>OX402059.1:19178598-19778598 GCA_947859365.1 Archips crataeganus | reverse complement strand
CCTTGGGGGCCAATCAATGTCACCGTTCAATCAATGTTCTTAGAGTTTCCGCAACTCTGTTTTTCAGTGGGCCCCAAAAAAACAAAACACAAAAAAAACAAACAAACACATTGTGATGACACGAACGCCAGCGGAAAGTGTAGTTAGTTTGTATTGATAGATTTTCCATTCAATCTACCACAAATTTAATATTTACCTCTAATCCGGCCCACTGTTGACGGTGTGAATAGCGGTCACAGAGGGTTCTAGAGTACAGTTCCAAGTATCAACTACCGAGATGAGAATAATTAAGGTAGCCTATTGTACGCAGTCACAGAGCACTACCAATGTTTACGTATGTTGCAGGCGCACACTCTGACTTAGGTACATACTAGTTTGGGTCTGAGTGATTGAGTATAAACTCCGATGTCCATGAACCCATGGGACTTTTTAATTTGACATTAAGGACCCTATACGGCCCTGTAAAAAGAAGATATAGTGATTTTTTAAAGTTCGTTACAGTTTGGTTTATTTAAATAAATCATCTGCAATTATGTGTCGTTTTCCCTACCTTTCGAATCAAATCAAATGTATTTATTTGCCAGAACACAGTACAGTAAGGTCTTATAGTATGGTTTTTCACAGTGTATTTAGCCTGCATACAGGCGTGCAAATATTTCATTGAAAGGCGACTAATTAATAAAGATACAAATTACAAATTACCAATGTCAGTTATAAAATTAAGATACATTGGAATCACAATAATAATCATTATGCATAAATTCACAAATTCAATAAATAACCTTAAGTTCCAAATAAATACAAAATACCATCATAATTACACCAAATTTATGTAATTTTATACTCCAAATATAGCTCTTTTATTTATTAGATACTTGATGATTGAGATGTTTTATTTCTGAAACAGTATTTTTTCAGAATTTTCATAAAATTATACTAACCTAACCCACTGCATTCCGTTAGAAATGGTACAGATTCATATTTCTTATAGCAAAGGAAATTATGAGAAATGAAATTATGGCAAACGAAAAGATTCGGCGCGTTACCATGTTCTCACATAAAGAGCTGTGGTGTCAGCGCATTGGTCTTTTATGTCTTTAGTTCAGCTGAAATTCCCCACAGTTTCAGAAAAATGCACATTGAGTTGGAAAGTCCATGAAATTGACAACGAACCTCACAGCCCGCAAACGTATTACTGCATCCTACGTCACATACATTATTTAGAGAACTCATGGGTGACACTCAGCACTTGCTGCGTCAGATGCAGCCAGCAGACTTTACTACTGGTTAAAATAAACAAAATAGTTACGCTTTTAGGATGTTAATGGGGCTGCCGAGACACTACAGCGCATCGGGAATGTTTGCACTCGCTCACACTGATGGCTTCCATGCTATCCTGAGGAAGAAAGCTGCCTCGATACGGCCTCCTTTATAATCGTTATTGTTTTTTTACTAAAGTTATCTCGACCTCTGGTGACCCAGAAGCCCAAGCCCAGCCCAGGGGGTCGCGGCCCACAGGTTGAAAATCACTGGCCTAGATTATAAGCAAGGCTACCTTTTGTCTATCAGACTTTCGACCACTAGTCTAGTAACTACGCGCGACCATCGGAGTAGTGAGCTTTCCTCTATTCATTGCGCAATTGAGAAGCTCGCCGTATAATGATTACCTAGCAGCACGCAATGAACAAACAAAACGGAAAAACGTAGCGCGAAGTCGTGATCAGGCCTTTACCGTTGATTACTCGTTAAATTTCAAACTACGTGTTACCAAAGACCGGATAGACGTTAAGTTAGTTTACGAGAACCAATCTGGCTCGAGGTTTACGACTCGCCTTATTCTCTAGCGGGAATAACTTAGATGGTTTTGTTGCCTTTGCACGTAATCAGACCAGCATAATGCGATGAGTTCCTCCTTTTATACCTCGTGAATCATTATTATAGCCGGCTAGCTTTTACCTCCGGCTTCGTTCGCGTAAACTATTTGGTAATATTATATTGATTGATCCAGGCGTTAATTTGCGGATGCCAGTGGAGCTCTTTTAATTAGCATAACGTATTATTCGGTATCCTATTATCTCGCCTCATTCGTTTTTCGTTTAATTCTTATTTCGTCTCATTCTGTATTCGTCTTCGTCTGGTTCGCTATCCGTCACTATCTTTTTTGGTCGAATTCTGCAACTTGTCTATCTCTTAATACGTATTATTAGTCGTTCGTCGCGGTCTTCCTTGGACTCATTCGTCGTTATTCCCTTTCGTTTTTTGTCTCATTTACTTATTCGCAAAAATAATTTCGATACGTTCAGTGCTGCTAAATAAATGTTCGTAAGTAAATGAGACAAAAAACGAAAGGGAAGAACGACGAATGAGTCCAAGGAAGACCGTGACGAAAAACGAATAATACTTATTAAGAGAGATTGCATTTTGATACAAACTGTTTTGCACAAAAATTGGTGTCTTTAGAGTTGCAAGAAACTACAACTTCACATAGGTGTTCCATAATTAATTTCAATTTTATATAACCACGCATGGAACGCACGCTTGAGAAAAAGACAAGCAACAAAATTATCCTTTATGAAAAGTTCCTTTTTTCCATTATTTAGTTACCAAACCCTAAAAAATCGTTTAATTGAGAACTTCTTCCGGTTTTGAAATCAATCTAAAAAGAAAGGTGAGACAAATTTCTCAACAGTAATAATAAATAATAATAATAAATAAATATTAGGGGACAATCTTACACAAATCGACCTAGTCCCAAACTAAGCAAAGCTTGTACTATGGGTACTAGACGACGATAAACATACTTATATAGATAAATAAATACTTAAATACATAGAAAACATCCATAACTCAGGAACAAATATTCGTGCAGTATAACAGTATAGTAATACATTAATATAGATAAGGAAGGAACTAAATGAAGGGCCCTCTGCCAAAGCAAAATGAAGCGCATTGTATAGGTAATAGTAGTGCTTAAGACATAATATAGCTTACGTTGAATGCATAGGTATTGGTCCAGTATTCATAGCTTATGCTTTATCTCCCAATTCACTAACATAATTGTGTGCTTTCTACTTCGACGTGTATGCTTCCTCGTCTACAAGATTGATATATGATGAGAGGAGTAGGGCTGCCGAAAAACTGGACGTCATTAATACTCCTTTTGTCCAATCAAAGGATGATAGGAAACAATCTTTAATACGGATAAACACACCCACGTTGATGTGTCGTTCAAAAATACCACTCATATTTACACTGTAAAAATAAGTCAATTCACCGGATGTACATATTACCTTGATATTACTTACTCTAGAAGCCCTAACGCAGCATTGCAAGTACTACTAAAAACGAAAAACTAAAAACTTATTAAATAAAATGACAATTGATTTGAAGTGTGGTGCCAGCCCTGAAAGCCTAGGGACGCCCCTGATAGCCGAGTGACGGACGGTCCCGAGCGCCGCAATTTCATAAATCAATCGCAACACACTGTCTTTGGTGAATGCGCTGCGCTTTCATCGTACAGCTCCGCACTAGTGTATATTAGAAACGGTCATGATAGTGATGTACTATTATTTATCATAACTATACATTAAAAAATTTAAAAACCCCCGACGCAATTATGTCACACGTATGTTTGAACATAAAGTAAATGCCCATTATGCGTCTAAGATCCCTTCTGCAGCTAACAAAAGCACTGATAACTTTGGAACGGCTGAACCGATTTTGATGAAACCAACCAACACATCGACAAGAAACCTGCTTTCTAATAAAAAAAACCGCATTCAAATCGGTTGACCCGTTTACGAGCTATGATGCCACAGACAGACAGACAGACAGACACACACACACACACACACACATAGCGGTCAAACTTATAACATCTCTCTTTTTGTGTCGGGGGTTAAAAAATAAAAAAACTAATTTAAAATTACTATGAGTTTGAGTAGGTACAATGATCATCATATCAGCCAAAAAACGTCCACTCTGGATAGAGCCGAAAGAGGTCCGCAACGAAGTGTCCTGCGCTGCTGCATTCCATTGATTCCTGCGACCCTTAACAAATCTGTCTATCGTGGTTGGAGCCTTCCTACGCCACGGTGTTCAGTTCACGGTCGCCACTCTAGAACCTAATTGCGCCATCGGCCGTCTGTTCTAGAAGCTATTGCTCTGCCCACTGCCACTTAGGTCTTAAATAAAATCACAAGAACAAAAAAATCCGAAATCTGAAATTTTGCACAGAGGTTCTTTTTATGATTTGTACCCGAGATAAGAAAGGATTTTTTGAAATTCCCACTAGATAGGGAATAAACGAGATTTATATATTTAGTTCAGAGTGACCTATAAATTAGATAAATTACTTAAGACATAATTTTCTACATTCCGTAGACAATGATAAGTAGTATCGATATTGTAATGTCCCATCACTAACACTAGAGCCAACCACCAGGGCTGCCTCTGTCTGCTTCTGCACTAACAGTTAGCGCAGTCCTCTGAGGTATTAACAATTTGCAACTATGTTCTAAATACTAATTAAATGTGGTGCTTCGGACGTAGCGGCGTCTTTCGTTGTGATTCACTTTTATGGAGGGATTCTCATTCGTTAGCCAATCCAACGCACAATGACGAAAAGTTAAATTGTTGTGAGCTTCATTAACATGGTTTCATTTATGATTTTTATTTGTTTCAAAGTTATCATCATACATACGTCCAACTGCATGAATAAAAGGGCTTGGGTCTTAATTAGATTCTTTGAGATCTTGGATCTACAATGCATTGCAAAATAGTGTAATAACAGTAATGGAACAAATTAATTGAAACGGGTTTTGTTATACAAATAAGTAAAGTTTATCCCCAGAAAAAGGTCTTCAACGACATCTTTTCGTATTAGGGATTTGGAATCTTACATTTTGATATTATCTTTTAACTTCTGTTATACCTACTTATTATGCGTGCGTCTATTCAGTTGCCATCAAATTTAGCCCTGCAACATTTTAAATAGAAAGACCACATGTTCCGACTTCTAACTACACGTCCGAGTTGGTAACTCGTCCGAAACCTTGCAGTAGTTAATTTTATCGAAACTAAATAAAACATGAGACAGTGATTTTGTGCCTGGAGCAAAGGACGACCATTGGAAACCCTAAAATTAGATAACGCTTTTAGAAGGCGTTTATTTATTAAACGTGCTAGTGTTACTTAGGCGATTAAATGAATTGATTAGCAATTTACCAGAATCGTTATTGGCAAAATTTCCATTCGCATTTTTTCTCAAATGCTTTTTTTTCCCCACAATGGTTTTCTATAAAGTCTATTTTCACAGTCGCGCTTTTCCCCCAATTATAATCGACACAGAAACATATGTTTTAGATTCTGCCAGCAGACACCCTCCCGTTATCTTGTGACCCATTCCTGGCGTTCGTTGTCCAAACGAATGTTCATTTGCGCTTTAAAAATGTTGCTGTAAACTTTTTTCATGGATTCCTAAAAGTGGCGAAGTCGCCGGATAAAGCTAGTCTATCATAAAATACTATATGTTAGCAAACTTTTTGATTTACCCAGTTGATAGCTTTCAAGTTTATATCAAGCTCAAAACGATCAAAACGAAAGCAGCGAGCGGTCCCCATCGAATGCCGATACAATTTCAAATTCCAAACGAAGAGAAATACAGGTTTTGAATTTCTGTTTCCTTGCTTATCCGGATGCCAGTGTAACTGGTTCATTATTTGGTCTTTGTTTAAATTTAATTCGGTGTACATTTTTGTTGTTTATGAGTTGCAAACCTAACTATTATGTGACAGGAATCAACGGCAGCATCTGGAAAATGTTTTATTTAATCAGAGGGTTAAAAGTACCTCTTGATCTTGATCATTCATCCTGTTTTTTTGTTGTACTTCAATAAAGGTCGAAGCTGTGATGATGATGACAAAAAGTTTAAAGCAATAATAATATACATAAACAGACACAGTAACTTTCGTCATTAAAAGTAAATTATCTGTGATTAAAGTCAAAACCAAAATATATTTATTCAATTTAGGCTAAAACAAGCTCTTATGACTGTCGAAAAATCTACCACCGGTTCGGAAACAAAATGCGGCATTAAACTTCACAAGGTAACATGTTTTTAAACAGATCCATAATGTTATTTTATTACTTATTCGTACCTACTTACATGTAAAATATTTAACACATCTAAATTTTTAGCAGAATAGATACGCTATTCTTGACATCTTAACCTACGGCGCCCAGAATTGGTCATTAACTGAAGCTCAAAGGTCCAGGCTCAAGGTTTGCTAACGAGCAATGGAGCGCAGTATTTTGGGTGTTTGAAGGACTGATCGAATCAGAAAAAAAAGACTGCTCTCCAAAACTCGTATTACAGATATGGGTGTCAAGGCCGCCAAGCTGAAGTTTGACTGGGCCGGACATGTCTGCCGAATGCATCCGGACTCCGGACCGATGGGCGTGAATCGTTACCGAATAGGTTCCGAGGAATGGCCAAGGAAGCAGAGGCAGACCCAAGAAGAGATGGCGGGACGACCTGACGCTTTTCAGCTCGATTGGGTGCAGGTGCCCAGGATAGGGAAGAACGGTGCCCAGTAGTAGTGGGACACGTTATAGGCTATTAAAAAAATAAGCAAAGTATTTGAAACTAGGGATTGCTAACGCTATACTGATAGAACTATTTCCAAACAAAACTATTCTGTGACTTACAAAGTCCTTAATTATGACAAAGGGTAGTAGTGCCTCTTATTGAACAAAATTACAATTTGTACTTGAATAAGCACGTTGTTATTTTGAAATAACTAAACGCGATCATAAAATATTCGGTACGAAATAGTCCGTGTAACTCACAAAGGTTTATTTAAAACTACATAGCTACTAAAATAAGGGGTTCTTGAAAAAATAAAAGCATTTCGCAGCCAGCGGGAATTTTCGTTTGCACCTGGAGCGAAGCGTCGGGAGTGTTATTTCGTCGTTTTTTCAGATCTAGAGCTTGAAAAAAGGATATTACGTTTTAGAAACCGGCGCGAAATTAAATAAGATGCGATACTAGCTGTTTTCACCGAATCCTTATACGTGGAATGTGTTTATTGCTATCCTGCGGGAAATCACTCATTTTGTCGGACAGAAAATAAATTATTTGGTCCTCGATGGAAAACTTTCTCGTTCCTATTTTATTAAAATTGGTTCAGCGGTTAAATTGGTACAACGGTACCGTGAACGGGTAAGGAAACGGACAGAGGGACAAAATTCCGAGAGGAATGGAAAGTTTATTTATATCAGTATGGATTAGGATGATGTTTGTTAGTCAGTCGTGTAATAATGGCTAAACGGATTAAAATAAAACTTGGCAGATAGACATAGACAAACATCTGGTCTGAAACATAGGAAACTTAATATTCTGGTAATAAGAAGACGCTATCCAAGAAAAACGTTTACTTTTAGTTTACCACTGACAGATGGCTTGCCTTCATTTTCATTTCCAACTTTAACACCATACAAATAAAGTAGCTATTACAAAATCTGCAAACGTGTGTAACAGTATTCTAAAATTGGCTTTATTTGTAGGTCGTCAAAGTTGAATATGAAATGAAGGCAAACCATCTGTCAGTGGTAAACTTTATGTAATTTTACTCGGCTTTCAAGATGACACTTTAGCTTCATCAACAGCCAAAAGATCCGAGCCAACGTTGTGCTACTTATGCTTTAAAATGTAATTTACTTTCACTTTTTTTTGCAAGCGTAAATCTTTTAGTAAATGTTTTTCGCGTAGGTATTTCTAACACTGGCAAAGCCGTAAGTTAAAGCTAGTACAAAATAAAAATTGATAACCAACACTATTTTAATCTAAAGGCAGGTTTAGACAGGGTCAGTAACTGACTTCGAATTCGAAACAAGTCAGCGCTGACCCGAGAAATACCCAATGTAAATTGATTTCAAGTCAGTACAGCGGTGGGAGGTCAGCGCTGACTTTCAATTTACATTGGGTATTTCTCGGGTCAGCGCTGACTTGTCTCAAATTCGAAGTCAGTTACAGTACTGACCCGGTCTAAACCTGCCTAGATTCATATCACTCTTTGGCTTACTGATCTTTACTCCTTACTATAATAGGTAATATTATAAATGCGAAAATAAAGGCAGGTTTAGACAAGGTCAGTAACTGACTTTGAATTCGAGACAAGTCAGCGCTGACCCGAGAAATACCCAATGTAAATTGATTTGAAGTCAGTACAGCGGTGGGAGGTCAGCGCTGACTTTCAATTTACATTGGGTATTTCTCGGGTCAGCGCTGACTTGTCTCAAATTCGAAGTCAGTTACAGTACTGACCCGGTCTAAACCTGCCTAGATTCATATCACTCTTTGGCTTACTGATCTTTACTCCTTACTATAATAGGTAATATTATAAATGCGAAAATAAAGGCAGGTTTAGACAAGGTCAGTAACTGACTTTGAATTCGAGACAAGTCAGCGCTGACCCGAGAAATACCCAATGTAAATTGATTTGAAGTCAGTACAGCGGTGGGAGGTCAGCGCTGACTTTCAATTTAAATTGGGTATTTCTCGGGTCAGCGCTGACTTGTCTCGAATTCGAAGTCAGTTACTGACCCTGTAAAAACCTGCCTTTACATGTTCGTCTGTGTGTTTTAAGTCACAAGGTTTGTGACTTAAAACCACACAGATAAAAGTGTTATTTAAACTAAAACGTAGTATTTTTGATCATATCATTCGGCACGTCAATATTCGCACACTGCAACCACTCTCATTAGCGATTTCGGTGACATTTTCACAAAATGAAATGGCCACTGGTACGAGTGTTATCAGCTCAGCCTTTGACTAACAGAATCGCAACCAATAAACAGGTAGTGGTTTAGCTTAATACCTCTTTTTGTAAAGTGAAAAGGATGGGGTTTTTAATCGGTGTTTTCTTGTAATAAAATCTATTGAACTACAACTTGGAAGGCAAAACTTAACTTACTTTAGAGCACTTTTTAGTCTAAAGTAACGAACCCCTTAACTCGTATAAAGTAACAATTTGAACCTGTATAAAGAAATAGAAGTATTTATTGTATAATGTGTGAGAAGTGTAAGTATCAACAGCAACAATATGTATGAGAGCTGTACGAGCAATCGTTCGGGCGGGACAGGAGATGTCGGCAAGAACATACTTTAAGGAGTTAGGTATACTCACGCTACCCACGCTTGTAATATTTCAGACAGCTGTATATGTGCACAGTAATCTGAATGAGTATGGAAAGCGCGCTGATATGGCGGCCCACTTGCTGCGGAATCCTCAAAGGCTCCTTACAGTGAAGCGACGGCTTGCTAAGTCTGGCAAGGTGACACATGTTGTAGGCCCGACAGTTTATAACAGGTTACGTGAAGCGATTACTTCGGCTCCTTCGTTGGACATATTTAGGAGACGACTCAAAAATTGGCTTCTCGAGCACACATCCTACACTTTTGATGAATTTCTTAACTTTCAGCCAGAAACTTCAACTTATTAATTATTATGATGACTATGAATAATATATTAAAATTATTTTAAGAATGACATGTAATGAATATTATGAATAAATGAGTATGAGTATGAGTATACCCAATTTGTATATGTATGTATCCGGTGCCCCTTGCATTATCGAATACTTTTTGGCCTAAAATCAATGTATCATTGAATGATACTTTGGTATATTTTTTCTCCATTGAAATTTTGCATCGTCTACTAAGAACAGATTACATTAGGTACATTTATTTCAGTTTTTTTCTGAAAAGCTAATCCCCAACCAACAAAACCAACAATCATTGGACGATAATATAGCTAGATCATTCGATAAAGATCCTATTGCAACTCTCTGTGTGTTTGTGTTTGCAAATCACACTATCACTATATTCTTTAGTATTACTTCTTTTTTTAATATTTTATGCATGTATAATCTTTTTATTAACAAGCTTTCAAGCTTTGGAGTCATCAAAAGCTTCGGAAAATCATTGTGCTTTTAATGTAGCAACAGACGTCTCCAATTATAAGTTTTAACAAAATTGCTTCAACTTTTTGTAATTGTAGCATTAAATTTATGCAAGGCCTACAAATTATAGGCACGACAAAGTACTCTACGGTATTTTTCCTTCCCCTTGATAAGCAGCTTGGACACAACTTTGTTATTTATAGTTACGGTCTTGAAAGTTTACGGGCATTGTTAATTCTTACAAATTGCAGTTAAATTAATTTAAATTGTGATTATTCTATTAATTAACTCTGTATGTATTGATGTAAACAAGTTATTTGAAGTTAGTAAATAGCATGTCTTAAATACATTTACTTAATTTATTTACTAATAAAATAAAACACGACTTAGACCAAAGGTTCTGAACCTGGGAGTAATCACCCGCCCCAAAGGTGTAAAATAAAAGGAGGAAAGGTGTAAAAAGATGTAATGTAAAAAAGACTTCGTTAGGGTAACGAATAAGATGTAATCAGACATAATGGCCACAAATGCGAAGGAAAAATCACTGTACACTTGTCTTGTTTAAAAGGGGTGAATGACTTCATACTTAAATTTTCAGGGGCAAAATAAAATAAAAATTTGGGAACCACCAACTCAGAGAAAGTTCTTTTGACGAATCAAACGGGCATGCTTAAACAGAATAGTCAACAATTATTGTTAAATTATTGAGGTCAGAAAATTTGTGTACTAAATTTACCAAGAATCAAATAATGCGTACGACATGTATATTTCCCTACGAGTTCATTATTCATTCAAACTTACGCGTTTATTATAATAGTAGGAGCATTATTTGTACTATAAATAAAAATGAAATGTATTGCTAATAACTATAAATTTAAAAATTTATAAACACCCTACTATGTATGTATGTTTTAAAATAAAGTAAATACCCATTATGCATCTAAAATGCCTTCCACAACTAACATAAGTGCTGATAACGTTGAAACGGCTGAACCAATTTTGATGAAACATATTTAAGAACCATCGCCAAGAAACCTGATTTTAACGACCGCTTTAGCCTAGTTGGTCGAACCCAGGACCTCTTGCTTCGTAGGCAGGGTCGCTACCCTGCCTACGAAGCAAGAGGTCCTGGGTTCGAATCCCGGTAAGGGCATTTATTTGTGTGATGAGCACGAATATTTGTTCCTGAGTTATGGATGTTTTCTATGTATTTAAGTATTTATTTATCTATATAAGTATGTTTGTCGTCGTCTAGTACCCATAGTACAAGCTTTGCTTAGTTTGGGACTAGGTCGATTTGTGTAAGATTGTCCCCTAATATATTTTTTTTTAAAACAAAAAACCGCATCCAAATCGGTTCACCTGTTTAAGAGCTATGATGCCACAGATAGACAGACGGACAGATAGATACACACACACACACACACACACACACACACACACACACACATACACACACACACACACACACACACACACACACACACACAAACACACACATAGAGGTCAAACTTATAACACCCCTCTTTTTGTGTCGGGGGTTAAAAACTATACTCGAGAACCTTGCACCATATTGGATATCTAGGTAATTATTTTTTGTTGTGTTCTAAATTTTCAGGACAAGGTTTTTATGAAAATAACTTATTTACCTCAGCGGGGGTGAAGCCGCAGGCATCCGCTAGTTTCTACTATATTTGGTATAATTAATTATGACAGTTTTAATAAAAAAAATGTTTGCTTACCCTTTTGAAAGAAAAAGAAAAAGCATTTTATTCGTGACCAAAAAAAATTACAAAAAGAAAAAACGGAAACAGATATTATTTAATATTGTCACGAAATGCCTCCAACTCAGCATGAAGACGGCCTTGCCGCCGACGCTGGTCTTCCGTTGGAACCAAACCATTTTACCCTCCGACAGTTAAACTTGGTAGCAACAACAAGAAAAATAATTATTCGTTCTAAGGTTTTGCCGTAAATATTCTTTCTCAACCGAGCATTGCGACTACGCTATTAGTTTCTTCAGTGCAATGAGCACTAAAGAGAAAAATTAACTTGACAGATGGCCGGTCTCCTCATTTCCAGGTTAGTTAGTTTCTTAACTGGATTCTCTATCAACGGAGAGTCGTGTCAAGAAAAAAAAACAAGCTAGCGGTCTGGTCATTAGTTGAAAGTGATAGATGAAAGGTTGCATTTACAATAGGGATGTTGCCTAGGTAAAAAAATAATAATTCTTATTAGTCCGTATTTTACATTATCAAAAAATATTAGACACGTAATTTTTCTTTTGACAATTGAACAAAAAATGACGAAGATATGGCGCTTTGAAGTTCCGCGTGACGAGACGTGACGTCACTTGCTCCTAAAACGCTCATACAAAGTGTAGGAACAAGTGACGTCACGCGAAACTTCAACGCGCCATATCTTCGTAATTTTTTGTTTAATTAACAAAATAAAAAATACGTGTCCAATATTTTTTGATAATCTAAAAGACTGACTAGTTAGAAAAGTAGCCAATTAGGTCTACATTTTTTATAGTAAACATCTGATTTTTAAAAAAGTGGTAGCCTGGTAGTTTGACTTTCGGCCTCTCAAGAAGAAAGCCGTAGGTCTGAGCCCAGCCTCCCAATTCTTGTGCTTCGAAATTTATAATCTGCGAAGAAATTTAATAGTATGTGAGAAGTTCCCAATCCGCACTGGGCCTACGTGAGAACTACGGCGCAAGCCGATGGAACGCATGTAGAATGAAGTGATGATGATGATGATGTACAAAAATTTCCACTCCATACTGCTGCTTTCACGAAAAAGCCTCATGGAAGAATTAAATAGAAAATGCGTTAACAAAGTTGCCTAGTCACCTTGAACGTTGTGTTGAAGGAGGGATCATAAATACACATCCGCGCCCCAGGGGGTAGTCAGTCGAGCTAACATTAATCGTAAGGTAACGAGCCTGTGCCAGCCATACGGACTCATTACGTGCTAAGTGGAATATAATATGTATAACGGCAGCAAAGTGTAAACGAACAACTGTAATTTTTACGAAATTAAAATTTTCATAATTTAGGGGACTTGTTTTATATACACAATCTAATACCGGAGGATTTTCCCTGTAGAAAAATACAAAAAGCTGGTTCCCTATCCTGTCGGAGCTTTGAAAAATGGCGTCTCTGTGAGCATCAAGTAATTTATCAGCTAATTTTCAAGTTTCTAGCAAACCTGGTATGAGGTGTGCGTTTTCTGTCAGTCAGTCACGTTACTTTCTTATACAAGAAATATAATAATTTGTTCAGCTCGATATTCACGGATTCGTCAGTGGCCCTTTAATTCGCTGGAAAATCGTCGATCGGTAAAATGTAAACAAAGATATCAATCATTTGTGTCATCCTTTTCTGTAGTGGTTGTCTAGATTGAAGCGCTAGAAAATCTATTAATAGCATCATTTTTGTTCGACTCATACCTACAGAAAACTACGAATACACGTGAATCTTTCTGTATAGACGATATCTTTTTTTTTACTTCCGCGTTGTGTAATGACATTTGATTTTGAACTAAAACAATTACTTTGCTCACCCGCGACCTTACAATAGTTACGTTTATGCAAGAATTTGAACAGTTAGTATTAATTAAATATGCCTTATAAATAAATAAACAAAAAAAAAATTCAAGGTAGTTTTAAATATGTCAATAAAAGTTAATTTTTGTGGGGTAGTTTGAGAATAAGAAAAATAAAGTGGGTACTTGAGAAGTTACAGTGACAAGTTAAAACATTTGTTTTGGTTTGTTAGTTTAACGTTTGGTAGCATAGCATACGGTTGTGGTAACTCTGAAGATGAGCTCTGGTTGAGTTCGAAACGCGTCAGTGTAGCTTGGTGGTGGTGATGGTTGGGTTTATGTGATTTGTGTGTGTTCGTACAGTGTGGAGGTGGAGGAACTGCATGAACGCACATTTCTTGCATAAACGTAACTATTGTAAGGTCGCGGGTGAGCAAAGTAATTGTTTTAGTTCATTAATATGGACCTCCGCAAAGTAACGCCTGATTCAATAAAACATTTGATTTTCTTATGCTTAAACGAATAAGTAATAGTTATCTCATCTGTTGACACCACAACAACATTTACGGCTGTGGGTCAGCATACATCGCGGTGACATCACTACGACGTCACGGATCATCCCAGAGAGCGGCCGTTTAGGCACGGCCAAGGCAGCAATACATGTTAAAGTTATTTGTTTACCTGTCAAACTGACTGTATTTATATATGAAAAGTTATTGCGCAACATCCTGCGTTCTTCTTCAACGATTCGAATACCCTGGCCTGGAAAGAACTACATACAGTAAAGAGGAGTGCCTTAACATCATCTACATATAATTATTTTGGTTTAGATGTAGATTGTTCAAAAGAATTTACACTTACATTGTGGATGATTTATCGACATTCACCATTGCTTGTTAAAACCTAAATTGAATAAAGGTATTTTGACTTTCGTCAAAATCGATCCAATCCAAAAAAAATTGAATACAATTGTACCATTATATTGTAATTCTGTAGTTACCCGTTTACTTCTTGGTGCCCCCATATTGTTTGTACGTGTATTGGAATTGGATGAGTGCGTTCGCGTGCAAGTTTTGTGGACTTTGTGCGTAGTTGTCACGGTGTGAGCACATGGGCAATGAAACCAACCAGAGACTAAGTTAGTTCATTATCATCATCATCATCATCATCATTATCATCTTCTTCTTCTTCTTCATCACCATCACCACCACCATCACCATCATCATCATCATCATCATCGTGGTGCATGGGCAAAGAAACCAACCCAGGGACTGAGGTCCATATTATTATAATCATCATCATGTTTTCTACTTAATCTTATTACTGTTTGCTGTATCGTAAGAAAAACTTGCATTCCCTAACTACACCCAGTTCATTGATTACCGGGCGTGAAGTTGCGGTAGCACCCGTCCAAGTTTCGCGCTTGGCTCACGCGAAACTTTAAAGATACTTCAGCACGCTAAGAACAAAATTAAGTAAAATAGTTGTTGTTGGCACAAAGGTTAGTTATGAAGTCGAGTTTTGGCCGTTAGCCTTAGATAACTTGACAAAGAGAGTCAATACTGAAGTGATTGATATCAGTAGGTACTTACAGTGACACACATGAGGATGAGAACCAAGCATGTCAAATATACCTGGTACAAGCTTTTACTTATGTCATCACTCATCAGGAACAGCAATGTTTGGAAATAATTCCGATCCGCATTGGCGATACTTAGTTTCAAAAACCAACTACATGGCAATGTGCCATAATTAGAATGTAATAATAAAATCTGGACCGAGTTTATCGCAACGGCCGAAGTTACCCCTCAGGGCCAAAGTACAAGTATTTACGTACAACAAACTGTGAATGCAATTAAGATAATACTAGTATTATTACCCTCACTATTAGTACTGTCAAATATTCTTCAACTTTTGCTATTTAGCTCAACCGCTCTAGTCAGAGTTGAGCAGATACGTGGTTTTGCTCAAGTTACTTAACTCGTGAAAATGTAGTTAACATAACAAAGATTCAAGATTAAAACTCCACATTATTAACATATCTCACGATGTAAGGGGAAATTTTAAACGTGGTACAATATTAGTGTTTCTAACTTAGTAAATGCTGGAAAATACATCGTGTTTTTTGTGGTTTCCGTTAAATTCAAGGGAGGCTTCTTAACATCATATAAAACTAATTTCTCTAACACACTACTTACTATCAATAGATTATACTTTTAAGAGATACTCAACTATTAACTTTTATGAGTGGTTATCTAAATGTATTGTTTATTAATTTAATTACATAGTGTTTTCATCTCATATTTTGTTCGTTTCTTTAGTATTATTATTAATTTATTTATCTTTGAATGTCACTTATCTAAGAACATTAAACCTACTGAAAAATGACAGTTTTTTTTGAAGTGAAACTTCTAATGCGACTTCCAACAAGGTCGCGTTAAACGTTTAACGCTACCATGGAGAGGGTATGAAAGCATTAGTATATGTACTGCCGAAGCAAGTAATCTCACATTGTATATTATACTAACGGATGTTAAAAACTTCGACAGTGCGATGCAGAACTCATACTGTCTGTGCAAATTTGTATGAGACTTGATAAAAGCGCCATCTAGTGAGTCATTTAAACAAATAGATGCATAAGTAAATTTAGTTCTTTAAGTTATTGCAATAAGGTTCATATTGATGTATAAGTGCCTTTTTCATTTCCACATTACGAAGATTCACTTCTTCCGCGCGGAGGAGCTGCACGCACGATTTTTTTATTTAGAAATTAGTACGCCATTGTTTGATTAATGCTCTAAATCAAAAGGGGTTTCTCACTACCTCTTGTCAAGTATAAAATACCATACATTGGCCATCGGTTGAGTATTTAATTATTATGTATGGAAAATAAATTTCGCCGGATCTATGGTTTACCATAGCAGGCTGATTAAAAATAAAGGGAGCCTCTGTCACAGACAACGTAGCCAAGATTACTCTTCGAGTTTGATTTCCCGTTGACACCCCTTGGGTGACAACCCAAAAATTACGTCCCAAAATACATCCCATGTCAGTCAATCATTTGTGTTTTTGTATACCCTTTTCAGATTCCCCTACCCTACCCCTGATCCAGGTAGGTAGCGTTTATTTCCAATCTAATGAAAGCCTTAGACTCGCATTTCTTCGGCAAATGACGTGTGCAAATTCATGAATCGTTTCCGGTCCCATTGTTTGTTTTTCAACTAAATCGCTTATGATAAATGTATTGCGATCCTAATGGACAATGGCCCCTTCGCTTTGTGCCTTTGATTAATGAGACTTTTAAAAACCTAAATGGTGCACGCAACCCCTTTCGTGGTGGAAAAATGTCGCTGACATAAAATTTCGTTATAATTATAGAATAAAAGTTATGATGTATGTTTAAGTTATATGTAGGTCGTGCGCACAAAACTAATACCGGAAAGTTGAGTTACTTTGTCCCTGTAGGGATTAAATTAGTCCAGAATTAATTTGACACATTGCCATATGGTTGGCTTTAATGACTTTTTATTCAAGAATAACGTAAAAATTAGGTACCTAAATAATTTTAATCCATGGTTAATAGAGATAGGTACTAAAAGAGACCAATTATTCGAACGAAAGAAAATAAACAAGAACGGGGAGTCTACGTATGTGGTAACGAGTGTTTGAAGCTGTTCAAAAAATGGCAACTGAAATTAAAAAAAAAATGTGATACACATTTTATGCTAAAAACAGTCTTTGTAATCCAGTGGCGGGGCGTGAAAAATTATGCCAGTAAACCCGGAGCAAAAAAAAAACAAAAACCATACCCATTTATCGTCTTTTCGAAAATCAGTGCAGTAAGGCTGCGGCTCCACTGAGGCGGAGACGAGCGGAGCTGAGAGGAGACGTGTGGGGATCGACCAATCATATTACATGAAATCCACATCTCGTCTCCGTTCATGTAATATGATTGGTCGATCCCCACACGTCTCCTCTCAGCTCCGCTCGTCTCCGCCTCAGTGGAGCCGCAGCCTTATGGAAGAGAAGCGTTTGGTTACTTCGAAAGTTTAGTCAACCCGGGAGGAATCGGGTTGTTAGTACCCTTCGCTACTGTTGTAATCTGTTAAATTAAAACTTTCTATCCGAGCAACTGCTGAAAATACCAAATCCAGCAACTCAATTCTACATAGGCCTATTCTGAAACGATTCTACATTTTTATATTTTATCCAATCCCACTCAACCGAAGAAATGTGCAAAGTAAAAGAGTAATTAATATCTACTTACGACTGTATTCTTCAACAACTTCCTTATATTTACAATCCGAGCGCCTTCATAAACACATTCATCTCTTGGGAAAGCTCACGCCATTGTCGACCCCTTTGCCGCACAAGTCAAGATTTAGCTCAAGGTCGAACCCATCGAATACAAAAAAGTATTCCCCTAGCACTAGAATGCGTGAAAACACCCAGCGATGTCAAAAATAACACTAAGCTCACATCCGAGCATCTCATGAAATATTACTCCGCGCGAATAAGTGATGAAAAAGCCTCTAGCGGGCCTCGCCTGTTACGTATTCCTTCAAAAGAGCTACTCGTAATAAAATATCTTTTAAAAATACAGGCTCGAGGCAACAGGTGACGCTGTCAGGGGCAAGGAATGACTGCGGTCGAATATCACTTGCCCAATTGCGTATTTTGTTCACGCGCTGAATTGTTGCTTCTGCTCTGTTCAAAAAGTTAATAGTCTGTTTGAAAACAAGCAGAAAACTCGTGAAAGCTTTATTGACGGTTTTTTTAACACAGACAGATACTTACAGGAAATCATTGTCCATCGGAAGGTTTATGTGCTGTTTGTTGCAGTCGCCGTTTAAAGTTGACAATGTACTTAACATTTGATTCAAATTCAACACAGACACGAGAATGAAAAAAAGAGGTGAATAATATTTTAAATTAAAGGGTTTTATTTTAAATAAGCAGGTGTATGAAAAATAAAATAATAATAAGTAAGTAGGACCGAGACTTAGACTCCGTAAAACCTTTTTCTTATGAATTTTTAAGTATTAAATGAAAATGTAAATGTCAATATTTTTGTGCTATTATTTATTAGTACCGGGGGCCGTTCGTTCAATAGTCATACAAACTTTTAGTATAATTCATCATTTGTCAGGAATTATCATTTCGCATAACTTTTTTTTCTCAGAAACCATTGATTATTCAGGAATTTTGAAATGATTATCCATTAGGACTCTATAGGCTAGGTTAGGTTTGTTAACCGACTTCAAAAAAAGAGGAGGTTATCAATACGTCTGTTTTTTTTTTTTTTTATGTTTGTTACGCGATTACTCCCTCAATTGTGAACCGATTTTCAAAATTCTTTTTTTGATTGAAACAGTATACTCCTGAGGTGGTCCCATTGGCACCAAGTCAAGATCTGATCATGGGATCCTAGAGAAAACGAGGGCAACCTTCAAATTTTACAGGCAAACCTATAGTGATTTTAGCATTTTTAGTATCAAGTGAAGTATTTGCATTCAGAAAGTATCATTTGGTGAACTGGACCTGATGAAGAAGACCGTAGATGGCCAACGGAACTCCTCAACGGGTCAAATCTTGCAAGTTAAATTTGACCCACTTCCCGGTTTCCATTTGAAATGAAATTTTGCATACATGTGTGAATTGGATGACAATGCAATATTATTGTGACATGGAGCTGATCTGATGATGGAGCTGAAAGATGGCCATATAAACTCTGTAATAAAACGATACGACCGCATTGAGTTTGAGCTCATTTGATTTGTCTTGACGAGTACTTTGATCCTAGATGGTAACTAGGGTCTGAAGATGGAGTTGGAAGGTGACCATAAGAACTCCGTAATAAAACAACATAACCCCATCGAGTTTGGGCTCGTTTGATTCGTCTTGACGATTACTTTGGTAACCAGGATCAAAAAGTACAGTCAGCAAAGAGTGCCTGTTGTATCGCATAATGTTGATTGTCCTAAAATTTTCTGGCGAAGAATGTTTGGCATACTGTTGAAAGTCCTAAAGCATATTTGTTCGTCCTTATATTGATAACAAGAACATCGAATTACCTACAATGTTTTATTACTAATATTAATTGGCCAAAGTAGTCCTAAAAATTGTGTAGGTAAGATATTCACCTAAACTATAGTAAGTAGGTATGGCACCTATGTACAAAGAAAAGGGGGCAATAAAAAATACCTACAAACCACCTCTCGCTTAACCTTGTTTGGTTCGTTAGTTATCTTGCGTTCCGTAGAGTGGGAATGGAAGTCTATTCAGCGGAGGGGGGCTCGGGGGGCAAAGCCCCCCGCAGTAAAAAAATAATTTCAAACCATCCCCCGTTTAACCTGGTTAGGTTCGTTAGTTACCTTGCGCTCCTCAAAGTGATATTAAAGGGGGGGGGGGCTCGGGGGCAAAGCCCCTCGCAATAAAAAAAAACTTTCAAACCATCCCCCGTTTAACCTGTTTAGGTTCGTTAGTTACTTTGCGCTCCTCCAAGTGATATTAGAGGGGGGGGCTTGGGGGCTGAGCCCCCCGAAATAAAAAACCTGTCAAACCGCCTCCCGTATAACCTAACCAGATTCGTTAGTTATTTTGCGTTCCTCAGAATGGAAATTGAAGCCTTGGTACTGAAAGGGGGGCTCGGGGGGCGGAGCCCTCCGTAATAATAAACAACTTCAAACCACCCTTTGTTTAAAACCAAACCTGTTTTAAACCCTGTTAGAGGCGGAGCTGGTTAGCTTCATTAGTTATCTTACGTCCCTCAGAGTGGAAATAGAAGCCCCGCTCTCAGAGGGGAGCTCGGGGGGCGGAGCCCCCCGCAATAAAAATACTCTTAAACCACCTCCCGTTTAACCTGGTTAGATTCGTCAGTTATCTTGCGTCCCTCAGAGTGGAAATAGAAGCATCGCTACCGGAAAGGGGACCCGTTAGGCGGAGCCCCCGCAATAAAAATACTTTCAAACCATCCCCCGTTTAACCTGGTTAGGTTCGTTAGTTACCTAGCGCTCCTCAAAGTGATATTAGGGGGGAAGAGGGGCTCGGGGGGCGGAGCCCCCCGTAATAAAAAACACCTTCAAACCACCCCCTGTTTAACCTAGTTAGGTTCGATAGTTATCTTACGTCCCTCAGAGTGGAAATAGAAGCTCCGGAGATGGAGGGGGGCTCGGGGGGCGGAGCCCCCCGCAATAAAATACTCACCACCTCCCGTTTAACCTGGTTTGATTCGTCAGTTATCTTGCGTCCCTCAAGAGTGGAAATAGAAACCTCGGTATCGGTAGAGGGGCTTGGGGGGCGGAGCTCCCATAATAAAAAATACCTTCAAATCACTTCCCGTTTAACCTGGTTAGGTTAGTTAGCTGTCTTGCGTCCCTCAGGGTGAAAATAAAAGCCCCGCTCTTGGAGGGGAGGGGGGCTCGGGGGGCAGAGCCCCCGCAATAAAAAAATCTGTTAAACCATCTACCGTTTCACTTGGTTAAATTCGTCAGTTTATCTTGCGTCCCTCAGAGTATTAATGGAAGCCTCGCTACTGGTACGGGGGGCTCGGGGGGCTCGGGGGGCAGAGCTTCCCGCATTAAAAAAAATACCTTCAAACCACCCCCGTTTACCCTGGTTAAGTTTGTTAGTTACCTTGCGATCCTCAGAGCGTAAACAGAAGCGGGGCTTCGTTTACTGGCTACGCCTACGCATTTTTTTTATACCAATACAACTAAAAAGCCAAAATAAAAAAATTTAAATAAAAAATAGAACCGCCTTCAAAAACACCCAAAAAAAATTAATTAAAAATTTAACCGACTATAATGAGCATTATAATATCTTTCTACTAATCTGTTTGAAGTCGGGCCTCAGCTCGAGCCAGCAGGAGTGGACCTAGTAATTAAATTAATAAATAAATATCCCGGGACAATTCACACCAATCGACCTAGTCTCAAAGTAAGCAAAGCTTGTGTTATGGGTACTAGGCAACGGATAAACATACTTATATAGATAGATACATACTTAAATATATATTAAACACCCAAGACCCGAGATCAAACATTCGTGTTTTTCATACAAATATCTGCCCCGACGCGGGAACCGAACCTGGGACCTCAAACTTTATAGTAGTAATTTAACTTACCTACCTATTATCCCTATTATACCTACTATCTGTTGGGCTTCTACCACTCCTGCTAGCTCGTGCTGAGGCCCGACTTCAAACAGATTAGTAGAAAGATATTATAATGCTCATTATAGTCGGTTAAATTTTTAATTAATATTTTTTTGGGTGTTTTTGAAGGCGGTTCTATTTTTTATTTAATTTTATAACAATTCTGTACAATTAATGAATTCGGAGCAAAAAGAGTTATGCGAAATGATAATTTCTGTCAAATGATAAATTCGGAAAATAGTTCTTATGACGATTATTACACACCCATTAGTACCTACTATATTTTGCGCCCCAAATTTTTATAATTGTGTTATAAGTTCCAGAAAGTAAAGTTTCAAACGGTCTACGATTGTTTCCCAATTATTACGTTGTCATTTTTAGTATAGCTGTTTTAACTGAAAATACTTTTCACCAATTTTTTCATTCTCATGTATGTGTTGAATCTGAATCAAATGTAGCTGTCTTTTTTGTTTTTAGTTTGTCGCATTGTCTAGCATTACCTCTTCGCAGACACCGTCCTTTCCAACTCTTTCATTTGGTGGTTGCACTTGTTTTAAACCAAGCCAATAAGCCCAAACACGAAAGGGGGTAACTAGTATCGATTGAAATTTAATAACGTCATCACCTATTAACTATATTATACAAGACTCATCTAAACCCACCAAATGACAAGGGAGTTACTATTAATGATTGAAGAGTTCCATTGTCGCCTTGAGTCCATGATAAGATTCTCATCAAAGTACCATCATATTGTATTGTCATGGGTAATCAATGACAGGCTAAATCAATTTACCAAAATAGTTATTTGCTCAATGTGCTATGGAAAGGGCTATGCTCGGAGTTTCTCTAAAAGATCGAATTCGTAACGAAGTGATCCGACAGAGAACCAAAGTTATCGACATAGCCCACCGCATCAGCGCGCTGAAGTGGCAATGGGCAGGCCATATAACCCGAAGAACCGATAACCGTTCGAGTTCTTGAGTGAAGAGCACGGATCGGCAAACGTAGCGTGGGAGGTCCTCAGACTCGGTGGAGCGATGATCTTCGCAAGGCGGCTGGCAACAGCTGGACAAGAGTGGCCGAGGATCGTGCTCAGTGGCGTGCCATGGGAGAGGCCTATGTCCAGCAGTGGACGCGCATAGGCTGCTGATGATGATGATGATGATAAAAATTTCCATTCGCATTTTTTACCAAATGCTTTCTTTCTCACTATAGTTTTTTTAGGGTTCCGTAGTCAACTAGGAACCCTTATAGTTTCGCCATGTCTGTCCGTCTGTCTGTCTGTCTGTCTGTCTGTCTGTCTGTCTGTCTGTCCGCGGCTAAGCTCAGCGACTGTTAGTACTAGAAAGCTGTAATTTTGCATGAATATATATATTAGTCACGCCGACAAAGTGATTGAATAAAAAAAAGTAAAAAAAAAATTTTTAGGGTACCTCCCATAGACGTAGTGTGGGGTGATTTTATTTTCTCGGCTAACCCTATAGTGTGGGGTCTCGTTGGATAGGTCTTTTAAAATCATTGCGGAGTTGCTAACATGATTTTTCTATTCAGTGATCTGTTTGCGAAATATTCAACTTTAAAGTGAAAATTTTCATTAAAATCGGCCGTCCCCCCCCTCTAAAATCTTAACTGTTGGGTGGAAAAAATTGAAAAAATTCAGAAGGGTAGTAAATATATCAAATTTACTAGGAAAATTATAGCGGCTAAGATTGCTTGGAAATTATTTGTAGTTTAAGAGTAAATAGTAGCCTAAGGTATAAAACATACCTAAACTTGGATGATTCCGTACACATACGAAATCCTTAGAAAAATATTACTTGATTTTTTCGTAATGGCTACGGAACCCTACCTAGGGCGTGTCCGACACGCTCTTGGCCGGTTTTTATTGAAGCTTATTATCACAGGAGCGTTTTATCCCAATTTGAATTGACACAGAAACACGCTCACGCGGAGCTCCTTCTTCGGTGTGCTTTTGGCTCTTCGGGCCGATGCAAACTTAACATAACCTAAACCTACCTGTTTCTGTGTAGATTAAAGACGGGAGAAAAAACGCGATTGTGAAAATAAGCTTCAGTAAAAACCTATAGTGACAAAAAAAGCATTTGAGAAAATATGCGAATGGAAATTTTTGCTACTAGGTAGGAAATTACGATTTTGGTAAATTGATCTAACTAATCAGTCGAAACAAACAAAACATACGGTGTCAAGCTAATTGAAACATAGTTTTGTTCTCCTCTCTGTGTACTTGTATTTTTATTTTTATGTGCAATAAAGAGTTTAATAATAATAAATAATAAATATCACGAGACAATTCACACCAATTGACCTAGTCCCAAAGTAAGCTAAGCATAGCTTGTGTTATGGGTACAAGGCAACGGATAAACATACTTATTGTATAGATAGATACATACTTAAATACATATTAAACACCCAAGACCCGAGAACAAATATTCGTATTATTCATACAAATATCTGCCCCGACGCGGGAATCGAACCCGGGACCTCAAGCTTCGTAGTCAGGTCTCTACCTACTAGGCCATCTGGTCGTCTAAGTTTATATACATACATACATATTTTAACATCCTTATGGCCAGTCGCTGGAGAAAAATCGATTAAATGTACAGCTCAGGGGCTAAATTCAGGATTGGCCCAACACGGTTTGCAAGCGGTAATTCAATCGTTTGCGAGAGGATAGGAATGAACTGCTATTCAGGAATGCCAAAAATCACTGGTTTGCGAGAGGTTTGGGCTGAGATTGGGAAAAGCCTCATTTATTTATTTACAAAGCGAAGTAACAGGAAAATAAGGCTCATCCCAAGCTCACAGTCCATTCCTATCCTCTCGCAAACGATTGAATTACCGCTCGCAAGCCGTGTTGGTCCGTCCCTGAATTTAGCCCCAGTTTAGTATACCTACTAAACTATAACTATAGTTCAGCTTGCAGCAAAACAAGGTAAAAGAATTATTATTATTAATTATTATTTTTGCATTTATACGATATTGAAAAGTGAAACGGAACGCAAATGCGTCAGCAAATATTTCCGAATAATTTACGTTTATTAAAGTCTATCGTGAGATTTAACTATTAAATAGTGATAATTAGCCACAAAAACATTTGAATTTACTGTTGTGATATAAATATTTAATGGTTACTCGGTAAACGAACAGTGAATTACCGGGCAATAAAAACATAACCTCAAAATTTGAAATTAGTGTTAAAAAGTGCGTGAATAAGACTTTCGTGCATGATGCCTGTTATTATACATTTGGAAAATGGCTAATGCATCAACCCAAATGGATTTTAATAAGGATACTACACCAAGATCTAGTGCAAATACTGAATTAATGCAAAATAATGCTAGTAAAAAGCATTACGTCCAACAAGTGTTCCACAGTGGACTTTTCAATATAACAACATCGCGACAGCGAAGTAACTCAACTGGAGACATACAAAGATTACCACCAATAAAAAAACCATCTGAAAACACTTCAGTCCACTCGCCAAAATCATCACAACAGCAGATAGACATACAACAAACTGCTCATAACATAAATATACAAAACAAGATAAATGCATTGGGAAATGATGCAGAACAAATAACAAACAGCAAGATCCCCTGGCAAAAAGTGCCACAATATAGTCAAAAGAGATACCGCTCACCAGAGCAAGATATACCAACACATAAATTAGCCAAAGTGCATGAAGCAAGGCAGCAAAGGTTCAATATGAATAGGCCCAACCTTGTGAATGTAGAACCGATTGAAACCAACAATAGATTCTCAAGCCTACCCACTGATGAACCAGAGCAAGAAGAACAATCCACAACTGTGAGTCGTGAAAAACCAAGCAAACCGTCAAAACCACCACCAATATTTTTATATGGGATTATGGATGTAAAAAAACTTACAGACTGTCTAAATGAGGTGGCCGACCACACTGAATACACATACAAGATAGTAACAAAAGATCAACTCATAGTATCCACAACTACTACTGAAAGTTATAAGAAGATTATAAGTCATATTAGAAACAAGGGACTTATCGGTCACACATTCACAAGAAAAGAAGATAAATGCAAAAGAATTGTAATCAAAAACTTGCATCATACCACTCCCATTGAAGAAATATTAAAAGTTGTTGAAGAAACTGGTAATAAAGTGCGAGGAGAAATTGTTAATGTCACTCGAAAGGGCACCAAGGCCCCATGTAATGTTTTCTATGTTAACCTGGAACCAAATGAGAAAAACAAAAATGTTGAAAATATTAAATATATCTATCACCAAGCTGTGAAAGTAGAAGAACCAAGGAAGAGTAATGCAATTGTACAATGTACACAATGTCAACAGTATGGTCACACAAGAAATAATTGCATGCGGCCGTACAGATGTGTGAAATGTGCTGGCCCACATGACACTAGAGGTTGCACCAAGGATAAGAATACACCTGCATTGTGTGCACTGTGTAATGGGAGTCACACTGCAAATTATAAAGGATGCGAAGTGTACCGTGAAATACTAGCCCGAAAAAGATACAAACAAAATCAAGATAATAAAAGTCAGAATCAGAGAGAGATAATACAGGATCCACCTACATCAGTAGACAATGATAATATGGAACAAAGAATACCACAGCAACCAACTAGATATCCAAGTAGATCTGCATTATACAGCGACATAGTGAAATACCAAAGAAATGGAATAAATGGAGAGCAACAACAATATACTTCAAATAATCCAGAAACAATCAACACATACAGAAATGAACATAGCCATAGTGATTGGCAAGCCATACTAATGCAAACAATAAACAAACAAACACAGCAAATAGAACTACTTATCCAACAGATGGGAACATTGATGAGTCTTATAACTGCCCTTATAAGCAACAAATAATGGCTCAATTAAGGATTGGAATATGGAACATAAATGGACTGACCCCAAGCAAAAATGAGTTACAACTTCTACTCCATACAAACAAAATTGACATAATTCTAATATCAGAAACACATTTAAATGATAATAAGGATTTCACACTCGAAAACTATAAAGTATACACCACAAATCATCCAGATGGAACGTCTCATGGAGGAACAGCAGTGATTATAAAGAATAACATTAAGCATCATATCCATAGCCATTTTAGTAAAGACTACTTGCAAGCTACTACAGTTACCGTTCAGGATAGATCTGGAGACTATAATGTAAGCGCTGTATATTGTCCCCCGAGACATACTATAAATGAAACCATGTTCTATAGTTACTTCAAGACACTTGGTCCAAGGTATATCAGTGGTGGAGACTGGAATAGCAAACATACACAATGGGGATCAAGACTAGTTACAACCCGTGGTCGTGAGCTGAAAAAGTGCATAGATAAATATAATCTGATTACGCTTTCCACTGGTGAACCCACATACTGGCCTACAGATCAAAATAAACGCCCTGACTTGTTGGACTTCTTTATAATAAAAGGATTCTCCAACACTTATTTTGCAGTAAAAAGCTGTTTGGACTCCTCCTCAGACCACACTCCAATAATAGGAAGCTTCAGTTCTACAGTTATATATCAAGAACAAGACGAGACACTCTGTAATCACAAAACTGATTGGACCACTTTTACGGATATCCTCTGCACAGAACTTAACCTTAAAATAAAATTAAAAACACCAGAAGATATTGATGAAGCGACATTTTACATCACAAACAAGATTCAAGAAGCATCATGGCGCTCAACTCCATCACTAAAAATAATAAACAAAACCCATGATATTCCACTACAGATCCGAAACAAAATACAGGAAAAAAGAAGATTAAGAAGGAAATGGCACTTAAGTAGACATGCAGAAGATAAGGCTGCATTTAATAAATCTGCCAAGGAACTAACTGCTATGTTAAAAGAAAATGAAAATGATACACTGCAGCATAAACTTTCATCACTAACTGCCTCCAAATGTACTGATTACTCACTCTGGAAAATGACGAAAAAATCTAAAAGACCTCAAAAACACATCCCGCCAATAAGAACACAGACAGGTTCATGGGCCAAAAGAGCGGATGAGAAGGCGGAAACATTTGCGCAACATCTGAGTCACATCTTCACACCAAATGCCTCAACATCACCTGATAATGATGAGTTGGTGGAAAAAATTGTACACAGTGACCAACAATTGTCATTACCGCCAAAACTAGTCACCCCTAAAGAAGTGTACAACACAATCAAGCATTTAGGTAACAAGAAGGCACCAGGCTTCGACCTGATAACTGGTGAAATATTGAAACGCCTACCAAGAAAAGCAATTGTCTTCCTGTGTATTCTCTTCAACGCCATCCTTAGAGTTCACTACTACCCGAAACTGTGGAAAGTGTCACAGATCTGTATGCTGCCTAAACCTGGGAAACCACCTACGGAACTCACATCATATAGACCAATTAGTCTACTACCAACTATCTCAAAGGTATTTGAAAAAATATTCCTACACAGACTAAAACCAATACTGGAACAAGACAACATCATACCAGACCACCAATTTGGCTTCCGAGAACAACACTCCACAGTTGAACAGGTTCACCGTGTTGTGAGTAAGATAAGACAATCCCTGGAGTGTAAGGAGTACTGCGCTGCTGTCTTCCTCGATATCCAGCAAGCCTTTGACAAAGTTTGGCACACAGGTTTGCTGTACAAGTTGAAAACTGGACTGCCCAACTCATACTATATGGTACTAAAATCATACCTATTAGGCAGAAAATTTCAAGTCAAACTTGGCGGAGAAACTTCAAACCTGTATGACGTCAAAGCATCAGTCCCACAAGGATCTGTTCTCGGTCCGGTGTTGTACTCAATCTACACAGCAGACTTGCCGGTCTCTGAAGGGGTGGTTACAGCAACCTATGCAGATGATACTGCCTGTCTTGCTAGTGATAAGATGCCTGGAGCCGCCTCACGGAAGCTGCAGGTTCACCTTCATAAAATAGACCAATGGCTTGAAAGGTGGAGGATCAGAGCCAGTGTCAATAAATCAGTACAAATAACTTTCACCCTCCGTAAAGGTGATTGTCCGCCAGTGTCAATGCAAGGAGAACCACTCCCAAGTGAACCTACTGTAAAATACTTAGGCCTCCACCTGGATAGAAGATTGACATGGAAAAATCACATAATGATGAAAAGAAAGGAAGCAGATATCAGATCTAAGAATCTACAGTGGCTCATAGGACAAAGATCTACCCTAACTCTTAACAACAAACTACTGATATACAAGACTGTTATAAAGCCAGTATGGACATACGGAATCCAACTGTGGGGATCAGCTAGCAACTCCAACTTGGAAATATTACAAAGATTCCAAAACAAAATATTGAGACAAATCACATGTGCCCCGTGGTTTACAAGGAATGATGAGCTGCATGAGTACACTGAACTACCTACTATAAAGCAAGAAGTGAATAAATACTGCAGTAGCTATAAGAACAGATTACGAAGACACTCCAATGAACTGGCCAGGGACCTTCTGAGCGAAAATGAATATACTCCAAGATTGAAAAGATGGCAGATACTAGAGCTAGATCAGAGAGACTAAGCCTTACATAAATTGGCGAAGGTGTTCAATGGAACCCTCCCAAAGAAACTTAAAATATAATTGATGATAACTATCTGATTATGGCCAGAGTGGCCGATTGCAGATTTAAATTAAAAAAAAAAAAAAAAAAAAAAAAAAAAATTTATACGATATCCGCATTCATTATTCTTCGTACTGCAAAGAGCAACGTTTTTAACCGACTTCAAAAAAAGGAGGAGGTTCTCAATTCGGTTGTATGTTCTTTTTTTTTTTTTTTTCTATCGTCAAATACACGATTTTAACGTCGTGAAATATTTTGTGTTATTTTTTTTCGTGCAATTTATAGGCTGACTTTTTGTACCTATAATTTGTCTAACCTATGAACTAAATATGAACTAAAAACGAGCGATTTGTGTATCTACTTGAACCAGTATAATTTTGCCTATGATATCCAATAAAATAAACCAGCAGGCGAGGTGAAAGTTTCGGGATTTATGCTCCATTTTATAAATAAAAATAAAATAACGCTTATTTTTTTTAAATCTATAAAATAATGGAAGAAACATTTAATTAATAAACGAATGCACTACAACATAATTAGTATAATATATACAGTCATTAAAAAAGGTAATTCCATACAAATTGCCGGGGAATCAAATCCTACAGGGTAGTTCTAGGTGTACCCTACATACTTGAACTTTGGTACGAAAGTAGTTCTTCTTGCACAACTAATACTAATAATTATAAATAATAATAATTTATATTATTAGATGTTTTTATTTGTATGTATGTATTCTTGTAAGTCCAGCAAATTAGTTTCATCATTGTACGGTCCTGCAATGTGTAAGCAAGATATTGTACTAATCTGGATGCAAGTCTGGAGCTAAATTCAGGAACGGCCCAACAAAGTTTGCGAGCGGTAATATAAAAAAAATAAGGCTCATCCCAATCTCAGCTCAGACCTCTCTCAAACCAGTGATTTTTGGCGTTCCTGAATAGCAGTTCATCTCTATCCTCTCGCAAACGATCGAATCACCGCTCGCAAACCGTGTTGGGCCGTTCCTGAATTTAGCCCATGGTTGTTTCCCAAAAATAGACACAGACTTATGGAACTAAGTCGCTGTGCGCTGTGTGTCGAAGCACTGGACTGTGAAAGTGTTAAATTTCTCGTGCGACGGTCTGCCTCACACATGGCCGGATTATTTACTGCAAAGATACACTTACATGTTTTTGAAGTGAAACTTCTAATGCGACTTCCAACAAGCGTTGCGTTGCGTTGAATGCGTTGCGTATACAGGGTTATTTTTAATTCACTGACATCCTCTTAACCCTGAATTCCTAATACTCAAACAAATGTTTTTAGTTCTACGACTTTTTAAAATGAAGCACTTTTTTCCCATACAAATACACAGAGTATCGTAAAAATAAGAGGCAATCTCAAATTTTCAAAACGTTATTACACCAAAAATATTAAGTTATGACAAAAGCCGTAAAACAAAAAACATTTGTTTAAGTGGTAGGAGTTTAGGGTTAAAAGGATACTAGTGAATTACAAATAACCCTGTATACGCAACGCAACGCAACGCAAGTTGATGTTTACGAGACGTTTGCGAGAGGGGTGAGGGGGGGGGGCATTAAAGGGGGATGAAAATTTCATTGATTTTGCCGGAGGATGCACCGTTTTCAAGATATTTGACAAAAACACCGGTTCTCGTCCGATCACCGAAGTTAAGCAACGTCGGGCGCGGTCAATACTTGGATGGGTGACCGCCTGGTTTTTTATTTTTTGTTATGAAGATTCACTACTTCCGCGTGGATGAGGGACTCCGCCCACTATTTTTAAACTGATGTGATGATGAAAAATATTTGATGTATTTCCTTTAAAACTTAAAACACATTTAGCTATACTTCATAATATGTTTTTGCCTAACTGTGGTAGCGTCCAAAACAAGTATATGTTTTAACGACCGCTTTAGCCTAGTTGGTAGTGACCCTGCCTACGAAGCAAGAGGTCCTGGGTTCGAATCCCGGTAAGGATGAGCACGAATATTTGTTCCTGGGTTATGGATGTTTTCTATGTATTTAAGTATTTATTTACATATATAAGTATGTTTATCGTCGTCTAGTACCTATAGTACAAGCTTTGCTTAGTTTGGGACTAGATCGATTTGTGTAAATAAAAAAAATAAAAAATATATATCACAGGACAATTCACACCAATTGACCTAGTCCCAAAGTAAGCTAAGCATAGCTTGTGTTATGGGTACAAGGCAACGGATAAACATACTTATATAGATAGATACATACTTAAATACATATTAAACACCCAAGACCCGAGAACAAATATTCGTATTATTCATACAAACATCTGCCCCGATACGGGAATCGAACCCGGGACCTCAAGCTTCGTAGGCAGGTTCTCTACCTACTAGGCCATCTGGTCGTCTGGTCGTCTGGTCGTGTAAGATTGTCCCCCCTAATATTTATTTATTTTATTTATTTATTTATTTATTAACCTAAACGTGGCATGTGCGTGTCGTGAATAAATTATCAAATTATGTTAAAAGCGAGAATAAAACCAACACCAAATGGAAAAGTATCAATTTATTGTTTCCACACCTTATTTAGAAGATAACAGTAAACAATCCGAAGTATATTTACAATGAACGTTTACCTACAAATTTTCAAACTAAGACGACTAATAATAACAAACAATAATTTGTAATTCACAAAATAATCTTTGGTACACAAATCACTGTTGTTTCATGAATAAATTTAACTTTATTTTACCGAAAGTCTAAATTGTACAATAATACAACAACTTCGGAGTTAGAAGGGTTAGGTATTGAATTAGCTTAATAATGTGGTTAAGTAGGTACAATACAACTAAATTCAAAATTTCAATGTTCTTTACAACGACAACGAAAAACCTTACATTTAAGTCAAAACGACCAAGGGGTGAATCATTCTAAATTTCAAAAGTAATATCAGTTTTAAGTTATATCAGAGTAACACATTTTATTTATAAACTTATGTTAGTCAAACATTGATGTATGGTACAAAACAAGTCTTACATGTAAAAGTCGCTTTTTTAAACGTTGATATGTCAAATATTTTCACAATTTTTATAAGCACAGACTTTAACAGTTTTGTACAAAAAAGAACAGAATCTAATGATTATACCTATTTATAAGAAATTCACAAAAATATCGTTAGGTGCAAGTAAAATGATCAAAATACAATAGAATATTAAAAAAAATAAAATGATAATGACAAACAATGAAACCTAAAATTAAAATATGCCAATGCATTGTATTCACATCTATAGGCTTCTTCTCATAACGTACCAAGAGAAACAAAGGTAGTTTTGTCTCGGACTGTGTTTAGAATGAAATGACGCTAGTCGGCCATTTTGAAGTTCCCAAACTGCACTGGGTCCGCGTGGTAACTACATTACACTCATTCTGAGAGGAGGCCTGTGTCACAAAAGCGAAAAGGGTAAAAGTGCAAATCTGAGTAATTTAAAGATTTTTTACCAAAACTTGATTCCAGATAATGTCACGTCTTTCACGTTTTACTTTTTAGGGTTCCGTACCCAAAGGGTAAAACGGGACCCTATTGCTAAGACTCCGCTGTCTGTCTGTCTGTCCGGCTGTTACCAGGCTGTATCTCATGAACCGTGATAGTTAGACAGTTGAAATTTTCACAGATGATTTATACTAAAAAATAAAAAATACTAAAAAATTAAAAATACTAAAAAATTAAAAAATAGAATAAAATAAATATTTAAGGGGGCTCCTATAAAACGGACATGATTTTTTGCCGTTTTTATAGATAATGGTACGGAACCTTTCGTGCGCGAGTCCGACTCGCACTTGGCCGGTTCTCTTAACATGAACCTTAGTAAAAAATATTAAATTATTCAGTTGAACTTATCCAAAACACTGAAAAATAAAGAACGAAGAAGGAAATAAAAAAAAACACCACAGGCTGAAATAATCTCAGCTAACTTCATAAAATCCCGTATTTTTTTTTAACTAGCTTGATACAGAGTCTCACTGAGACGGGCTTGACAGGCTTCTCCTCTTCATCGTGTGACATCATCTATAAATAAATTATATTTAGGAGCAACCAACATAATTTGTAAATAAATAGCAAATGAATACATATCACAAGCATTTGTAATCTTACTTTAAGTCTATAAAAACATTTGGAATGAGATTCGAAATCAATTATACTTATCTTTTTTAAGCTTTACTTACGTCTAAGTAATAAAAATAGAGCCTTACAATTGGCTAAGTAAAGTTTTTTTAAGAGGTGCTAATTATATTTTTTTTCGACAGTCGGCGTTCTGAAGATCGAGAAACTGCAGCTGTTTTATTTTTATCTCCTATTGTTTACTGGAAATATTTTTTTAAGTGTTCGAGTTGACAATTGTGAGATTTAATGGCTGACAAGCCGTTCGTGCTCAGTACTTAGTAGAAACAGAAAAAAAACGAAGTCATCTGTCACTTTTGTCCATGTCAAACCGTTTGCGTTTCGTTTGCTTTGCGTTTTGGACTATTTTTAACGACCTCCGCACAAAATCCGGATTTTCAATTTTACCGCATTTCTCCACGAATTATGCACGATAATTAAACCACGATTGAATATTTTCGATCATTATTCTGGAACTGCTTTTTGGACAATGCAAAGTAAACGAAACGCAAACGGTTAGATTTCATTTGACATTGACAATTGGCTTCGTTTTTTTTTCTATTTCTACTAAGTACTGAGCATGAACCGCTTGTCAGCCATTAAATCTCACAAATGTCATCTCGAACACTTAAAAAAATATTTCCAGTAAACAATAGGAGATAAAAATAAAACAGCTGCAGTTTCTCGGTCTAGAAGACGACTACTGTCGAAAAAAAATATATTTAGCACCTCTCTTCAAAAAACTTTACTTAGCCAATTAGCCTTAAAATCAGATATGTTACAAATAAGATGAAAAGAAACCTCTTATACCTATAAAAAAACAGTGACACATTCACTCAAGAAACAATAGTTATAATTATATACACCATGGATAGGGCAAATGCGCCAGAGTCATAACATAAGATAGATTTCTGAGACCCTCAGAAGTAAAAAACGTAACATGAACCCGCAATCTAATCGGCAATTCTAACTTTCTTTTATTTTTCAAACAAAATATATTAATAATTACGAAGTTCAATATAAACAGGACCTTAGAAAGAATGCTTGCTTGCTTACTTAGTTGCTTTCTTGCTAACTTAATTGCTTGCTTGTTTGCTTCTCTGAAATGCTTATGGATCACGCGGGCGAAGCCGCAGGTAATACATGAATATTCCGGAAATTTTGTATTTAACAATAAATTGGTCAAACTATTTTCATAAACTAACGCGAATGTGATATTTTTGCTTGTTTGTTTTATGTGTTTGTTTGATCATAATGAAATTTTGTATGAAGAAAGCTTAACACCCTAGTACCCTAGGACAAATTTTATCCCGGAAAAGTGCAGAGTACCCACGGGATAGCAAAAAAAAATGTATTTAAACTCTTGGGCAACAACAGGAATTACTGAGTTGTACATTCATAAGCCTTATAAAATATTTAATTTGACCTAGTAAAATAAACGTATCATATCTAATTTATTTTGATCTCCGTGGTTATCTTCAAGAACTTACACTGTGAAATTAAATCTATCTTATATAAACAGTAAATATTATTTTAACTACTGTAAAGTCGGGTCACTTTGATCCTGAGGGTAACGTTGGCCATTGCGTAAAACTAGATCTAGATTTCATTATTACATTGAATTCATGGCTGCGCCAAAACACGCCAAAATTAAAGATTGACAAAAAAGGATCACAATCTTCAAAGACCAATCAAAAGGAAAATCAAGCAGTCAAAGGCAATCAAAAGGTAGGTAGGTCAGTTAAAAAGTTTAAAAAGCCAAACAGAATGCCAAAACGTAAAATCTGGAGATGTGGCGGCTGTCAAGAGGTATACAAAGAGCCCATTGTAGAAGACTGGATTGGGTGTTCACGGTGCAAGGAATGGTGGCACGAAAAGTGCACTGCTTACCTAGGTTGAGGACTCTACCGGTGTGACTTATGCGCTTATAATTAATTGGCGCACTTTTATCTACCTCGGTGCGTACTCTTACGCAACCAGCTGTGTAAGAGTGCGCATTTTCCTTTATTATTTTTATTTATGCGTTTTTACGCAAATTATGCCAAATGTTAAGATAGTAATTATGTTTTTTGCTTGTTAATTTGTATAAAAAAAATATATATAAATACTCAGGTCTACTGTCTCTTGGAGCTGTGAAAAAATCAAATTTCTAAGCCAACGCAATCAAAAGATACAGCCGTTTATGCCGCAAATTTCCGCAAATTTTCGAAACTCGCAAGGGAATCAAAACCTACAGGGTACTTCCCGTGAACTCAAAATCTTGAAATTTGGTACGAAGCAAGGTCTTATAGCACAGATAAAGGAAAACTACCGAAAAGCATAAATTTTTTGTCTGTCTATATAATTAACCAATCTACAATGATCCCACAATGCGCACATTTTGCTTAGGAGCAGGGGTCTGCTAAGACTGGATGAACATAGATACATATAAATTTGTACGGAACCCTCGGTGCGCGAGTCCGACTCGCACTTGGCCGGTTTTTTTATGTATATATTGTACAATATAGGCTTGCGTTTGACCTCAATCACACCTGATGGAAAGCGAAGATGAGGTCTACGATGGAACACGCTTGCCAAGTAACCATCTACCTACCCTACCAACTACTTACCTAGTAATTTGTAGTAATATCTCTTTACATAAAATATGTATATCTGCACGGTGCGGCAACGTACCGTGCTCCGGCGCCACGCCGTCTCAAGTTTACGACGCCGCACCGTGGTCATGTGGCCAGGCCCTTAACTGACCGCTCATGTTGTTTTTCATTAGACCCTTCCAAATTTGGTTTTATACGGGCCAGAGTTACCCTTCATTAGGTCAAAGCACCCCACCTTTACAGTATTTAAATTTAACTAAAAATTATCCTATTTTATTTACTACAATGTCGTTAAAAGTCTTAATAGAACAGATAGTTTCACTGCCACTGATATTACTAAAGATTTTGCAGATGAAAATAAAAATTTGACTTCATCTTGAGTGGGCGGCGAGAACGACGCTTCATAGAACAACTTATTGGGGCAAGGGAGCAATTCCGTAGATATTTCTAGAAGCTTTTTCCTGTACTCGATTCTTGTGTTTTCTAATGTGTCATCTTGCATTGTATCGTCGTATATGTCTTCGTCGAATTCGTCGTGGGTTTCGTAGTCTTGTATGTTTGGTGTGATGGGGTTATTTTTGGGAATGTCGTTTGACTTTATTTTCTTATTGAGCTCTGTTCTGAGTTTGCTGTCCATTACGCAGTTGAGACGGTCCAGGGAGGCTTTGATGCGTTTGCTGCGAGTCTCGTTTTTGAGCTTGTGGAGCCAAAGAAGTCGACAGTCGCAGGTTAGCTTGTTACCTGAGGAAGATAAATTATTTTAGTATGTAGTATTAAAGTAGGAAGTTAAATTTACTGGAGTTTACATTGTTAGTTAACACCACTCCCAGTCAAGCTGTAAACATATTCAAAGATGTTTTCTCAAAAGTCCGTCACAAAGAAATAGGTGTAGTTTTTTGTTACTGTGCAAATATATCTAGACTATAATTTCTATAAAGAATCAATGACAAACAATCATAATCTGATCTATACTAAGAACTATGCTGCTGTCAAACTACGGGATAAACAGATTCTGTTTTAAATGTCACAGTACCAAGTCTTACGCATTCAGTTTAATAATCAATACCAACATAATTTACAAAAATGTGTTTTTATTGTAACTACTTGCAAATCAGTTAGGTATTAAAGTTCAGTAAATGAGTGGAGTTTACAAAGTCGGATACCTTAACGACGTCTTTTATAATTTGTTTGAATGTTTTCCTACACAAATAGGTATGGTTGATTTGATTTGGTGTATCAGGTCACAATGGAAAATTTACCAGGCATTCGTTTTTTTTTATCGCTAATTACGATTTAACGAAGTCCAAGATTTTTGTCTCCTACCAAATAAAAAAGATTAGTTGACTAGAATTTTATTTTTAGATTTTTCATGATTCTCCGTTACATCTTTTTCTGCGCAATATCCCCGATTACTTTTAATAAGCTATATTTAGAGCAAGCTACTAACATTAACATCTTATTGGCTTGGAAACGGGAGTCAGTTTGACGGTAGTCATTATCGAATACACGCGTCTACCATCAAATAATCTCATCGCTCATTGTACAAAAATATGTCTCATACATATAAACAACAAAATGTACAAAGTACAAATTACTTTATCAAATAATTTACCGTGACGAAACAAACAAGTTTAACCAAGCTACGATCTAATCCTCCGTCCAGTTCCGAGCATACTAAATAACACTGTTCTAACACAAAATTAATTTCGCAAAGCATTTGCCGCGCTCCCATCGGTGTAATTTGTTTAATTTCAAATTAGCCGTAAGCGGCTTACAACGACATAGTCCTCACACACTCAAACCAAGATAGAATTAGGTTATATGCATTATGCAGCTTTATAACAGTGATCTTGTAAAAAACAGTATGGAAAGTGGGGATGAAATTTAAAAAAAAATTAAGCCCATTTATATTTTACTACCTGTCTAACTACAGCCCAAGCCCTCTTAATCTGTAACAAACAGTGGAATGAGCATAGGCCGGAGATGTCGATGGGTCAGTCAGTGAGCTATTTTATTAACTTCACGCGTTGATTTGCTTATCCGTTAAATAGTGCGATCAAATTATGCAAAATAGACGTGCTTTCGTTGTTTTTTTTTATTCATACAGTTAATTTCGTCCTCTCTCCTTTTATTAAATAAAATTTACAATGCAATCGCAGCTTAATCAATTATTAATAAACTTCAGAAATTATGCTTTGAAATTTTTCTATTTTTTAAGGATTACGGGATGCTGTGGCTACCCCCACAAAGAGTGTATCTATATTATGTTTCTTATCCCATATTATGTTCAACTGAAAGAAGCTATGCTGTCGAAATAAACACTGACATAAAGGATCTTTTATAATGACTGTGAACGGCTGAACGCAATCTATTCTATACATATAATAAATCTGTAACAAGTCGGTGTCTGTACATTGAAGATATTTGAGAAAAACTGTCACTAGGGCTATTTATTAGCGCAATAGAACCCAAAACAATGATTTTTAGAATTATTGTCTGTTTGTCTGTGCGTTTGTGCGCGCTAATCTCAGAAACGGCTTAACCTAGAAAGATGCGGTTTTCACTGGTATGTTGGTATTTTCTTGGATTAATATTTAGTGTTTGTTTCATTTTAATCGGTTCACAAATAAGAAAGATACGTCTATTTTAAGAATTTATCGAACAGGTTTTTTTGTTTGAACGCGCTAATCTCAGGAACTAAGTACTGCTCCGATTTAAAAAAATTCTTGCAGTGTTAGATAGCCCATACATCGAGGAAGGCTATAGGCTATATAATCATCACGCTAACACCAATAGGAGCGGAGCGGAGCGGAAGAATGTTTCAAAATCGGGGGTTTTTGAAGTAAAACTTCTATAGGCACGCTTGACTTGTGGTGAATGTGAACGCGGGTGTGTGGGGGGGGGGGTTGCGGGGGCGGGTAATTTTTTTATATCGAGGAACTAAGGAGAGCCATAATTGATGAAAAAGCAAATTGGATAATAAAATAAGCTGCCCAAATTACTAATTCCACGCAGACGGAGTTGCGGGCAACAGCTAGTATGTAATATAATTTAATTTTATCTAGTCTCATATCGTAAAATTCGAATTATAAAATTCAAAATGAATTTATATTGACATACTTCTTAAACACAATACCGAAATATTAAAAAAAAAAACATATTATAACACTTTTCTTCTAACGAAATAATGTTATAATACCTCTACAATTTTTTTACCATTACGATACAGGGCAAATCCAAAAAGTTTATATCACCAAGTTTTGATTCCAATTTTCACTTGACTGTGGCAGCGCCCGCTTTAGCGCATGCGCACACATGCGCGGTGCTTTACTGGGTTTTAGCGCCATTCCATTCATACGTGTCGTTTTGTTGTACGAATTTTCGTGGGAAAATTTTGTTCTTGCTTAAAAATATCTGATATCAGTGAATGCGAAGAAAATTTGACTCCGCCCGATATTTTAGATGCGGCGAAGGAAATGACTCATAATTTATTACTAGCAAAGTTCAGAAAATTATACGATAAATGCTATCAAGATTTTATGGCATGACACTCTTGTGACCCTTTATGAAACTCGGCTACGCCTCGTTTCATGAAACTACGTTCATGTCTTAAGCACCCCTATTACGACACAGTTGCATAAATAACATGCAACAATATTATGCAACTGTATCGTAATAGGGGTCCTTAAAACATGAACGTGGTTTCATAAAGGGTCACAAGAGTGTTTTAAGGCCAAATTACGTACAGTTGCATACAGTATTTTATCTTCTCTCACACATTTTTCCAAAAACGAAGTAGCCTTTTTGCATTTTTCATGCCATAAAATCTTGATAGCATTTATCGTATAATTTTCTGAACTTTGCTAGTAATAAATTATGAGTCATTTCCTTCGCCGCATCTAAAATATCGGGCGGAGTCAAATTTTCCTCGCATTCACTGATATCAGATATTTTTAAGCAAGAACAAAATTTTCCCACGAAAATTCGTACAACAAAACGACATGTATGAATGGAATGGCGCTAAAACCCAGGTACATCACCGCGCATGTGCGCGCATGCGCTAAAGCGGGCGCTGCCACAGACAAGTGAAAATTGGAATCAAAACTTGGTGATATAAACTTTTTGGATTTGCCCTGTATCGTAATGGTAAAAAAAATTGTATTATAACATTATTTCGTTAGAAGAAAAATGTTATAATATGTTTTTTTTTTAATATTTCGGTATTGTGTTTAAAAACACACCCCGGAGCATACCCGGGAGACGTGGGTTCGAATCCCGCCGGCGCACCCGAAAAACTTTTTCGCTTTTAAATAATCTTAGATTCGGTGAGCAGCCGTACTGCTAATAAAATAAATAATATTTGAATAAATAGATGTGGTACATCATTTCTTACGCATTTCCAATGTAATTTGGAACGTAGGAGTCGTAGCTTCTAATAGTTGCGATGGATGTTACCACACGCCACTGTTGGCGTATGTAAGCGATTAAGAATTTCGGTTGGATGCGACGTGGTTCAATTGGTAGAACACCCGTTGGGGGCATACCCGGGAGACGTGGGTTCGAATCCCGCCGGCGCACCCGAAAAACTTTTTCGCTTTTAAATAATCTTAGATTCGGTGAGCAGCCGTACTGCTAATAAAATAAATAATATGTGTTTAAAAAGTATGTTAATATAAACTCTTTTTGAATTTTATAATTCGAATTTTACGATATGAGAGTAGATAAATAGCTATTATAATTTATGTATGAAAAAGAAAATATTTTTTTTCGATTTCACTAAACATTAACTACCAGCTAGTTTCCATTGTTTTACTAAGCCATTTGTCGAAGTTAGCGAATATCAAAGAAAACACAGTGTGTCAGATATAAACACACGAAGAGACGTTAAGGTTTAAATTAAATTAAGTTGACCTACTGCTTCTTCTTTATTTCCTGTGGGTGTTGGATTAAATCGTACAGCCTGAAGCCGGTTCTAAGATAAGACTATACTGAATTAACTAACTGACTTTAATTGTATCACTTAATTCCGGTGCACCAATAATAACTATGAGATAGCACGCGTACAGAGAATTAGAATTGGATAATTCAATACCGTGGGTGAATATTCTGATTAGATGACTCGGAGAGTGGGTGAAGCGCGGGTTTAGTATGTTTTTGGGAGGAACACCTCGTAGTTTATATGCGAAATTACTTTTGAAATTTTCCATGAGCTGTATGGTGAAGGATGATGATGAATAAGGGCGGTAATGTACAGTAGTGGAATTAGAGGCATCCACAATATATTGCAATAAACGAAACTATTCAAATATGAGCAGAGTGATTATTTTTAGATTTGTTATTAGTCGTCGTTGTATGTACACGTTTAAAAAGAAAAGTTTTAACTGACTTACTGACTGACTGACTTACTCACTAACTTACTGAGTGACTTATCAACGCCCAGCCCAAATTCTTGACCCTAGAAAGCTGTTTTTTTTTTAAAGAGGTTATCTTTATGGTGTAGGTAAGGAATAAGGACTAATTTCAGTATTTTTAGTTATTTGAACGGGATAAGGAAAAAAAGGGATTTATAATATTCACCAACTGATGCTGATGATGATGGATGTATGAATGTTGCCGTTGCCAGATTTTTGTTTTATTCAAATAGATGAAAAAGCTTTACCACAAATTGGAATACAAAGCGAACGAAATTACGGGCAAAAGCTAGTAGAAAATAAGTTTGTATACTTAAATTTTATACCTATTGAGAATAGTAAAAGCTACCTGGTTTAAAAAAATAAAAAACAATGCACCTACATTTTAATTCGAAAAGTTTTCTCGCAGATTTTCTTTTGAGCATCTTTAAAGATATTGTTTTATAGCTTCCGTAAGTAACGTTAGCTTTTTACTTTTATTTGCAATGACAAAAGATGACTTCAAGCGGAGCGTCTTTCGAGACACGGACACAGTTACTGTTGTTCTTAGAGTTTTCATTGTTATAAAGTTACAAGAATATTTTTGCTTTAGCAACTGTTGCTTTCTGTTCCAAATTGTTTTTAGCTACCTATTTAAATTAGCAAGTTTTGGGTTAATCTGTGGTTTCTTAAGCAGAGGATCGTGAGTTCAAGCCTAACCTCGCACCTTTTTTCGTTAATTTGAAATTTACCATAAACTTAATGATCAAGGCAAACATCCTCAGGAAGCCTGTATAAACCTGCTAATTCAATGGTGTGTGTGAATTCCAAACTCCGTACTAGGCCTGCGTGGTAATTAAGGCTTAAGCCCTCTTGTTTTCAGAAGAGGCCTGTGCCCTGCAGTGGGACGTATTTAGGCTGGGATGATGATGTCTTAAATTACCGCTTCATTCATAATGATAAACCACCTGTAAAATTTCCCGTGTATCTCCATTAACAACTTTCGAGCACCTCCTGACCTGACATCCGCTTTTTTAATTAGTCATCACTAATTCCTAAATTACAGGCGTGGTTTCATTGCCTTACTTTACAAAACGTGCCCATTAATAATAACAAATTTATGGTGTATTAAATAGACTGAAAGTTAATTTATACAAAAAGTTATCGTTACAAACTTACCGTCAAGAGAGATTAAGGCGTAATTCGACTTCATGTTTTCCAAGACACTTTGCATAGTCTCCTGCTTTAGAGTTTCCAAATTGTTATTCCTCAAATCCAAAACAGTCAACTTCTGAAAATCGTCCAACACGCCGTCGTCTAATGTTCCCAACTTATTATCAGCCAAATAAAGTTTTCTCAGTTGTGTCAATCCGCCGAAACCCCTCTCTGATATAAATTCTATTTCGTTTCCATCCAGGTAAAGTTCCTGGAGACTCCAAAGTTCCGAGAACGCCAAGTCACCTATCATCGTCAATTTGTTGTTTCTCATGTCGAGAGTAATCAGGTTGGACAGACCTTGGAAGTTCTCTCTAATTACAACAGTCAGTAGATTACTGTCAAGTTCAAGCTTTACCAGGTTACTGAGGTGCTTGAAGCAGCCGTCGTGAAGCACACTGATTGTATTCTTCGACAAATATAGCCGCTGAAGATTCGGTAGCACGTAGAATACGTCGCGTTTGAGCTCTGATATCTGATTTTCCACCAAACTGACGTTAGACAGCATTATCAGATGTGCGAAGGACATTTTATCCAGTTTAGTTATTTTGTTCTTTGGAAGCGTTATTTCTCGCAATGTTGAAGAGTTTGTGAACGCGAATGACGGCACGACGGATATATTCGCGTACTGGATGTTAAGGTATTGTAACCGTTCTAGGCGTATGATTACTTTTGCGGGAATGTATGTGAGGCCACCATCTGCTCGTACGTTAAATGTTAGCCGTTCTATTTTGGGTTGAGAATAGAAGTTCGACCAGAATGGATCGTCTTCAGCAATGCCGCCGTTGAACACCCAACAGTCAGCCTTTGTCGCTGTCTTCATCTTGGTGCTCTCACAATAGCAGTGAACCTTGGATCCCCTGTCCTGAATGTCGCAAATGTTTACGTATTGAGAGTAAGTACTTTTGTCAGTCTTCCATCTCCGCTTGTCGTTTTGCCGGCTTTCCGTTACGTTGATTTCAATCGTCGCGAACGCAATCATCAGGATTAGATATTTAAGGTCCATCGTCATTCACATCGGGCGATCTTTATCTGTAACAAAGAAAGGGCGTTTAGTAAGATTCCCTTTGTTCTTTTCTTATCTTTCGCTTTGTCCCGTGCATTAGCGAAGTTGCTGATAAGGTGTATTGAAGTCGGACGTTAAGGTGCCATTAGTGCGACATCATTGACACTTGAGCGCGCGAAAAAGGCGCCGAGTTAAATTTTGTTCTACGAGACAAAGAAATAGTTAAGCGAGAAATCCCATTACGCCGCAGTTCAGTTTAGAACTCTCTGTCGATGCTTCCGATGGAATTTTAAAATGGCTTCGTGTGAAAGTTTAACGATGGCCCTAACAAGATGCAATCGCTTACTTTTAAAATCTGAGTCACTTCAAATAAAAAACAACGATAGTCCGGTCAAAAACTTGTACAAAGTCAAACGGCTAGGTTAGTTTGGTAAAGTTGTGGAAGACGAATACATAATATAATATACTCGTATATATATTTATTTATTTATTTATTTATTTTAGGGATAAAAAACAACTGTACACAATGTATTACAAACTAAGTTACAATAGTGTGTTACTCTATGTACAATCAACAACATTATCCACAGAATACATATATAGTGACAAACGACCAAGTAAGTCACCTAATGACAAGAAACTGTCCATGGACACTCGCAACACCAGAGCATCGGAGATGCGTTGCCAGCCTAGAAAGCTACGGTTGAATACCTTAATATGCTAGTAATTTTTCCGGCCGTCCGTCTTACTCTTCACGCCGCCGGAGCATAAGCACTACTGCTTGGCGGCAATATTAGCGAGTAAGACGATAGTCCGATCCGGATGAATCTTGCACAAAGTCTTACTAGTCACAATACAGCAAAAGATATCAAGACAAACATAGCTAAAATAAAGTTTAAGGACCTACCTGGACGACCGAACTTCGCTCGGGCTAAATCTCGTAAACACGCATTTTACCAGAGATTGATTTCATTGGTCGCCCGTAAAAACCCCAAATAGCAAATTGCATCGAAATCGTTAGAGCCGTTTCCGAAATCCCCAAAACATGCAAGCATTGCTCGTTGGTTGGTTTCCTTCGAGAGCAACGTAATATCAAAGAAGTTTACTTTAAACATGAAACTACCGTGAGACTCACTCATGGTGAAAATATACAAATCACTCACGCCTTAAAACGAGTTTAACTCGATATGTTTGGAGCTAATCCGTAGCCCTTCTTCCCGGAGCCACACGTCACGGCGGCTGCCAACCGTGCACTACGTGCTACCGCTCTGCTCGCGCGGCTGCTCGACGACACCGATACCGGCGCACAACTACCTAATACTTAGGCCGTGGTCGCTTTCACCCGCCGCACGCGGCCGACAGCGGCCCGCCGCCCGCGGCGTCTGAATGGTGTGTTCGGGAATGCTCGGGAGTGGTCGTTTTCGCCCGCCGCGTGCGACGTCCCGAACGCGGCGGGCGAAAACGACCACTCCCGAGCATTCCCGAACACACCATTCAGACGCCGCGGGCGGCGGGCCGCTGTCGGCCGCGTGCGGCGGGTGAAAGCGACCACGGCCACCTGCTACTACTTTTGACGTATGGCAGCCGCCGTGACGTGTGGCTCCGGAAAGAAGGGCTACGGATTAGCCGAGTTAGATTCGATTTGTAGCATTCGAACATGGCGGATGTAGACAGTATCTAATTTTGGTATTTCTGTTTCTTTGGCTAGTTGAAGTATAATTTTGATAGTGTTTTATGCGGCGATTAACCTTAATTAACAGTGATCACAAAATTCTATATTGCTCTCGTGTCTGACATTTTTTAATGCGCAAGTTGTTTCCACGTGGTTTCTGGAATTTTTCTATCAAGTTGCAGAAACTACAATCACCGTACAACGTCGCTCCCAAGAGAGCTTACTTCGACACTGGCGAAATTGTCCTACCATTAAAGTGGGACAGAAGCCATATTTTTAAAAAAAGAAGAAGAAGTTAGCCGAGTTAAACTCGTTTTAAGACTTGAATGAACCGTATATTTTCACTAAGAAGTTTATACGTACTATTACAATAAACAGTGTCATCACGTAAAATAAAGTTATTAGCATTATAACGATAATAAAGCTTAAAAGTGCACTAATTGAAGCTTTAGTCACGCCAGCATCCTGTCCAGTGCCCAATTAAGCCCAATAAGCTTCATTAAGCCCTGTCGCTAGGCATAAATAAAATGTCATTTAACTCACTAAAACTGACTACCTTTAATAAGCGGAGACAATACTTAATGGAAAGAGTTGAGACATTGTTGTTGGAGGGGACAAAGGCAACATTTTTTAGGGTTCCGTACCCAAAGGGTAAAAACGGGACCCTATTACTGAGACTTCGCTGTCCGTCCGTTTGTCCGTCTGTCACCAGGCTGTATCTCGTGAACCGTGATAGCTAGACAGTTGAAATTTTCACAGATGATGTATTTCCGCCATAACAAAAAATACTAAAAAATAGAAATAAAATAAATGTTTAGGGGGCTCCCATATAACAAACGTGATTTCTTTGCTCGTTTTTGCTCGATATTGATAATGGCAACAGGTAGACACTTGAAATATTCACAGAATATTAAGTTATGTATTCACTTTAAAAATAAATAGTTTATTAAAATGAAAAAAATTTTAAGGGGCTCCCATGTAACAAACGAGATTTTTTTGCCGTTTTTATAGATAATGGTACGGAACCCTTCCTGCGCGAGTCTGACACGCACTTGGCCGTTTTTTTTATACGACACCCTACATTTCATTCAACTCGTTACCACGGCTGCTGCTATGTGACCGAAATGCCGAGGTAAATATTGTTTAAAATAAATAAAATAAATATTAGGGGGCAATCTTGCACAAATCGACCTAGTCCCAAACTAAGCAAAGCTTGTACTATTGGTACTAGACGACGATAAACATACTTATATAGACAAATAAATACTTAAATACATAGAAAACATCCATAACTCAGGAACAAATATTCGTGCTCATCACACAAATAAATGCCCTTACCGGGATTTGAACCCAGGACCTCTTGCTTCGTAGGCAGGGTCACTACCAACTAGGCTAAAGCGGTCGTTCGTTAGGTAAGGGGGTGTTTGCGTAATAAGTCCCTTTTAGTATACTAATTATGAGTAAAAATCACGAAAGTTTAAAACAGTATAAACCAGGCAAGCTCAATAGAAGCAGTCTTTTCGTTTAAAAAGCTAGTCGAATCGCAAAATCAATACAGTTTGATGCAACTGCACCTTTTGTCTTCCAACGAAACGCCTCGGAATTTTTTAGTTCCATTTCATTTGTTGTCCTGCCACGCCTTCCCAGTAGCCTTTGTATTTTTACTTAAAGAAATGGACTTTAACGGAGACATAAATGCAAAGAAAAACCGGCCAAGTTCCATACCAAGTTCATTCGTTTGTTCGTACAAGAAAAAAGTAAGAATAAATTTGTGTTTCAGACCAATTTTTATGAAAAACAAAGTTATTAATCGGATCAGTAATTTTCGGACTTTTCCTTTACAGGTGTGAAGCGGTATTTTTTGCCAATAGGTTTGATTCCTGTGGTTTTTCATGAAAACACACTTTCAAAGGGTTTTATTAATTAGAAAGATAGAAAGAACAAAACATTTATCCGTGATATTTACATGTCATTGTGTTACACCAAAAATTGTAGAAATGAGAAACATAGAAAGAAATTACGAAATGATCGAGTGAACTCTGCAATGATTGCAAACTTAAGTAGGTATATGTCAGTAATTATAATTTAACTCCTACACAAATTCCCAAAAAAGGATCATCACAAACCGACGGATGAATGGACAAGAATGTGACCTTATAGGGATCTATTTGAAGTACGCAACCATGAAAAGCATAATTATCATAACAAATCTTACTTACGCCAAAATAAAGACCCAAGAAAACAAATTACTCACAAAAGTCAATAACCCCGCATATCATTTGCCGAGAAAATAATGTGAAACTTAGGTGAATGACCTAGCTTTAAGTATAGTACAGAATAGGGGGCTTATGAGTAACAGGACACAGCAGTGGGCGGAATTTATGAGAGTACTGATAATTAACACGGAATAAAAAATGGACCCTACTAGAATAAACATAATTACTTAACCTAGTAGGTAGTTCCAGTAGCGTAGTAGTGGTAGATTCTTCGACGTTCATAGAAGCATCAATTTATGCCTAAATTGAATAAAGAATTTTGACTTTGACTTTGGCTTTAGCCGTGTTATCAATTGAACGAACAAATGAATGATATTATTTTGCATGTCTTTGGTAAAAAACACTATTATTTTAATTATACGTCAATTTGGCATTGACCCATAATAACACCTAGACTCCCAATCACGCTCAAAAATTGTCGGAAGCAAAAACCTGCACACGCGTCTATTGGGCAGGCTTTTGGTTCAGTTGTTATTCGACCGCGCGTTGATTACAACGTCACTTCTCGCCCCGTATTCGTATATGTCTCTTTCGCACCGTAATCAAACTCACGAGAAAAAAAGAGACAGACAGTCTAGCTTCCGCTTCGCATGACCACTCCACTGCATTCTTTACTCTTTAGGCGGTTTCCAGCGCGTGACGTCATGTCACTACTTCTAACGATCGTATTCAATTGACATTAAACATTAGCGCTACGAAATAAGGTGTTAATTTGAATGAATGCTGTTAATGTTATCTGTATAAATTGATGTAGACGTACACACAACGCCGCTCGGACGTTTTTTGAGGAACTTTTGTTAAGCGATTGGGTGTCTTGTTGTTATTATAGGTCAATGCAATTTGGTTATCAAAAAAATATTGGATACGTCGACAATCAAACCAAATGAACAGGGTTCGCACCTCTGAGTATTTCTGAGATATTAAGTCTAGGGTGTATGAGCATTTACTGGGCAAACGTACTCCATGTTAGACATCATCTTTGCTTTCCATCAGGCGTGATGGTAGTGAAACGCACACCTATATTGAATAAAAAAAGTTTTCTCAAATATGCTCGAAACTGTTAGTTGATTTTGTGACTGCGTGTAATACTAGACATGCCAATATATTGAAAACCAATAACTGTAACGTTCAAAGGTAGTTTAAGGGAATTGCTAACCTAATTAAATATACTGAGGCGCTACTACGAAATTCGAAGATCGAAGTTCGCATCGTATTGTCCCTCTCACTCTCGTGTCAAATCATTAGCGTGAGCGGGACGGCACGAAACGAAGTTCGAATTATGCACTTCGTGGTAGGGCCTCTGTGTTAACGAGCGACAGACATGAAATTGTGAGGGCCCTTCCAATAAATTTCTAATATTTAGCGTAGACACTTCTAGTGCTTCTGTAGCGTCAACAAGATAATTGAGCCAGTGCATTGTGCATCCTTTGACTAGCTGCATGTGGAATTGCAAAACAAAACAATCACTCTCAGAATACCGCAGCAAACACCGCGGAGAGCACATTTACCGAATTGAGCTTACGTCATCGATATAAGGACTCAACCTGAGCACAGAGTGATTGCTAATTTGGGATTGCGTCGTAGTATCATAAATAACGTGTGCAAAATTACATTAGTTATAATATTGTGCAGCAAGGCAGATATCACCCTAACACGGGATCCAATCGATGTTTAGAAAATTTTATTTCCGAAGGTTTAGAATCCCGAAAACTTCATTTGTCCGAAAGCATTTTTTTCTGAAACTGTAAATATTTCAGGATTTATTTCAGGACCATCGTGTAGAACCCTTTAGGTTAGGTTAGGGTTGTTTTATAAAAATCCTGAAATATTTACAGTTTCAGAAAAAAATGCATTCGGATAAATGAAGCATTCGGGATTTCAAATATTCGGAAAAAATAATTCTAAATTTTGATAGGTAACCCCCTAACACGTGACCCTATTATGGACTATATCCTTTAGATTAGTATTTTTCCTTTAGACTAGATTAAATTGATAAGTAGTACCATGGGTAATGCAAAATCTCCCGTGGCACTACCAGACAGAATAGTAGTAAATGACAGCCAGAAAATATTTCCCGTGGTACTACCAGTAGTACCACCAGTAGTATCACAGTTAAGAAGGGGTATTTTCGCCGAACTCATTAAGATAATATAATAAGTGTTTAGTTTATATTCACTGTTTACTCTTCTTAATGTAAATAATCAAGGATATTGTAATTGTGTATAACTCATTAACTTAAGGAAAGTAAATAGATAATAAGTTACTATTCTAACCAATTAGTAATAATTGTTTACTTCCCATATCATTATAGAAGACATGCTGTGTGTAGTGTATATAAACGGATTACTGTGATCTAGGAAGACAGCTCGTCCCGAGATCTCCAGGCAGATACACTAGCTCTAAGTCACTTGTGCTCTGACCTAGATTATTGTAAACCAATAACATTAAAATAAATAAGTTCACACCAATCTGCCGTTGACTTCATTACTACAACAAGACGCCCAGAAAAAGTCCCGCCATCTACAAGATAATAACTTATTTAAAATTTACCATGAGCTTCACTGTGAAATAAAAAATAAAACATCGTGAGGACTGCACATACCCTGAGAAGAAATTTATTGGTGTGTGTGAAGTTCTCAATCCAAACTGGGCCCTCGTGGGAATTACGGAATAAACCATCTCATTGTGAGAGGACGCCGCAGCGGGACATATAGGCTGCGATGATGATGATGACGATCATTTTCTTGATTTGAGCTTTCATCTTGAAAATAATAAGTAACTTTAATCTGGAGACATGAAATTTGTAGCTCATTTACCGTATTGAGCTACGTCTTTGAGAAAAATATTTAACTTGATCACAGATTGATTTTCAGCTTTGAATTGCACTGTAGTATCATTAATTTGATTTGAGCTTTCATCTTGTAAATAATAACTAAGTTTAAACCATTAAGGCGGGCTTGCGCGGACCTGGGTTAGCTACTTTACTCCGAGTTAAGTCTTTAGACATGTTTGGCGCTTATTTACAGTATTTGACCTACACACCTAATAATGTACTCGTAGGTGAACACCAAAAGTTGGACCACGTTAAATAGTAGTTAACCATCATGCAAAACGACTGATTTGAAAAAGTTCTGTTACGCAACAATCAACAAGCAATCAATCAATGTCAATTGTATAAGTAATTTTCGTGTCACAACGGAAAACGTTCATATTAATTTTATTTTGAGAGAACTTTTGAACTGACCCATATTTGAATACTTAAATATCACTATTAGTGATAGTAACAACAATTTGTAAACAAAAATAATTCGATGCACTTCATTGTTAAGACTTTGAAGGTTTTTTAGCCATGATATCGTTTTATGGAGCAACATTGTTGAAAAGTTGCGAAGTTGGTCTGCCTATGAAACTGGGCCACTCTATTTTACATCCTTTCCAGTTGTATCTAGGCCGAGAGCCGACTGTCATATCTATTAACATCGTTAGATAATAATTATTGATGTAACATTTCACACCACGCTGCGCTCAAAAACACGCATTACTGATGTGGGTGCCAAGGCTACCAAGCTGAAGTGGGACTGGGCAGGCCACGTTAGTCGCATGGATCCGAATCGGTTTATTAAAATAGCCACAGACTGGATGCCACAAGATGGATAGCGGCGACGAGGTAGGCCCAGGAGGCGATGGCGGGACTACCTAGACGTGTTCCGTATAGACTGGAAGGACACCGCTCAAAATCGGGATGAATGGAGAAGATGGGGGAGGCCTTTGCCCAGCAGGGGAACAGAACACTTAACCTTAACACTTCAGGACTCGCACCTTAGTTTCAAACACTTTTAGTCGCTAAAGGGTCCACCGGACCCGGTTGGTTATGTGACCATATAATAAAAAGTAATGAAAAATATATGATATACATATATTTTTCTTAGATTAAGAAATAAAACAATCATGATATAATAATCAACTGTTTATTATTGGCGATTTATCTCAAGCAGTGAATATTTTCAAAAAATACCTAATTTATAACGTTTTTTATTGTACTTTAATCACTAATGCTAATAACTTTTATAAGTTTTTGTACTTTGTTTTAATTATGATATTTTCGTAAACTACAATTATTGACTTATTTAAAATCACAAAAAGAGATCACAATGAATACTACAAAAAAATTAGTACATGCACCTCAAACTTAGCCTATTATAGATTTCAACCAAAATCTTAATTTACAAGGAAAACATTTTTTTTATTGAGAAATGTCAATACAATTGGGACATATTGGTTTTGTATGATCACCACAAATAGCAACATAACATTCGCAGCAATATACTTTGGTTTTTCTATCTTTTTTCCAAGAGCAAAATCGACAACGAAATTTTTCTTCCTCGCGGTATTGCCTGTGGCTGGGAACTTTCAGGTTTTATAGGCACAATATTTAAAATACGATTATTTATTGCAAGTGAGAGATTCGTCAAAGTGAGCCTTTCGTAAAAATAATAAATACCAACATAGTAATCTTGGCGAAGTATAGATAACGGGACATAATCTAGATCTGGACGATGATCCAATATATCGCGATTCATTGGCTCATGAGGTGGGTTACGGACACTCTGAGTTTGTGGTTTTTTTCCTTCTAAGATCTCCTCTGGTAAGTCCAGGTTGTAAAGTCTACCATTCTTTTGTAATAACCTCAAACTCAATAGTCAGATATTCGTCACAATCTTGTTCAGAATCAGTATTATCTTCACTTTCTTTTACAAAGTCTTCAGTTTCTGAACAGTCTTCATTCTCTATTTCTTCATTAATAAATCGGATATTTCTTTTTCCGATAACGCCCTATGAGCAGCCATCTTGTATGCTAAAAATCAATATAAACTTTAGATAGATCCGCTTAAGGTAATATAAATATTAATCACGTAAGTAGTCGCTAACGGGTCCAGCGGACCCAGACTTGATAACTATTGCATGCGTAAATGCTCGCTACTGGGTCTACCTGACCCATACACACTTTGAACGTCCATCACTCGCAAGCGCGGGGCGCCGACTGACAGGCGAAGCGACGAATCGACGCGGAGTACTTTGACTTGAAGGTACTAAGAACGGCAACGTCGCGCGGTGAAATTCAAACAAGTTAGCGATCATAATGAAGAACACTGGATCCAAAGACCCGTTAGCGAGTCCTGAAGTGTTAAGATAGGTAAATCAGCTGGTATAACCAATCGTGACCTTATTGCTTCTAGATTTTTATTTTATCAAAGCATTTAATTTTAATTTGGACAAGAATCAGTCGTTTTTATTATAATCATTTACATTTATTACAGGAGTTATATTGACCGCAGTGCCATTTTACACCACTGCTGTTCATAAATTTAATTTATATTGACCCTTAAAAACGATACACATCTCTGAGCCATTTTAGGCTAAATATTAAACTATAATTAGACATGAATTCTGGGACCTGATACATCCATTTCAGATTTCATATAGTTTCCGAAGAACCGATAACCGTTGGGGTAGACGAGTTCTTGAGTGGAGACCACGGATCGGCAAGCGTAGCGTAGGACGTCCTCAGACTCGGTGGAACGATGATCTTCGCAAGGCGGCTGGCAAGAGCTGGATGAGAGTGGCCAAGGATCGTGCTCAGTGGCGTGCCATGGGAGAGGCCTATGTCCAGCAGTGGACGAACATGGCTGATGATGATGACGATGATAGTTATTTGACCAAGAGACCATATCTCGATAGTAATATTAACAATAATAATAAAAAAAAACCGCTTTCACGCGACACACGTGTCAAATTTTTATCATATTTTATAAATTTGTTTTTAATGTTTTCGACGCCTTTCTAAACATTTTATACCTTTCACAAGCATGACAACCAGCTGTCAAAGGCGAAAATATAAGAAATGGAAACAAATACGAGTATAATATTATGATAACGAGGACACGCTCACGAGCGGCACAACGCGCACGCCCACCATCTCCGCCCGCGCCATCCAGCTCCTCGCCATCGTCGTCGGGCGACGAATTCGCCACAGCGCCCGACACCAGCGAGTCGAGCGACGAGCGCGGGCCGCCGTCCCCGGCGCCACGACCACCTGCGCGACGAGGACGACCACCGCTGCCGGCACGCTTGGGGCCTACGGGGCACTCCGCCCCGCCTACGGCTCCCGCTGTCGGTGGTGTAGTGCGCCGCATGCGATGGACTCGACAAATGAATGAGAACTGCATGCGAGCGTACTTTGGGGCTACAGAGGGGGGAACCAATTTGTCCGCGTACCGTGTCCGGATGCTTCCTCTGTTCCAGGCCCTTGAACCCGCCATCACTGTATCTGCGCAGCGTCTGTCGGATCAGGTGCGAGTCATCCAGCGACACAAACGATTGGATGACGCCACACTTGATCGGCTACGCCTGGAAGCACTTTCTGCTCGCGCGGCCTCTTTCTCGACGCGGGATCCGCCCGTTACGTCGCCGACTCCGGTGCCCGCACCCGATCTGGCACCGGGGGTACCGCGGGTCGAACCCAGTGCCGAGGAAGAGGACTGTGCGAATCAGAGTGTAAGTACCCAGGCCAATGAGCAACTGAGGAGGGTTTTGGAGGAGGCGATTACGTAGTATCGCTCCACGGGTAATCCTAGGCCACGATTACCTCGCTTGCCGTTGAATAGACGCAATCTAGCGTTAGTGGGAGTCCTGAATGATTTGCTAGACCCGTATTTACGGGCTAGTGAAGACTTAGTTGATACTCACTCAATCATGTACTGTGGGGCCATCGCGGCGTGCCGTGTTGCTCGCGTCATGTTTCCGGACGCTGACCGAGCACCTAGGACCACCGGGGGTGTCCCTGCATGGCAAGTGCGAATTGAGCGGCGTATCAATACGTTCAGGACTCTCATTGCAAAGCTGATCTGCTTCAGGGGGGGCAACAACCGCCCCCGAGTAATGCGGCTTCGTGGCCCAGGCCTTTGTGGGGACTGACATCAGGCCCTGCAACTATATGGCCTGTGTAACGGAACGTATCGACTTTCTGAAGCAGAAAGTCTATGCATGGGCAAGCCGTATTCGCCGCTACAGGAAGCGCGTGGACCGATACCAGCAGAATCGCCTTTTCCAGAGCGACCAAAGGAAGGTATACCGAAAGTGGGAGAGAGACGATCTTCGTGTGCCCGACGGACGGCGGCCGGATGCTACTGCCATGATTGACTTTTGGCGTAATATCTGGTCGGTACCTGTCGAGCACACCGAGGGCGAATGGATAGGTGTTATCGAACGTGAGTGCGAGTCCATCGAACCTATGGGGCCTGTTACCATTAGCCCCGATGACGTTAGTTGTGCATCCGGTCGGCTCCGAACTGGAAAACTCCTGGGCCGGATGGATTGCACAACTTCTGGCTGAAATGGTTTCGATGCTCACACCAGCGTTTGGCAGCACAGTTCCAGCAAGCCCTTGAGCTCGGATCCCTACCATCTTTCTTTACAACTGGTATTACCTCCCTGCTCTATAAGTCCGGTAGTACCACAGAAGCGAAAAATTACAGACCCATCACGTGCTTGCCTACGCTGTACAAGCTCCTTACATCCATTTTGAAAGCAAAAATTAACACGCACATTGTTGCCAACAACGTTTTGGCCCCTGCTCAAAATGGATGTAGGGTTGGGTCTCGTGGTACTAAAGAGCTCCTCCTCATAGACATGACCATTTGTCAACGAGTCCGGCGGAACAAAGGAGCTCTCTCGGTCGCCTGGATTGACTACAAGAAGGCCTATGATTCGGTGCCCCATTCATGGCTGGTGAGGGTCTTAGAACTATAAAATTGATGCAGTCCTGAGATCTTTCTTAGGCGCTTGCATGGGACAGTAGACTACAGTCCTTCGTCATCCGGGGGAAGGAGACGGCTCCTCTGGCCCACAGGACTCTATCAGGATTGAGCGAGGGATCTTCCAGGGTGACAGCCTGAGTCCTATGTGGTTCTGCCTAGCGCTGAATCCGCTCAGCACCCTGCTGAAGGATTCAGGGCTAGGCTGCCGGCTTCGAAGAGGGGGTGAGGTCATTTCTCATCTGCTCTATATGGATGACCTTAAGCTATTTGCACCAAATATACATGACCTGTTGGAGCTACTGAAAACAACAGAAGTTTTCAGTAGCGCCATCAACATGGAATTTGGTGTAGATAAGTGTGCAGTTATGCATGTACAGCGGGGGAAAGTTGTAAATTCAACAAATTTGCAGCTTTCTGATACAATGTCCCTCAGATCTATTTCCGAAGCAGAAACCTATAAGTATCTTGGTATGTCACATTCATTGGGTATTGAGAGTGAGGTCGTAAAGCAGACGGTGAAGGAGCGCTTCTTCTGTCGTCTGACAAAAGTACTTAATAGTCTTTTGTCGGGCGGCAACAAGATGCGCGCCTTCAACGCCTGGGTAATGCCCTTGCTTACTTACTCCTTTGGCATACTAAGGTGGACTCAGACTGAGCTGGATACCTTGGATCGAAGAGTTCGTGTACTGCTCACTGCGCATCGTTTGCTTCACCCGCGCTCGTCTGTTATGAGACTGTACATCTCGTGGAAGTATGGAGGTCGTGGCTTTTTAAATGCCAAAGACCTCCACAACCGCGAGGTGTATAATCTCAGGGATTATTTCCTAAACAACGAGTGTGGGGTGCATCGCGACGTAGTAGCAGTAGACAAAAACTTCACCCCGCTTTCCTTGGCAAACGAGAACTGGCGCCGACTTAAAGTAATGAGCATCGAGGACCGCAAGGCGGTATGGAAGAGCAAGGAGCTGCACGGGCGGTTCTACAAGGCACTCACAGGGCCAGATGTAGATCTGCTTGCGTCGGTGAACTGGCTACGTTTCGGGGATCTCTTCGGAGAAACCGAAGGTTTTGTCTGTGCAATAGCGGATGAAGTTATCATGACGAACAACTACCGGAGGTATATCCTGAAGGACAGTACGGTCGACATTTGTCGGGCATGCCGCCGTCCCGGGGAGTCACTCAGGCATATTATTTCCGGTTGTGGTCATCTTGCTAACGGTGAGTACTTGCACAGACATAACCTTGTAGCCAGAATTATTCACCAGCAACTTGCTCTGCTATACGGTCTTGTGGACTTTGAAGTGCCTTACTATAAGTATATACCTGCGCCAGTTCTCGAAAATGGTCGTGCCACGCTCTATTGGGATCGGTCTGTTATCACGGACAGGACTATTTTAGCCAATAGGCCTGATATCGTGCTGACAGATCGATTGCAACGCCAGACAATGCTCATCGACATCACCATCCCCCATGACGAGAACCTCGTGAAAGCTGAGAAGGACAAAGCCAGCAAGTACCTTGACCTAGCTCACGAGATAACCGCCATGTGGGATGTTGATTCGACGATCATTGTCCCGATAGTCGTTTCTGCGAACGGTCTGATAGCGAAGAGTCTCGACCAACACCTCAAGAGACTCTCGCTAGATGGCTGGATCAAGGGTCAGATACAGAAGGCGGTGCTCCTGGACACTGCGCGGATAGTCAGGAGGTTCCTCTCTCTGTCGCCCTAACCACCGATAGCTTAGGCCCCGCCTCGCTGCCGGTGGCACCCTAGGTTAGGTTTTTATAATGATTTTACGTTTTGTATGTATAGTTTTATATTTTACTTTTTGTATAATTATTGTAAAAATCTAACCTAAGAGAAAAAATATAAATAAAGATAATAATAATTAAATCTTTATTTGGAACAGTAACAATTAGGGCAATCTTCTCTCTCTCGATCAATGAAATCGTGTCAGTGGAGTAGTGTCCTGGTTTTACCGTGCTATCTACACTTGTTCATAAAATGCGGTATAGTAACTATTTAGTTAGTTTTCTTTGTATAACGCATGAAACGTATTCTAAACGTAAACGTATGATTAAATTGTAATCTATTTTTAGAAAGAAAAATGACTTTGTGCCAAGTTTCTTCCAGCGTATTCTCCTTGGAAAACATGGTCTTCCGACAGCGCTGATAAACTCAAAAAATCGGCTAAGTGCGAGTCGGACTCGCGCACGAAGGGTTCCGTAATCTATAAAAACGCCAAAAAAATAAGTTTGTATAAGAGCCTCCCTTAAATATTTGTTATATTTTAATTTAATTATCTATTTTTAAAGTGAATATACGAGGGTTGCTACGAAAGTTTTTAGCTGTATCAAAACCATTCTTTTTATTTTGTAAATTACTTTAATATTTTTCAAAATATACCCCTCCAAGGTCTACACATCGCCTCATTCTAAAAAACCAATCCTCAAAACACTTAAAAAACGCGTTCTGCGGTAGGTCGAAGAAAAGCCGCTCAAATTCTTGTACTGCCTCGTCCGAATTCATGAAAGTCCGGCCACGCATCATTTTCTTTACAGTGGGGAATAAGAAAAAGTCACACGGGGCCAGGTCAGGGCTGTAGGGTGGATGCGACACCATCTGAACACCTGTGCTGTTCAAAAAGTCCATTGTTTTTGCTGCAGTGTGTGCTGGTGCATTATCTTGGTGGAAAAAAAATCCCCGAATGCCGCTCTTTGGGCGTTCCTCACCCAGTTTTTCGAACGCTTGGGGTAGATAAACTTCGGTGTACCACTGGCTAGTAACTGTTCTTTGATCTTCAAGTGGAATTACAGCCACTGATCCACTGCGACGAAAGAAAACGGCGATCATTTTTTTGTTGACACTTCGGCCTCGAGCAATTTTTAAAGGCGGGTCCGTCTTCTTCAAACACCCACTGCATAGATTGCTGCTTTGTCAGGGGGTCATAGCAGTATATCCAAGACTCATCAGTAGTAAGGATGTTAGAAACCTGCTGGGAATGGCCTCCGTCAAATTTGCTGAGCATAAACTGACACCAATCTACACGCTGGGTTTTTTGCTCTGCTGTCAGCAAATGTGGTATCCAACGCAACGCGACCTTCCTGACGCGAAGATGATCATGTAAAATGCTTAAAACTGCGGGTGATCCAATGCCTAGTTCATGTTCGATTTCCCGAAGCGTAATATTCCTTCGTTCCTTAATCAACCACTCGGCTCTGATCACGTTTTCTGGCGTTACTGCACTTGACGGCCGTCCTGGTCTCGGCTCATCTTTGATGCACTCTCGTCCCCGTTTAAACCCGCGGTACCAATACGAAACTGTGGCTAACGATGGAGCGGACGTCACAAATGCAACGTTTAAATTTTTGTGAGATTCCTTGAATGTTAAGTTTCTTTTATAGTCATAGAATATCATAGCACGAAATGCTTCTCGCGAGAGCTCCATTGCAAAAACAAAACTGGACTGACATTGTCAACAAAAAAATTAAAAAAAGAAAATGTTACTGGCCAGTTTGCAATGTCACTATACAAAGAGGTTAATAGATAAATTATCTTTAATTTATCATGCAATTTAGGAATAAAATATTTATAGTTTTCATACAGCTAAAAACTTTCGTGGCAGCCTAGGTAATTATTACTAAATATTCTATGAATATTACAAGCGTCTACTTGTTGCCGTTATCAATATCGAGCAAAAAAATCACGTTTGTTGTATGGGAGCCCCTAAAATATTTATTTTATTCTGTTTTTTAGTATTTTTTGTCATAGTGACAACCAAAATACATCATCTGTGAAAATTTCAACTGTCTAGCTATCACCGTTCGTGAGATACAGCCTGGTGGCAGACGGACAAACAAAAGGACAGCGAAGTCTCAGTAATAGGGTCCAGTTTTACCCTTTGGGTACGGAACCCTAAAAAAGACTTCTTAAGGAGCCCTTGACGGCCTACGGACAGAAATATTTTTTTTATTTTTTCATAGCGAATTTTTGAAGTGTATAATATATACTACCAACATGGCTTAAATCTACTGCGGCCTCATGGACTATTATGTTTGTTCCAGTTCGACCATTTAAACGACTATTTCCGACATATCACGCTGTCATGTCGGGATTTCTTTACCCGGGCATTTATTCGAGCGTTTCTACCGCCTAATATTGTCTGGACACATTTAAAAAAAATGTCTGTAGATTTTGATGGTGCTTTCGGTTATATATTAATTAGATGTACGTATACTTAATACAAATTGAAACATGGATGTACAGAAAAACCCAGAAATACACTAGCTCTGAGATAACTACTTTATTGGAAAAGGAAAAAATTGTCTCGAGAATACATAGGTACGTGTATTGTATACTAACTGGGGCTAAAGTCAGGAACGGCCCAACACGGTTTGCGAGCGGTAATTCAATCGTTTGCGAGAGGATAGGGATGAGCTGAGCTTGGGATGATCCTTATTTTCCTTTTTATTCGCTTTGTAAATAAATAAATGAATAAATAAATAAATAAATAAGGCTGATCCCACAGAAATATATCGAGATAGAAGGAAAAAGCTCGGCAATTTGTAGCGAGACCGAGCCTGTAACATCTTGCGTGGGTACTTTGACGTCACGAGTGTAATTTAGTGATGGGAAACATAAGCCGCGCGAAAACAATTAAAAAGCATCGATCCACAGATCGATTAGGGAACCGATTCTTATGCACAGAGGAAATGATAATTATTTTCGACAGAGGAAATGAGAAAGGTCAGAATTTCAAATCGAAAAATATAAATGTAGGTAGGTACCTTATATTTCAAACTAAATACAAACTGAAATATAGATGCACAGAAAAAACCCCAGAAAAAAGACCAATGCTGGGAATCGAACCCAGGTCCTCAGCGTTCCGTGCTGCGTGCTTACCCCTACACCATCACTGGTCTAGAAGTTAGCGACGAATCTTTCCCATACATCGTACACTTCAGTCTGTTATAATCACATTTAGGCAGTGATAAAGCGCATCTATGTTATGCCCTCTACCGAGAGACTTCAACACTCCTTCGGAGCTACCCGCTCACCTGGACCAAGAGATGGCGCTACTAGGCCAACTTTTACAAGTTAAGTATGAAGTATCTTTTTCTATTTTTTTTTTTTTTTTTTATTTTCTTCAACTTCATTTTTTTATTACTTTTACGGTCATCCCGTGAAACCATATATTTCAAACTAAATACAAACTGAAATATAGATGCACAGAAAAAACCCCAGAAAAAAGACCAATGCTGGGAATCGAACCCAGGTCCTCAGCGTTCCGTGCTGCGTGCTTACCCCTACACCATCACTGGTCTAGAAGTTAGCGACGAATCTTTCCCATACATCGTACACTTCAGTCTGTTATAATCACATTTAGGCAGTGATAAAGCGCATCTATGTTATGCCCTCTACCGAGAGACTTCAACACTCCTTCGGAGCTACCCGCTCACCTGGACCAAGAGATGGCGCTACTAGGCCAACTTTTACAAGTTAAGTATGAAGTATCTTTTTCTATTTTTTTTTTTTTATTTTCTTCAACTTCATTTTTTTATTACTTTTACGGTCATCCCGTGAAACCATATATTTCAAACTAAATACAAACTGAAATATAGATGCACAGAAAAAACCCCAGAAAAAAGACCAATGCTGGGAATCGAACCCAGGTCCTCAGCGTTCCGTGCTGCGTGCTTACCCCTACACCATCACTGGTCATCACTGGTACCTTATGTAAATGTGTACCTTTTCATCATTTGACATCATCACTACATCAATACCAATAGTCGGATAAGCTGTACTGATTACTCGTCGGTACTTTGATGGGCCAGTAAAGGTGCTTTTGTTGAAATGTATAGAACAAATCTTACTGTTTTTTGCAGGTAACCATTTTATACGACCAGTTGTTTTCAATCCATTTATTTTTAATATGAGGATCATTCGGAAAACTAAAATAAAATTGTAATATAGAAGTAACCATAACTTGTTTGTTAATAATATTTGCTTTGCACTACGTACATTATATAGCTACATAATATTATAAAAACGTAATTATCATTTCCTCTGCTTTCAAAATCGATTTTAATCGAGTAAGAACTGCGATAGTGTACTGTACATCACTATTCTTACTTTTGACAGAAAAAATGATAAGTCGACCTTGGACGTGACTCGACAGTTTGAATAGCATATTTTTACATCGCTGGTTTTGACCGCACGCCATTTCTGGCTCGACAAATTAAAGCCGCAATGGAAAGCTAGCATGGATACACAATCGCCCGCTACTGTTCTGATGAAAATAATAAAATAAATCGTTTTTTAATTAATAACAGATATTTTAGGACAAATAGTATTTACCAATGAAAGGAAATACCTCGACTAACAGCTCCAACTTTATTGGTAGTGTTTGAACAGTTAATTATTGGACAACGAGTCATTTTGTTTTTAAAACCTGACGTCGCACGCAGACCGCGGTCGGGAGCAGACTGAAGTTCGCGGCGAGCAAGTTATCCGTTTGGACCACTTTTCGGCAGACGAGGTACGTACACTCTTTCCTTCTATCTCGATATATTATTTCTGTGGCTGATCCCAAGCTCTGCCCAAAACTCTCGCAAACCAGTGATTTTTGGCGTTCCTGAATAATAGTTCATCCCTATCCTCTCGCAAGCGATTGAATCACCGCTCGCAAACTGTGTTAGGTAGTTCCTGAATTTAGCCCGTAGTTTAGACTTTAAATGCGGCATGCGGTCCGGAACCTATCTCCTTGCGGCCCGCGACTGTTTTGTAAACCTACAATTCCATCGTAGGCCTCATCTTCGCTTTCCATCAGGCGTGATTGTGGTCAAACGCAAGCCTATATAGTAAAAAAAGTAGTAGTAAAAAACCAGGCGGTCACCCATCCAAGTACTGACCGCGCCCGACGTTGCTTTACTTCGGTGATTGGACGAGAATCGGTGTTTTGTCAAATATATCTTGAAAACGCAAAATCAATGAAATTTTCATGCCCCCGTTGAAACCCTCGCACTCCCTCCCCTGCACCCCCCCTCTCATCCCCCCCAGTGTTTTTGTCAAATATCTTGAAAACGGTGCATCCTACGACAAAATCAATGAAATTTTCATCCCCCCTTTGAACTCCCCCCTCACCCCCCCCCCCCTCCGCCACAACCCTATCGCGCAAACGTCTCGTAAACGTCAACTTGCGTTTGCGTGTGCGTCAACTTTAACGCAACGCTTGTTGGAAGTCGCATTAGAAGTTTCACTTCAAAAACTAACTATAGGTAGATATCTGTTAAGTACAAAATTATCTTACAAGTGCCTTAATCTAAGTTTTTTTTTTCAGTATGTGGCCCATGTCTGCAAAAAGTTTGCTGATCCCTGGTTTAGAGTATTAAATTAACGACCGCTTTAGCCTAGTTGGTAGTGACCCTGCCTACGAAGCAAGAAGTCCTGGGTTCGAATCCCGGTAAGGTAAGCAAGAGCGGACCGGACACTCCAACAAGTTGTCGAATGGGGTTCTAACAACAAACTCAAATTTGCACCACAAAAAACAGCGGCCATGATCATCACTAGAAAATTAAAATGGGACCCAATTTGCGTCGTAATGGCTGGAACCGAGGTGGAGCTTGTCGACGAGATCAAGCTGCTGGGACTTACCACTGACCATAAATTAACTTTCAACGCACACGTGGCGAAAACGTGCCAAAAAGCTACCAATATTTACAGGCAGCTAGCATGTGCAGCAAAGGTGTCATGGGGGCTCAACAGCGAGATCCTAAAGACCATCTACGTGGCGGTGATAGAGCCGATCGTCCTTTACGCTGCAAGTGCTTGGTACAAAGCAGCAAGCAAGTTGATGGTGCGGAATCAGCTCGACTCAATACAGCGTGGTTTCGCCCAGAAGATATGCAAGGCGTATAGGACGGTCTCTCTGACATCGGCGCTGGTCCTATCGGGAACTCTTCCGCTAGACCTGCGCATTCACGAGGCGGCAAGACTCTACGAGGTGAAGAGAGGCTTCAGCGAGGATCACCTACCACCGGGGATGGAAATTGAGAATGCGATAGACGCTCTGGCGAGACCACATCCGTCAAAGCCCGTGTTTATCGACTATGTCAGCCTGGAGGAATACAACCAGGACATGGTGGATAGGTACAGTCTGGGAGGCCCACAAATTTACACCGACGGTAGTAAAATTGAGGGAAGACCGGGGCGGCGCTCACATGGTGGGAAGGTGGAAAAGAAATCCGCCACTCAACCTTTAAATTAGCACCTTACAACACGGTGTATCAAACCGAGCTGTAGGCGCTGTTCAGAGCAGTGCAGATCGCAATGAAACACAGAGTGCAAAGCGTCAGCATTCTCAGCGACTCCAAGTCCTCGCTGGAGGCACTCAAAACGCCACACACGACGCACCCACTGGTCCAAACAATAAAGACCCAAACTGTACAAGCGAGGGAGGCAGGAGTGGACATAAAATTCTATTGGTTGCGAGCTCATATTGGAACGCCAGGAAACGAGAGGGCAGATGAACTGGCAAAGCAAGCAGCAATTAGGAAAAAGACCGCTCCGAATTACGACGAGGTGCCGATATCTTACGTCAAAAGGTCAATAAGACTAGAGACGGTCGAAAAATGGCAGATCCGCTACGAGGCCTCCGGGACCGGTGCAATAACCAAGAAGTTCTTCCCACAAGTGAGAGATGCAAACAGCATCGTAAAGAAACTCAAACTCACAAATTTCTTGGTTCAGGCCTTTACCGGGCACGGAGGATTCGCAGCCTATCTACACCGTTTCAAAATCAAAGACGCACCCTCGTGCATATGTGACCCGGCTAAAGACGAGGACGTCTGGCACATTGTTTGTGAATGCCCCCGCTTTGACACACAAAGGTTCGAGCTAGAGCAAAAAACCGGAGTCAAGGTAACTCAAGATAGCTCGACCTGGAGTGATTTGCTTGGATCGGCAAAGAACAGAGACCACACTAAAGAGTTCCTGGAAAGAGTGGTTCGCGTGGCATGTCTTCGAAATAAATAGCACACACACACACACACACACACACACACACACACACACACACACACACACACACACACACACACACACACACACACACACACACACACACACACGTAGACACACACACAAACACACACACACACACACAAACAAACAAACATTCAATATTCCCTCCTTATAAAACCATTCTCTTTTCGCTTCCCCTGGACCTAGACACTATTTGCAGTATATATAAAAAATTGTCAAACCTTTTTTAGTGATTGGATTGTATAGTAGTTTCTGTATAATAGTGGTTAGTGTATAATTAGATCTAAGAATTCCTGACATATGCATCTCCCGCCCATACGACAGGTGAGCTCCGGACGGAGGACGCACCCGGTAGTTTCGGTGGGGAACTCGTGGGAGCAACGGCGGAAGCCTAAACAGAGAATCGAGACTAAAAGTTTCTTCTCTGGCCCTTCAGCATTGGCTGGGGTATGGATCCGCTGGGATCCACATGACCCTTGTGAGACACTGGGGCGTCCAGCCGTCCGGGGGACACTCCTCATCCCTCCGAATTATTATAGCAGGAAAACTATCGATGGAAGCGGTAACGAAAAGAGGGTAGCGCTAGGAGACAAGCGCAAAAAAACACACAGCATGCCAAAAAACCATCAGGCATAAAGGGTAGCCCCACCCAAAAGATGGCATCCAAAGCCACACAATGGGCCCAAAAGATCTCCGACCCACCCTTCCATCGCAGGGCAAAAGAAAGGAAGCCCGTAGTTATAGATAAATGCATATGACAGGAAATCCCACCAACCCAACCAATAGCTCTAAGTAATTGTACAGAAACGGGCGAGAGTCGGTCAAGGAATAAACCAACGGGTAAAAACATAAAAGACCGACCTAAGCACCCCCCAGTGCCCAGCGGGAGAATGCATGCTCCTCTCCCGGCCTTCCAGCAAATGGCTGAGGCAGGACACTGTGGGTAGATTAAGTCCCCTCCCTACCCCTCCCCTCCTTAAAATATAAAGCACACGTTTTTTTGTATTAGTAATCAATAGAGAAGGGGACTTGTGACCGGGTTTTTTAGTCCGTGCAAGTCGGACACTGTCTGGGCCCTCCATTCCCAGTTCGTCCGAAGGGATTTTTCCCGAGCACAAGTCACTCTTCCTACACTAAAGTAAAAAATAGCAAAGACTTCGCGTCTTTGGCCCCTCTGGCGACTCATTAAAAAAAAAAAATCCCGGTAAGGGCATTTATTTGTGTGATGAGCACGAATATTTGTTCCTGAGTTATGGATGTTTTCTATGTATTTAAGTATTTATTTATCTATATAAGTATGTTTATCGTCGTCTAGTACCCATAGTACAAGCTTTGCTTAGTTTGGGACTAGGTCGATTTGTGTAAGATTGTCCCCTAATATTTAAATCCGTACTGGGTCCGGGTGCGAACAACACCCTAAGCCTGAGAGGAGGCTTGCAACCCTACTCTAGGGCATATACAACTGGCATAATTACCTCAATTATTTTTACTAGACAGACTTTTAAAAGGGAGGTAATTCTTTTTCCCGTAGACCAAGAGTCGGCAACTTGCGTTGCGGCCCTTTCAATGTAAAATTGCTGCTCTCTAATTACACAAAAAGCGATAAATATATTGTTGCATCATCAAAATGTTGAAAAATAATGCAACTGATCGATAAGTGGGTCTGAAATGAAATTAAGTGTAATTAAGTGTGGGATTATATTGATGGTAGGTAGTATTTATAACGTACATTTAACCATTTTAAGCATACAAAAATTATCGTCTTTAAACTAAATGTAAAGCTAAAATAATGTGCTTTAAAACAAAGCTCTTAAAGGGCTCTTTAAAGGACACGAATTTTATAAATTGTTATTTTTAGCTCTTGTCCAAAGGTCGCCGACTCCTGGACGATTATGACTGAAATTCTAATTCTAGGAACAAATTGTTGGGTAATTATTATGAAGGTTTCTTTGACGATAGGCTTTACCATTACGGGACTTCTATAGAAGTTTCAATTGCTATAGTTGTTACTCGTAATTTGAATAGTAATTCTCGTATTTAAGTGGGAATCAATAATAAAGATAACGACACCGCCAATTAAGTGACTAGCGATGTTAGATTTTGCATGTTAATAGCAAGTTATGACGTCATTTTTTCCAACACAGTCGGCTATTTTTTTTATTATGAAGCAACTTGTTAACGCCTTGCATGTGTGCATAAACCACACATGCATTCGACGTGCAAAAAAAATTGGACTTTGGCCGCAGCCCCGCGACACCGGCGGCTGCCCTTCACTTTTTCCAATTTGCTCGACCGACGCATACACGCACCTCTGTATTTTTAATATTTAATTAAAGACGTGTACATTTGAACGTGCATTATCCTTTTTTCAAAAACCGTCCACCGTTTGTCTTCAATAAGTCGCACCTGCCTTTACATTTGGTCCTTCGAACCGGATATTTTGAACCACGAAATTCGACAAGGAACTACGGGAACGCGCTACGACGACGGACCGTTAAGTGAACGGAATTACTGAGGAGAGGACGTTCAAAATTGAGCAATACCTAACACATCATTACGTACCTGGAATTGGAGGACTTACACCTACTATCGACGGGAATCAGCTCAGTCAACGTACCAAAACTGCGAGTGAGAATCTGAGAAAGTTGCAGCAGCGTTACTGTAAGTTCGTTCCGATCTTAATCTCCTAAACTTTTCTTCACACTTTAAAAGTGAACTAATTATTACTTTTATTATGTTTCGCACTTTAAAAGCGAATCCCTAAATTTATTCTTATATTAACTTCGCACTTTAAGAGCAAACTCATTATTTAATTTCGTTACATACATAGCTACCTACCCATCTCGTACTTTAAAAGCGATCATTAATAATCTCCTTTCACTTGCTTATATCATATCTGTCTTCTAGTTATTTTTAGTACATTTGAGTACTTTTGCTTATTGGCTTAATCATTGTAAATTAAAAGTGAGAAATACTTTGGTATTTAATTTTTTTTCTTTCTAATTTCCAACAAATAAAATCATTGCGTCTCGAAGCTTAAGGCCCTATCAGCTGTACATTAACTGTGTTAAATAATTCCTAATAATAGTTGTTACTTGTGCATATTCCAGCCAGCTGACTGCTTTGTATCGGCCGCCGTGACCTTGAAGCGCCCGCCGCTCGGTAACTTGCATCTCCGCTGCATGCCTTGCACTTGCGATTCTTGACGCACCCTCACTACACTGCATAAAAATAAAATTTGAGTATTTTTCACTAGCTTTTACGTAAATTACATAATTTTAGCTTAATCACACCTATACTTTTAACTTATAAACTTTCATAGGTGACTTTTGTGTGCACTGCTGTGCATTTTAACATTATGGATTCCAAGGTTTTAATGAAACAAAGAGCTACGCATAAAACTAAAGTCACTCAATTTATTACTTATTTAGACAGTCTTAAATGCTGTACAAAGTTAAGTCCACTTCAAATCGGCGAACTTAACATAAGGTTATCAAAAATGGAGGAACTGTATTCAGATTACGATAATGTTCAGTCTGATATAGAAAACGTTTGTGAAATTCCAGATGATCAATATAAAGACCGCGAAGGTTTCGAGTCGAGGTACTTCGGAGTGATCGCGCTCGCGCGGGACGTGTTGGCGAGGAACCAGGCGTCAGCGGGAGCGGACGCGACCGCGACCTCGTTCGCAGGGTCTGTCTCAGGTTCTGGTATTGCACACCAAGGTGGGCCTAAACTTAAACTACCTACTATACATTTACCTACCTTTTCGGGTCAATATCAGGACTGGCTAGAATTTCATGACACGTTCAGCTCGCTTATTCACTTGGACCAATCCATACCTAAAATAAACAAACTGCATTACTTACGCGCTGCGTTAAAAGACAGTGCCGCGTTAATTGTCCGGTCACTTGATTTTTCCGCAGAAAATTACGACATAGCTTGGGATTTGCTTTGCGACAGGTTCAATAATAAAAGGCTTCTTGTCAATAATCACATTCAAGCTATTTTTAACATTGAAACAGTGACTAAGGAGTCATCTAAATCGTTGCGTAATATTATTGACACTGTCAAAAGAAATCTTCGAGCATTAAAAACACTTAAATTACCAACGGAGCATTGGGATATGCTCATAATATACATTGTCTCGAATAAATTAGATTCCATAACCACTCGTGAATGGGAAACATACCGCAACACACTTAATGAGCTACCTTCCCTAGAACAGCTATTAACTTTCATGAAAAATCGATCTGATTTATTGGAAACGATGGAAGACGTTCACTCTAAGCGTAGACACAGTGACGTCACGCACAACCGCCACAAGTCATTCGTGGTCAATCCTCAATCGCCTCCACCGGAGCGACAATATGTTTGCCCGTTATGCAAAAATAACCATGCAATTTACCGTTGCACAAAGTTTAGGTCATTACCAGTTGAAGCTAAAATGCAAAAGGCAAAATCGCTTAAATTGTGTTTGAACTGCTTGCGTCAAGGTCATGGCGTTAATTCATGTAGACTTGGCCCATGCCGTGTGTGCACTAAACCGCTAAATAGTTTATTACATGTTCATGACTCACCTGCTGCGACGACGCCTATTCCTCAAAATAATGTAGTTTTGTACGCTGCACCGCCGCAGCATGAGACACATGTGCCTGAAGCTCAACTTAATTTGGACAATATTTCGCAACATAACATCTCGCTGTCAGCTGTTCATAACGGCTTTGTTCTTTTGTCCACTGCTTTAGTCCAAGTGCAGGATCAAGATGGACAAAGACATACCGTGCGAGCGTTACTTGATAACGGCAGCACGGCATGCTTCATTACTGAAAAATTAATTGAAAAACTTAAATTATCAACCGCTTCAACCTCGTCGTTAGTTGAAGGGTTAAATGCTCAAACATCTAAATTATCGAAACAATGTAATATTACAATATCATCGCTCATTAATTCCTATAACATAAATACAAAATGTTTTGTGGTACCGCGCATTACGCAACATTTGCCCACTGTGCAAATAAACAAATCATTATTAAAAATACCTAAACATATTCCTTTAGCCGATCCTACATTCAATATACCTTCTGAAGTAGATATTCTTCTAGGAGCTGACATATTCTGGAGCGTGCTAAATTCACAGAACATTTCATTGGGCAAAAATATGCCCACGTTAAGTAACACTAAATTTGGTTGGCTTATTTCCGGTCTTATTCAAGTAAATAATAATTTAAATACAGTCCATTGCAACCACGCGATTATTAGTCACGACGAACAGCTAGATAATCGATTAAAACAGTTTTCTGAACATGAAAATGTTTCTGTACATAAAATTCCTTTGAAACAATCTCCTAATAAACTAGGTGACTCATACGAGCGAGCTATGTATAGGTTTTTATCTTTAAAACGTAGGTTCAATAAAGACCCGTTATTTGAGTTACAATACAATACTGCAAATTTATGCAAGAATAATTAAACAATTAAAACTCTGTCAATTTGTTTACAAAAATGGCAGTCAAACTACCCACAAATTATAAATAAAATCTTACTTACCACAGACAATGATATTCATAACGGACTACTTAATCTCAGCAATAATGAGTAAGGTTAAGTCGTCGTTTAGGTTGAACATATCCAGTTATACATATTGGTGCGATTCCACGATCGTTCTAGGCTGGATCAAGTCATCCGCCTGGCGCTACGTGCCGACTGATATGAACCCAGCTGATGTCGGTTCGCGCGGTGTTGACGCTAAATGCCTACATAATTGTGACTTATGGTGGACCGGACCATCGTTTCTGTTACAAGACAAAGGGGCATGGCCTATACAACCTAAATATATTAAAGACATTGATTTGCCAGAATTTAAAGTTCAGTGTAATATTTGTACCAAACAAACAAATTATGTTACTTATATTTCCGATTTTATAAAGCGTTTTTCAAACTTCGGCAAATTACAACGAGTTGTTGCTTATGTTCAACGTTTTTTATTTAATTATTTTAATTCAAAAAATAAACGTACTGGCTATCTAACAATTCAAGAATTGAACTCCGCGTTAAACTCTTTATGTAGATTCTCACAGCGAGAAACCTTTTTACATGAGTACTTAACTTTACAACAAAATAAATCGTTATCCACAAAAAATAAATTAAATAATTTAAATCCATTTTTTAATAGAACAGATGCTCTCTTACGAGTCGGAGGCCGGCTAAAAAATTCATTTTATGACTTTGACACCAAACATCCTATCTTACTTCATTCTTCACATTACGTCACAGTTCTTTTATACAATTATCATCACATTATGCTAATGCACGCTGGACCGCAACTGCTTCTCGCTACCACACGGCACAAGTTCTGGGTAATCGGTGGTAGAAACTTGGCAAGAAAAACTGTTCATGGCTGTGTTAAATGCTGTAGGTTTTCAGGTAAAATTAATCAGCCGATAATGGGTAATCTACCAGAACAACGGCTTCATGCTGATTATCCGTTCTCAAATGTTGCGGTTGACTATGCTGGACCTGTCATGATGTTGAATCGAAAGGGTAGAGGTAGTAGTCTAATTAAGGCCTATCTCTGTATTTTTATTTGCTTGGCCGTTAAAGCAGTGCATATCGAACTTGTGACCGACCTGAGCAGTGAAACCTTCTTGTCTGCATTATACAGGTTCATAGCTCGCAGAGGGAAACCTACCAACATCTTTTCCGACAACGGGCGATGTTTTGTAGGTGCCTGTAAAGAACTTTCAAATTTTTTAAAGGAAAACTCAAACTACCTTAGTTCTCAGGCTGCCAAATTATCAATCAATTTTAAGTTTTCACCTGCATATAGTCCTCACTTTAACGGTTTAGCCGAGGGTGCCGTCAAGTCTTTTAAACACCACCTAAAACGCACAGTTTCTACAGCTAACTTAACTTACGAAGAGCTTAACACAGTTCTTGTACAGATAGAGGGTATTTTAAATTCCAGACCTCTCACACCCCTATCTTCAGATCCTACGGATCTCACGGCCTTAACTCCGTCTCATTTTTTGATCGGACGCACCATAACGTTGCTTCCAACTCCTCAGATTAAGGACACTGCAGCTATCCACACGCTGTCCCGATACATGCGGACGCAGCAACTGAAGACCCATTTCTGGAACAGATTTTATAATGAATACGTTTCAGAACTGCAAAAGCGCCAGAAATGGAACAAAGATCGAGGACAAATTCAACTTGGCGAAATGGTCCTGGTGAAAGACGACCGGGTTCCTCCTAACCAATGGCTGCTGGGACGTGTGACATGCCTTTACCCCGGCTCCGACGGCGTGGCCCGTGTGGCCGATGTACTCACCACTGCAGGGACACTTCGACGAGCCTTCAACCGTTTGTGCCCGCTCCCAATCATCGACAAACATCTCATTCCTGGGGCGGCAATATGTTAACGCCTTGCATGTGTGCATAAACCACACATGCATTCGACGTGCAAAAAAAATTGGACTTTGGCCGCAGCCCCGCGACACCGGCGGCTGCCCTTCACTTTTTCCAATTTGCTCGACCGACGCATACACGCACCTCTGTATTTTTAATATTTAATTAAAGACGTGTACATTTGAACGTGCATTATCCTTTTTTCAAAAACCGTCCACCGTTTGTCTTCAATAAGTCGCACCTGCCTTTACAAAAAAAAAAAAAAAAAATCCAATTTTGCATTTAATTGACACTGGATCGGATTGCGAACCGACAGAATTAGTGTAGATAGGCCTCCAACAAGGAGGGAGCGATGAGCTGGTTAAGGTTGCGGAAACGCCTTGGATACGAATAGCGCAGGACCAACAACTGCACGGTGTCGAACAAAGGAGCCCCATCCTGCGGCTAGTGGGCGTCGCGGTGTCTCTTCATGCTCCCGTGGCATTCACAATGTCAACGAGGGAATCCGTGCGGTTTTTAGTGGGTAGGCCCCTTGTGGGAGAGCCCCACATACCATCTGTTTCCCCGAACAGAGACGAATGCATAAGGAGCGGTCTGTTTGGTGAATTTTGGAGGGAGCCTATGTTCAGCAGTGGACGTCTTTCGGCTGAAATGCCGCCTAACGAATAACGCCTGAACGGATTTACTTAAATGAAATTTGGCGTACAGACATACAAAGAAATATGTTTAGGTAGGGGTAAGGTGATTCGCTAGTAGCTTGTCACCATTTTACCACTTTTATGTAACATAAAGCTGAGATAAGACCTGAAAATCGTGCAACTCGCATTACATTGCGAGGTGGTAAGGCGAACGAGATTGAAGTAATCAATCCAGCGCCGCACTGTACTGCAACTTGCATGGTTTTTCTTGCAGGCCTAAACTTTACTTAAAACCTAGAATTGCTAAAAGTAGCCCGAAACGTAAATATGTAGCGTTCGTGTGCTCTGTGTTGGCGACTGGTCGGGACAAAGCCTCCTTTTTCACATTATTTATGTTTACTTTTAATCATTCAGCCGAAAGACGTCCACTACTGAACCTAGGTCTTTCGGCTGAATGATAGACAAAGAAATATATTATCTTCACCAGGTCGTCGCTCCATCTTGTTGGAGGCCTACCTACACTGCGTCTTCCGGCCCGCGGACGCCACTCGAGAACCTTTCGGCCCCATCGGCCGTGAGTTCTACGAGCGATGTGCCCTGCGCACTGCCACTTAAGTCTAGCGATTCTTCGAGTTATGTTCGTGACTTTAGTTCTTGCGCGGATGTCATCATTTCTAATGCGATCCTGCAGAGAAACTCCAAGCATAGCCCTCTCCATCGCCCTCTGAGTGACTTTGAGCTTTTTTTTGAATCTGCGGTATATTGGATGACAAGATATTGCGGAGGATTACTTTTAATGCTATTTTTAAATCCACTGCAATTCGTCTAACAGAAAACAAGAAGTCGGTTGCTCTGTCATTTGGTTGCGCCAATATTGTTCCTTTGATTTCCTTCATATTATAGCTCAAACCATCGTAAACCTTTTGTTTTTTAAATCGTCAACACTCTGAATACGCCCTGTTTAACGGCCGCCTTAGGTTCATTATGAAACATACGACGGTTGCTCGGCAGATGACAATTTAATCAGATTTAACATCCTATTTATACCAAACAGCGACATCTAGTGGAATATAAAATCAACAAACAAAAACACTTCACTGTTATAAGGGAGTGCCTTTGGGATACAGGTGTAATGTGTGTGTTCTAACACGTACGAAGCCGCGGGTTACAGCTAGTGAGTGGGTCATAATAACGTGTAATGTAATGGCCGCGGAAGCCATGAATTCACTGGAATTAATTTTATTAATCTGAATCAGAAGTGTCGAACAGCGCCACGGTCGGATGTGGCAACCTCAAGCGGGTAACGTAGTTAATTGCATATTAAAAGCGGCTCAATGCAGAGTCTGCCTCGTATGTCGAAGGTTCCGTTCAAATTAATTTATTTTACACTAGCTGTCCCGGCGAACTTCGTTCGTACCACCTAATCAGTCAATTCGCAAAATTATGAGATTTCGAATAGCAAAAATGAACACATTGAAATTTTCAAGATTTTTATGATAACCATCGACCTGTAACTAAACAAATTTCCGTAACCTGGGTAACCAAGTCAAACAAATTTCCGTAACCTTGGCAACCAAGTTAAAAATTTCCGTAACCTTGGCAACCTAGGTTAAAAAAATTGCCGTAACCTTGGCAACCAAGTTAAACAAATCTCCGTAACCATGGCAACCAGTCCCCATTATTTATTTTTTCTACTCGCGTACTACAATGTGCTACTATCGATATCGCTATCGGTAGTCCATTGAGGTGCGTTGTGTGATCGCAATTTTGACATTTCATTATGAAACGTTTCACAATGTTTCGCACTGCAAATAGCGGAAATTAAAATTAAAAAAAAAAAAAATGTTCACCGGTTTATTTTCAAATGGCCGACGGCCAAATGAATGCGGCCTGACGGATGACGGCGGAATGGATGATGGCCATTCTATTTTATTTAAGTACTTAATTATTGTTAAATCGACTTTATACATTAATTAAAATATGTTTACATAAACAATTATTAAATAATGAATACTTAAATAACGAACATTACGGACAATAAATGAATTTTAAAGTTATTATTAAATATGAATATTTTAACATCATTCAATTTGGCTGTATGACCTAAAGTTCCCGGGTCCATTCTAAGGTTGTGATTACCTAGTGAAAAAAAAGTTTCAAAATAGCGGGAATTTGTTTTGCTTTTGCACGGAGTTCTTGAAAGTTGAAAGAAATAAAAAAAGAGTTAATCACTATTTAAATGACCTTTTATCTGTGAGAATGTGTGACATTGGTGAATTAAATGATGCAGAAATGTTGACGCCGCCAGAAATAAAACAGGCGGCAATGAAAGTGAGCGATAATTTGCTACTTTTAAAATCGAAAAATTCATTTATTGTCCGTTATGTAAGTATTCATTATTTAATAAATGTTTATTTTGAGCTCATAGAAAAAGTAATGTATGCAACTATTCATAATCGGCCATTGAGATACTCATGCGTATCTATTAAACTCGCACTCGTATCTCAATGGCCCTTATTATGATACAGTTGCATAAAATACTATAGTTTCACGCTTATTTATTTAGTTTCTAAATAGTTACTCACTAAATCAACTTGACCGTTATGACGTGCCGTTGTCTATTTATAATGCGTAATTTTTTACAAGCTTTATTTCACTTGCAATATGTACCTATACACCGTGAAATTTTAGTGGTTGTTTTCCCGAAACGAGATGATTTAGTATCGATTGTACAATCGATTTATAATTACTATTTTGACTAGAGTCAAAAATCCAATTGTGAAAAACGAAAGTCGAAAATGACCGCAAACCAATAGTAACGCTTCGTTGGTACCTAACCTATCGTACGATCGTACGCTACTTGTACCAACGAAGCGTGACTATTGATTTGCGGTCATTTTCGACGTTCGTTTTTCACAATTGGATTTTTGACTCCAGTCAAAATAGTAATTATAAATCGATTGTACAATCGATACTAAATCACCTCGTTTCGGGAAAACAACCACTAAAATTTCACGGTGTATACAATACAATACAATACAATACAATGACTCTTTATTGTACACCAGGAATAGTAAGCAATACAGAAAACAGGTACACAGAGAGTAAGTTACAAGGTAAGCAATAGGCGGCCTTATCGCTTAAGAGCGATCTATATATATATTTTTTGTTCGGGTGGTATCTTGCAACTGAATTTGAAAGCAGTTATCCGCATCCCGCTGAGATGAAATTTTGCACACATATATTATGCACTAGCTTTTGCTCGCGACTCCGTCCGCGTGGAATTAGTAATTTGGGCAGCTTATTTTTTTTTATCCAATTTGCTTTTTCACCAATTATGGCTCTTCTTAGTTCCTCGATATAAAAAAAATACCCGCCCCCGCACACCCCCCCCGCACACCCGCGTTCACATTCAACACCGTACTCTCAAGTCAAGCGTGCCTATAGAAGTTTTACTTCAAAAACCCCCGATTTTGAAACATTCTTCCGCTCCGCTCCGCTCCTATTGGTGTTAGCGTGATGATATATAGCCTATAGCCTTCCTCGATAAATGTGCTATCTAACACTGAAAGAATTTTTCAAATTGGAGCAGTAGATCCTGAGATTAGCGCGTTCAAACAAAAAACCTGTTCGATAAATTCTTAAAATAGACGTATCTTTCTTATTTGTGAACCGATTCAAATGAAACAAACACTAAATGTTAATCCAAGAAAATACCAACATATCAGTGAAAACCGCATCCTTCTAGGTTAAGCCGTTTCTGAGATTAGCGCGCACAAACGCACAGACAACAGACAATAATTCTAAAAATCATTGTTTTGGGTTCTATTGTGCTAATAAATAGCCCTAGTGACAGTTTTTCTCAAATATCTTCAATGTGCAGACACCGACTTGTTACAGATTTATTACATGTATAGATGTCAGGTAATTATAGTACCATGGTAATGATCTGATGATGAAGACGGAAGGTGGCCATAGGAACTCCTCGACAATTGAATATGACCCCATCGTGTTTGTGCTCGTTTGATTTATCTTGATGAGTAATTTAAGACCTCGAAGAAAAGTTCGGCCAGCAAATATGAATTCTGTGTTTGATAATGTAGCCACCGCATCTTCGATTTATTTTAGCTGAACAAAAATTAAAAGTTTACGAATCATAAACTCGTAAGGCCCAGCGTATTAAATTTTATATATACATTAAAGCAAATGTCAAACTATTTCATCATTATCATCATCATCATCTCGGCCTATATAGGTCATACTGTTGGACACAGGACTGTCAGGTGATGAATCACATTTGGATCATACCATTTTGCTTTAAGGTGAAGAAAACATCGAGAGCAAACCTATACACACCTGTGAAGAAATTAATAAATAATAATAAATAATAAATAAATGTTAGGGGACAATCTAACACAAATCGACCTAGTCCCAAACTAAGCAAAGCTTGTACTATGGGTACTAGACGACGATAAACATACTTATATAGATAAATAAATACTTAAATACATAGAAAACATCCATAACTCAGGAACAAATATTCGTGCTCATCACATAAATAAATGCCCTTACCGGGATTCGAACCCAGGACCTCTTGCTTCGTAGGCAGGGTCACTACCAACTAGGCTAAGGCGGTCGTTAAATTCAATGGTGCATGTGAAGTTCACAATCCGCACTGGGCCCGAGTTGGACCCAAGCCCTCTTATTCTGTTAGGAGGCATGTGCCCTATAGTGTGGTGTACCCTACTAGGATAATGATGAATACTCTCGGTACCATATCAATCTGATCCAGAGGTTTCTGAAAGTGAAGTACTGGTCCTTAAAATCAATTAGCGGGAGCACTACAATAGCTTCATTAGTTATGCTGACCAGTGTATGTGATTTTAGATCTGTGATTCTGCGAATCATTTTTCTGTTCATTAATTAAAGGGTCTCTTGAGTTATATACGTCATAGTGGAAAAGTAATTAGTTTTCATGAACTATAAAATATGTACTTTTTACCCCACTGTTTTAGAAAATTTGTTGATTCTGATATTTTGGATAACTCAACCGCCGTATTCCATGTGTTACGAAAATCTATGGATAAAGTCCGTAAACTTAAACCAATTTGTAATTCCGCGAGCACACAATACGCAAAAATTCCATTAGTACCAAAATTCCCAATGGCGGGTATTGAGAATTTTAGTTGACGGACATTATTATTAGTCAATCGTAACACACGGGATTCTGAGAGGTAGCCTGGTTGGGGCTAAATTCAGGAACGGCCCAACATGGTTTGCGAGCGGTAATTTTTTTTTTTTTTTTTTTTCTATCGTTTGCGAGAGGATAGGGATGAACTGCTATTCAGGAACGCCAAAAATCACTGGTTTGCGGGAGCTTTGGGCTGAGTTTGGGATGAGCCTTATTTATTTATTTACAAAGCGAATTACCAGGAAAATAAGGCTCATCCCAAGCTCAACCCATTCCTATCTTCTCCCAAACGATTGAATTACCGCTCGGAAACCGTGTCGGGCCGTTCCTGAATTTAGCCCCTGAAGTCCTAACCTCTCGCAATAACTCAAATCATTTCGACCCAATGACAAGAGCGTTCCGCAACATTATTACCCAGATAATTCGTGAACAGAATGAGCTGTCAACGTGCCAATACTTCAGTCTAATCTAAGGCAATGCGACATGCTATTTGAAATTTGACTTGGTTCTGCCGGATACCGCCGTTTGGAGGCACGGCACGTTCCGATTTGTATTTGAGTCGTCTCCGTGGCATTACAGATAATAAAATTTACGCTTAGCTTATAGAACAGGGGTCGTTATTTGAGATGTGATAGACGGGATATGATACGCTAGGAAAGCCAAAGTAGTATGTAAACGCCTTTAGAAACAGAAATTTATTTATAAAAAAAGTGCAGCATGTGTGCAAAAAAGTTATACGTTTGCTTCCTTCTCAGCAAGAGAGTAGATAGAGAATATGTTGTTTCCACCTGCTATGATTCTGATCTGAGATACATCTTTCGCTTCAATAACACTCATTAAGTAGGTAGTATTTTCATACATGCTCGCTGGTTTCGGCTATTCTTGAGCTGACCTTTCTTAAAGACATTCCGAATGTACAAAATTAGTGTTTCTAAGTCACAATGGTGGCCAATACAATGCATTACCGCAATAAAATTGTTTTAATAAATCTTATTTCATTTCAGGTGTCCATACATCGAGTCATTAATTTAATTTCAACAAAGTATGAAAATCCTAAATTTTATGAGATTAATCTTAACAATTGAGTTAAAGCATTATATTGTGCAACATTAACTAAGCTCCATCACTAATTATGTATCACGTTCAATCGTTTAAATTCACGTTTCATTTTTAAAATTTCACCTTGTATTTAAAATAATTGTTTCCGAACTAAATTTGGATACAATTTTTAAATTTACATTATTGATTAAACATAGCTTAAGCCTGTCTTTTTCGGACCGCGCAATATAATACGCCACAGATTAGTAAAAATAAAAATTTGTACGCCTCGCTCACCATAGAGTTTCCACCAATTGTTTAAACTAAAGTGTTTAAAAACTTTTATATTTCGTCAAATTAATGTTTGAGTGTTCACATTCTGTATTCCAGTTGTATTGAGAGATATTTTTTAAATTATTTTTGTCGGAATTATAATGCTTCTTTCATTGTTTTTTGTCCGATTTGGACAATGCAACGTCATAATGGGCGCCAACTCCAATCTCATCACATATCAGTTACCCGTTTCTGTATATCATAAAAATCCGCCATACTGTTTATTTACTTTGATTCTGTTCCTTGTTGTTTTGGGTTTTATTTTTGTGAGTTTTTTTGCATTTATTTTGTTGCGTAATTCATTTTAATACGTTGTACAAGTACACGTGTGGAGTGCAGGCAATTCCCAACGAGTAATAAGGACGAGTGAAGTGAGCTTTCTTAAACATACGTGAATACTTTCCGCCGTTATTTTCTTTGTTAGGTATATTTCATTACTAGTTCAAAAGTACTTGACTTCATTTACAAATCCTAAAACTTAAGACTCATTCATAATCATTTCCCCCAGCATTTCCTACCCAACTTCGCACCATGCACTGGTTATTCCCCCACAACTCATAGCCAACATAAACGGACGTCTATTACTTATTTATTACCTATCCCATAAGGCGTCGGTGATATATTATATTCCAATTTCATCACAATATCAGTCCAACGATTCAGCAGAACGATTCGAGAACAACCTCCGTGAAATGGGTCAGGCTACGTATTTATAAATCGTTGGAAATGAGCCGGTATCGAATTTGGCGCGTGAAAATGTAATGAGGTAATTTAAAGTTATTTGAGAAGGAATAAAACTATCGCTGCTGCCAATTTTGGCTTTAAAATATTGGACACGTCTCTAAATACCGAAAGTTAACACGTCGAATGTAAGTGAGTCATACACACCGTAAGAAACAAAAGTTGTCTCTCCTGTGGACATACAATTACCGACTCCGAGCACAGAACAGAAAAAAGGAGCAGTATAACTTCTTCATGCAAACGGCCGGAACGCGAGTATACCTACGCTCCACGAATTCTCAGCATACCTCGGCAACCATCAGCCGCGAGTGCCCCGCGGCTACGTACGGTCGGCGCGGGGCTCACGCGCATTTACTACATACCTACCTAATTTATGTCACGACGATATAAACAGTATTGTTCGGTGTACGGATGTTTAAATTCATATATATCGAAACCGGAATTGTATTTTTTTTATTTTACCAAATCAGTTGGAATTTATACGTAAAGCTTTTCGCACATCCCAGAAGAGGCGCAAATACTTCTCCGGAGTAGCTAGTGTTAGGACCAATTTTTTATCGATATCGATAGTTGTGCAATAGAACAAAAAAAACGGTCCACTAAATAAAAAAAAACATATTTAATACAGAATTTTTGACGTGACAATTCCGATCTCTGCTCATTAGCAGTCGCAATGACACTCTATCTTTATCCTTCGTGTCGTTTTTGTAAACATTTATGAATGTATGTTGTGTTGTTTTAAAAAAAAATATTTGCTTTGTTTCTTTCGTTCGAAAGTACCTACTTAAATACCTCTACCCCTACCATTAGTACAAAAGCGAGATGGTCATCGATTTTAAGACCATCTATCGATAATTTGTCAGCACTAAACTTGTCAACGCGGAATAAATAGAAATACGCATTTTAATTGATATTGTATGCAGACTTGTTTAGCCGGAACGTCAGCATGTCCAATATGGTCGTTATTATTTTTGGTTGGTGATATTCTTTTACAATTCTAACGTCTTTTGTCAACTGAATTGTAATTAACTAATCATGAGGTGGTTTGGCTTTTAAATGCGTTTATTTAACTAGACATGTAAATATGTAGTTTGAATATGTAGGTAAGTTATCTTCAAAATATTGAGAACTACACATCCCAAGCCCTCTCATGCTGAGAGGAGGCCTGTGCCCTGCAGTGGGACGTATTATAGGCTGGGATGATGATGATAGTAACATAATTCAAATACCACATTGAATTGATATAAGTAAATCAGCTCTTACGAGGGGCGTTCAATATAAAGTGAGAATGAGATGCAAACTCTTTTAATATTACGAAAGTAAATACTGGCTGGTAAAGCTAATCTATCTAGCTGATTGCTATGAAAAAAAAAACTAACTGTCTTTTGTTTAAAAAAATATACCGTAATTTCTTTGCAATGCTATTGAGTACGTTAGCAAAAATGGAGAAAATTGAACTGCGCGCCGTTATCAAATATTTGTATTTGAAAAATTTTTCTACGGACCAAGTCAATTTGGATTTGCGGGACACTTTAGGGTCTAATGCTCCTCCGTATTCGACAGTCGCACGTTGGTGCGCCGAATTTAGACGTGGAAGAACATCGACAATGAACGACCCCCGCTCCGGACGCCCTACTACAGCAGTAACTGAAGGAATTGTGAAAAAAGTCGAAAACTCAGTTTTGGCGGATCGTCGTGTCACAGTTCGTTTTATTGCTGAAAATGTAAAGATTTCAACGGGGAGCGTGCATAATATTTTACATGAACGCTTGGGTATGAAAAAGGTATCTGCGCGTTGGGTACCAAGAATGTTTACTGACACGCAAAAACAAACTAGACTAGAGATTTGTCAAGAAGCTTTGAACCTGATGCAGCAAGACCGGGAACTTTTTTTGGCGCGATTTATAACAATGGACGAAACATGGCTCCATCATTACGACCCTGAAACGAAACTGCAGTCTATGACATGGAAAATGCCATCATCTCCAACTCCGAAGAAATTCAAGGTGAGCCCATCTGCCGATAAGGTCATGGGCTCTGTTTTTTGGGATGGTAAAGGGGTATTAATGATTGAGTATCTCGAGCATGGAGCCACTATTACGGGCACTTTATACGCCAAACAAATAGCAACATTGCGCAATGATATCCGCGAAAAACGGCGAGGTAAACTCTCGAAAGTTGTGCTGTTCCACCAGGACAATGCCCCGGCACACAAGTCCGCCGTTGCAATGTCTGCAATTCGTGATGCTGGGTTCGATATCCTTAAGCATCCTCCGTATTCACCAGATCTCGCTCCCAGTGATTTCTACCTATTTCCGAGATTCAAACAATACCTGAGAGGCCAGAAATTTGAAGACGACGACGCGGTAGTCGCTGCAGTACAAGATTTTTTAAGTACTCAAGAAGAGACCTTTTTAAAAATGGAATTTTAAGTTTAGAAAAAAGATTTAATAAGTGTATTATGCTAAAAGGTGACTATGTCGAAAAATAAAATGACATTTAGTAAAAGTTGTTTATAACATACTCATTCTCACTTTTTATTGAACGCCCCTAGTACTTCTAATTCTAAAGTTTTGAGAATTTGTAGTGATTTTTGATATTACTTTTTTTACCTTGACAAAAAAAAGGAAAATGAAAAAAAACTTATCTACACTAATATTATAAAGAGGTTAGATTTGTATTTTTGTATGTAACGAATAAAATTAAAAACTAGGTACTGGACCGATTTCAAAAACTCTTTTTAGAAAGCTACATTATCACTGAGTGACATAGGCTACTTTTTACCGCTGGGAAATACCTTTTCCTACAGGAAAATTAATTTATCGCGGGCGAAGCTGCGGATGGAAGGCTAGTTACAAGTAATTGCAATACCAGGTATGACAATGCTTATTTTGGCAGGAAATATTGGCACACGCCATTCTGATTAGATTCATGATGAGGATATGGTTGGGTCACTGGCGTGCTTTCCTAATGGGCATTGCACCAAAACGTCAACCTTTTGTTTTATTTATTATTATTATTATTGTTATTATTTATTAAAGCCTTCGACACACGGTGGGCGGGGCGGGACCTCGACGGGACGCCGACGGGACGGTACAATCTGTAATGTACTAGTATAGATTATTAACTTAACTTAACTATAGGTAGATGCCGTTAAACGGCGAATGTTTAACAATGGAAACAAAATTGTATTGCAGTAATTTTGCTCTGAACTGGGTTTTTTACTGATTTCTCCATTGTGTACCGCGCCCGAGTCATGCGTTTAACCCCCTAATTAGTTAAAAACTCCATTGTTAGGGTAAAAATAGCTTGATTAATATTCATAGGGGTGCACATGGGGTGACAATGAGGTAAATAAGGTAAAGCTTTCGTTCTAATTAATTCATTGCATGCGTGAAAATAGGCACGGGGTTATGGAATAATCTTTTATTCATCTATGTTAACAGTTGGCTACGTTTTATGTTGGTTCGGTTCGGTTGAAGTTTTTTCTAGAATCATAAAGTGTACAAGTATCGTATATCTGTCACAATATCGAAGGGTTAAAATATAGAAATGTTTTTTCTGAAAAATCTTACCTTGGTTAGTTTTGTAAGAATCTTAAACAGTTTAATGTTTCAGAAAAAAAAAACATTTTCATATTTTAATCATTCGGTATTTTAGTACAGTCAATAAAAGGCTTCTAAATTAGAATGATAATACTATAGCAGACGTTAAATTACATCATAATAATTTTCTTGAAGTAACTTTTTACATGAAATTTTCGTTTTCATTTTCCGAAAAAAAAAATTAAATTAAAATTCTGCCCCAACAGGGTGTTATTACGTGGCACAGTTGTTTCTTAATTTTCTCCAAAAACCAACATGAACATTCAAAAATCAAAATCAAAACGTTTATTCTGCAAATAGGCCGCAAAGGGCTCTTTTACATGTCACTTTTTTAAACTACCAGCGCTTTCGTAAGGACCATCATTGCCAAGAAGAATGCGCCGCAAGAAACTTGGCAGGAAGTCATCTTTTCAAATTAAAATATAATAAATTACAAACTAAAAAACCATACAAATATAGAATTAAATAAAAAATAATAATAATTATATAAAAAACAATACAGGGATGTATTGGGTCCCATAGTTAAAAAAAAATATATATATCGGAGATAGTCTTCCAATGTCACAATCATTAAAAATGAATGTGTTAAAACACATTTCAGGTCAAGTAACCATTAAACTTTTGGATTTCAAAGGCAAGCTTACGCCTGCCGCCCCCAAAGTTGGCTCACACGCACTCATGTCATGCTCTGAAAGCAGAGCGGTACCGAGGGCATGTATCGCTTCCGTTCCCATAAGCCTTATGGGACCGTCTTGGGAACTTCGGCGTCGCGGGCCTGTGACTAGTTAATAAAGTATTAATTAAAATATAAAAGCTTAAATCCAAAAGCTTAACAATATACAGCCTTAAATATAGCAAAGGGATGTATAAAGTCCCTGAGTTAATAATAAATAAAAATACTTCATCTAAATAATTCAAAGATGTATATAGTCTCTAAATGTCAACGTAAACTAGTTACATAATCATTAGAGGTGTAAGAAGCCTACAAGGTCAAAATTAATAATAATATTAATATAAAGAGCTGGAGATTTATAAGGTCTCCGAATATCAAACAAATAGGTACCTACTTATTATAATTAAGTGGACAACGGCAACAAACCAGAAACTAGCCGCGGATTGCGCCGTGACACTACAAGTCACACTTCACATCACTTCACATTACAAAGCACATCCACATAAACATAAACATACACACACATACACACACACGCACACACAAACACGCACACGCACGACTACATCATAAGTATCACATATCGATCGATTAAATTAGTTTTATAATTAAGTCTACTTCTAAGAAGGAGTATTATCAGCTCTAAAAGTATTGGCATCTGATTTGGTAGCACCTTGTTCAATAAATTTTGATATTCAAATACCTACGTGCCGTCTATCACGCGGTGAGGATTTGTATCCTTATTACTAGTTTAAATTTAATCGTAACGAATATTTATTGACCAAAAACATCCAAAATTCATCCAAAGAGAGAGTAAACAAAAAAAATGGCCAAGTGCGAGTCGGACTCGCGCACCGAGGCTTCTCTCCACACTCTTGATTCTACATTAAAATGTTACACAGAAAGAATTACAAAGGTGAACTTATTCAATTTTAATTTAATTTCGATTCAAAATTTTTCATTGACATTTGTATAAGTAATTTAATTTTAAATTTATGACATTTTTAATTTCTTGCTTAGCGTGCGCTCCATGTTGTAACCTATTTCATTATTATTATTTACTAACATTTTACATTTTTTTTTTAACGACCTCTTTAGCCTAGTTGGTAGTGACCCTGCCTACGAAGCAAGAGGTCCTGGGTTCGAATCCCGGTAAGGGCATTTATTTGTGTGATGAGCACGAATATTTGTTCCTGAGTTATGGATGTTTTCTATGTATTTAAGTATTTATTTATCTATATAAGTATGTTTATCGTCGTCTAGTACCCATAGTACAAGCTTTGCTTAGTTTGGGACTAGGTCGATTTGTGTAAGATTGTCCCCTAATTTTTTTTTTTTTTTTTTTTTTTTTATTATTATAATGACTAACACTTACGGATATTTACTATTTTTAATATTTTTACTATCCCTTATTAATATTAATAGTTACCTTAGATTATTTATACACTAGATAGAGCTTAGGCGGCATGAAAACGTCCCGAAAAACATAAGCCAACAGTTGGCTTATATGTCATTTGCCTCCCTTCAGTTTGAATGAAGTAACGCGATCGTAATTATGAAGATGTCAAATGGATTTTTGGAGGTTTTGTATCGCAATGTTTGCTACTGACACTATCTAGTGTATAAATAATCTAAAAGTTAGCTATCAATAGTCCATAGAAAAACTTTGCTTAGATTAGGGTGAATGTTAAGCATGGGATGAGCTTCCCTCGTCAAAGAGGGAACAGTTATTTGAAATGTTAAAATGAAATGAATTCTCTCGGCGCATAACTTCGAATTTTAATCTGTGTCTGACCTAGTCTAACTCACATAACCCAGTTATTGTTTGACATTATGCAATGCGAAACCTTTTTCTAGTTTTATATACGAGTACTAGCTGTTGCCCGCGACTCCGTCCGCGAAGAATAAGGGTATAAAAAATAGCCTACGACCTATTCTCAGACCTACCGAGTATAGATAAAAAGGTTTCATAAAAAATCGGTCAAGCCGTTCCGGAGGAGTTCGATAACAAACACCGTGACACGAGATTTTTATATATTAGATAAAATCCATGGATTATATAAATCAAGACAGTGTATTATATCAAAATAACTGAAACAGTTAACAACGAAGCGATTACAAAATACGTAATATGGCTACTTGTAGTATTTCTAACAGTTGAATTGGGATTACGTGTTTATGCAATAATGACCGCAGGAATTTCCAAAAATTGTATTGTACGAAATTACCCGTGCTAAATTCTATCCTGATTTTATCCCAATCCCGTAGGAATATCAGGATAAAAGTTAGTCTTTTTGCTATTCTAGACACCCAGCTATCTAAATACCAAATTTCATCTAAATCACACACGGACACACTCATACCTACTCACAAAACTTCGCATTTACAAATAGTATTAGTAGGATATTTTGATAGAAAAATATATAATTTATTGAATCGGACGTTACTTTGCGGAGGTTTATATTAATGAACAAAAGGTTTAAGGTTCAGAAAAATATATTTTGTAATGACTTAATATCGGTACCTACCGACATAAAATATGGGAGTATTTTGAATAAAATATTTAATATTGAACACAGTATTCACATGCCTACTATTATTTTATTCATTCGGTTTTTACGTAAAACTATAAAATTCCATTCATTAATTTCAGCGAATAAAGACGGCAGCGTCGCGTGTTTGTATGTTTGTGTGTAAACGCGTGACTACAGGCCATTTATTTCAACTTTATTACAATGATTCCAGGTAATTCCAGCACTGAGCTCTGCATTCAATAGACTGTGAAATAGACGTTAACGTAGACTGTCCATGAAATGTGAAAAAATATTGTCACCCTATAAATGCGTTATTGAAGTGAAAAGTACAAGATTTCGTGTCATAACGAAACTTTTTCCAGTCAGTCGTTTTTACGGCTAACAACGATTCAACGTGGTCAAACTTTTTTATCTCCACTGAAATGCCTTCTCTCTTAACCTCAAATTACACATACATTAAATAAATGTTGTGCTGAAAATTTTCATATAAATCGTACAGTTTCAACATTTACCCTATTTACCTGTAAAGTACAGCAATACACTAACAAGAACTAGGGCCATGTTATGTTTACAAAAGGCCTTATTATAGTTACCATAATATGAAACTTTCTTGTACTAAGGGGCTGTTTCACCACTTTTCTTAAAGTTCGGATTAGCTTAATCACAACCTTATTTGACAGATGGAATTAAAATTTCTGTTTCACCAGTCTCGATTAGCGCTAAGTGACGGACAAACTGTTTCTTAATTTGACCATCAGATCAGGAGGCATTTGGCATTTTAGTTTATTTTTTTGTGGCCATGGTTGGAGAGCCCTTCAGCCGGTTTCAGAAAAATAAATCAAAGTATTTTTATTTTTTAAAGAAAGAAGTCATGCTAAATTGCATAAAATAATTTAAATATCAAGATTTGAATAAAAAAATGTAGGTTCACTTTTAGTATGTAAAAATAAATCCAAAATTTCGTAATATTTTTTAATAACAAACTTTTTTTCAGTGGCACAATCGTTTGTTCTACGTGAACTTGTACATCGCCATTACAAAAAAAAATTAATCTGTCAAATGGTTTGGCGCCACTTTTCGATTCGTTTTACGTGATTTTATTTTTCTTTGTTATTGTTAACAAAGTATCGTAAATAAATACCGTTTTTGGATTAATTATAATGTTACACATTTGTTTATGCAAGAAAATAGATGTATTTAAAAATTACATAGTTTACGATTTCTTTTGCTTTAACAATGAGCGACTCTTTGAACGAAAGTGTGCGAACAGGAACGCGTGATCGTGAAATGTGACGTTGCCATTTCCCCTCTATGTTAAGCCGACGATTAGTTAAGTGGTACTTACTTTGCATAGGACCGGAGTGGTGAAATTGAAAAAAAACTAGCCGACAGATTTGTCCAGTACTTAGTTTATTCATTGGTTACGTGACCAGTAGTTTGACAATAAGGTGGTGAAACACCCCCTAAGTCTAGCTAATTAAGCATGCTTGTACGTGTAGCAGAAACATGATCATCACCATCATCCCAGTCTATAAACGTCCTACTGCAGGGCACACGCCTCCTCTTAGAATGAAAGGGCTAGAGCCGTAGTTCCTACGCGGGCCCAGTGCGGATTGGGAACTTCACACACACTATTGAATTTCTTCGCAGGTGTATGCAGGTTTCCACAGGATGTTTTCCTTCACCGTGAAGCTCATGGTAAATTTCAAATGTAATTTCACACAAAACATGTGCGAGCCGGGATTTGAACCCACGACCGTCTGCTTGAGATGCCATTGGTCAAACCACTAGGCCACCACGGCTTTTCACGGCAAACGCGATAAAAATGTAAAATACAGCAAAAACGCTAGAGAAGAAACAAATAAAATAGTTGCGCAAAATTACACCGAAGTTTTCTCCGAGCAATCAGTCAGTGAATCAGTGTGTCAGCGAGTCAATCAGTCAGAATTCCTTTTTATATGTAAAACTTAAACACTATTTTAGTCTTAGATGCAAGTCAATCTACACTACACTACACTACAGTCTATCTCAGCACTTAGCCAGGAGGAGTGGACCTATAATCGTCTACCTGATTGGCTTCTATCACTCCTCCTGGCTCGTGCTGAGGCACCGACTTCAAACTGGTACCTAGATTAAGGTCAAACAAAAAAGGTATTATTTTTTGCTTTTCAGTTTTTTCGGCGGTTTAATTTTTTGTTAAAAAGTTTTATTTTATAGTTTTTTTCCATCCTTGGGGTAATTTTTTTTCCAAATTTATAATACCAACTTCAAGGTATACCCTTATCTATCCAATAAAAAAGAATTATGAAAATCAGACTACTCTGTAAAAGGTTAGTCAAACATGCCCTGTTTTCCTACCCTTAGGGTAGGAATATTATTTCCAAATTTAAATGGGACCACCCTTGGGGTATACGCTTTCCAATAAAAAAAGAATCATCAAAATCCGACTATTCTGTAATAAGTTATGCGTGGTCATATAGTACAATCAGTAACTGAACAATCAATCATCCCCTGTTTTTCTACCCTTAGGGTAGGAATATTGTTTCCAAATTTAAATGGGACCACCCTCGGGGTATACGCTTTCCAATAAAAAAAGAATCATCAAAATCGGACTACTCTGTAAAAAGTTATGCGTGATAATACATAAAAAAAAAATAAAAAAAAATATACACGTCGAATTGAGAACCTCCTCCTTTTGTTTTCGTCGGTTGAAAAAATAAAAGCCTTTACTAATAGACTCACTCACTGGCTAACTGATTCACTGACCCGCTGACTCACGGACTAATCAACGCCCAGCCCAAACCATAACCATATTATGATATATACAAGGAATTCTGAAATTGAACAGGGTTTTCCCGAACCGGTGGTAGATTCTTCGACGTTCATAGCAGCATCAATTGATGCCTAAAGTGAATAAAGAATTTTGACTTTGACTTTAACTTTGAATAAGGACGGATTTCTTGAAATTTATTGTATACCCACGGGATTTATATTTTCAATTCAGAGTGTCTCAATCTCCAAAATTATACTCTTCAAATTTGACATACAAATAGGTAATTATATCAGCAAAAAAAAATTTCAAGATATTTGGAAATTCCCACGGGATAAGGCGTAAAGCGGATTATTTTTAACTGACTAGCTGTAGCTGTTTAAGAGGGTTTATACCTGCTGAGCTGGCAACGTTGCATTTTTGTTAGTTTTTCTCTATTATTCCATAAAAATTGAATTGAATTCGTGATATGACTTTTATTTTCTTTAAAAACCGTTAGAGAATAATTTGTTCGTTTTTAAAGAAAATAAAAGTCTATCACGAATTATTATTGCAGTAGACACATTAACTTATATAATAGAACAATTTGTATACAAAATATTTTTAATTTTCATTAAATTTTTATGGAATAATCGAGAAAAACTATCAAAAATGCAACGTTGCCAGCTCAGCAGATATAAACCCTCTTAAATAGAGATTTGATATTTGGCAAATATATCCTTTACTAATAAGGTATTTCTAGAATTTGCCGCGGGACAGAGAATGGGAGTTCACCATAAATTTTATCTGTCAACGAACGAAGTCAGCAACAGCTAGTTAGTTATAAGGCAAAGACGTCAAAGTGTGAAATCAAAGGCAGAGTGGGTGTTAAAATACATCATCCGTACGATGACAGCCGAGCAATTTAGTGTTATAGTTGTAATAGCACTTTCTGAACCGGAATGGAGCTATGGCGTAAATGATGGCTTGTTCGTGAGGTTCTTTCCGTCCCTTACCAATGCAAAAAGAGGGTTGAGTATGTCCTTTCATCATCTCAGCCGGTTTAAGTCCAGGACACGGGTCTCCTTTCCGAATGAGAGGGCTTGGGCCGTAGTTACCACGCAGGCCCAGTGCGGATTGGGACCTTCACACACACCATTGCATTTCTTTGCAGTTGTATGCAGGTTTCCTCACGATGTTAAAGCTCATGGTAAATTACAAAAAACTCAGAGGTGCGAGCCGGGATTTGAACTCACGACCCTCTGCTTGAGAGGCCATAGGTCAAACCGCTAGGCCACCACGGCTTACTCTTATGTCCTTTATTTCGTCAAATTACATATTCTCAGTGTGGAGAAATTTTAAAGAAGCGTGTTTACAAAGCACCCTTGCCACCTTTTAAATCAAAACTGGCTAGGAAGTCTCCAGCGTACTCTCACCCGCACACCTATAGCAACGTCTGCAAGAGTGAATGAATGAATGAATGAAAAAGTTTATTTCAACACACAAAAATAGAAAAAAAAATATATAAAATAAAATAAAATAAAAAATAAAACATTAAATTGTGTGTGAAAAAGGTCCCGCCTCAGCATAAATGCGGACTCCTGAGGTGGAGCCAGCGCTGGTCTTCCGGCGGGACCCTTTTTATCAGTCACAGAAACCCCGTCGCGCAACACGGCCTTAAGCGGTATGCTGAACGCAGCCGTTGCGACTGCAACGAGCAGCGCTGTCTGGCGGTGAACAAACACAACGCAGACATTTATAACCTAAAAGACCGTGTGCACGACATGGTTACTGTGACTGTCAAATTTAATAAATACAACAAACAACTTACGCAAAACGGATGTAAAAAAATATAAAATTAGCCTAATAACACAAAAAAAAAGAAGACAAAATGTGAACATCGTGCACGAATACTTGCTAATTCCATTCGCCAATGCAGGTGACATTGTGCACATAAGACAATTAAAAAGTATGTAATCGGTGAGAACAAAGGGAGATATTGTTTTGTTTTCTTAAAGGAAGACAAAAAAACAGGTATATACTATCCACTATTACAACACGTACTAGAGAAACTAAGGAAAAGAAAAACAAAGAAGAACACAGACTACCTAAACTAAACTAAAACTAAAAACAGCTTATATTTGAAGTTAATGTTTCCTGTTGCCGCTGCTGTTCATACATAAACTTTTTAAGCGCTTTTCTAAAACCAGTATCACTTTGCAGGTTTCTGAAGGGCGGCGGGATATTATTCCAGCATTTTGTCGCCATATATCTGAAACTACCTCTGAAAGCTGCGGACGCGTGTTGAGGTGTCATTAGCTGTACGCTGCATTGTCGTGTTCTCTGCGACCTCTGAGTGGACAACCACGACAACTTATCATAGAGATATGCTGGAGCTTTGTGCTTAATAACACCAAAAAGGAGGCACGCCAAATGCAGCCTACGGCGTTGCTCCATCTTGAGGACATTGTGCTTATTTAAAAAAGGTGTGACATACGCTCTTGATGGAATGTTAAAGCAAAACCGAGCACAGGCATTCTGCACCCGTTGTATTAGACGTTTTGTTTTTGCCAGGATTCTTGGACCATATACAGAATCCATGTAATTTAATTTGGATAGGATGAGTGACTCAACCAACTGCATGCGCAGGGTTTCGCTAATAAAGGGCCGTATGCACAGGTGCGTTGCCGACCCATTTAGGAATTGGTAGGCTCGTTTTTAAAAGATCTCTAAGTTGTAACGCTCCTGGAATGCTGCCGCAGTAAGCTGATTCCAGATCTTCGTCGTGCGAGGAAAGAAGTTTCGCTTAAAACGCACGGTACTAGACTGCCGATATCAAGATGGTGAGGATGGAAAGACAGACGGTTCCTCGAAGTGCGGTAGTGGAATGTAACCGTCGGCAGCAATTCCAACAGTTTGTCAGAACACTCCCCATGATAAATACGATAAAACGAAATCTTATTACTGATATAATGTAGTTAACAATAACGACTTTATTTAAAAACATTTTTAAGAAAAACTACGTCATTACTTTACCATTTTAATTCACGCCAATACCAATACCAATACCAATACCAGTACGAGTTAAGTTATTGTTATATTTTTTCACAAAATAAACTCTTCCCACACAAAATGTGTCTTTTAAAAGCATTTTTCTATTGTCAGCGCTATAGAGAAACGCAAAGTAGTTTTTTTTCCACCGATATTATTTCCAATACACAAGCTCTGTAGTAAAGGTGCAGGCACAGCAGTTAAGCTCTCGTTAGCGGCGCTGAAACGGTTTGAATTTAGTTTTTAATGCCAATGTAGCTACAGAAACTTGCTATTACAGTAAAGTAATTTTGAAACGGTTGAGAATTGTTGAATGCATTCTTTCGCATGCATACTTTTTTTACTGGTGCGCAATTGGGAATGTCTAAAAAAAATTACCAGTGGTTTTTATATTTTTTTTGTATAGAAAAGTCAATTATAAGAAACTAATTTCAATATTTTGTCACTTAGTCCACTACTTTTTTCAAAATTAATTATTGAAACTATTTTGGTTGATGACGTCAGATTGTAATTGAGGGCTCCCACACTGCCAAATTTCTAAATCTATCTAAATGCGAACGATAAGGCAACCCCTTTAATTATTTTTTGCGTGGTGGTACACTGTAACTAGTGTAACTTTACTGGCGCTGTCAAAGTGCTAGATGTCAGGCAGTGGGTCCAAATCAAACTCCGTAGTTATAATCCACGCGTAAATTTGTGAACAATTCTAACCACACAGAATAAAGTACGACTTGGACCGGTCACGCAATTTACACCAATGTCAAATGAAGGTCATTGCTTATTTGTTATGTAATAAATTCATTATATAATATTAAAATTAAATAACTACAGAAAACGAGTTAAAAAGCATTTATCTCGAAATGGTTTTCGATTTACTATACATTGCAAAAAAATAGACATCCCCAATTTGGGCTATACGATTATGGCCAACACGTTGTCTAATGCTTTATAAGATTTGACACTTGTTACTGCATTACCACCGCATTTTCCATCGATTTGATTGCTTTTTATTTTATTTATTTAGTACTACAACACCCGTACAAAGCCAGGGCGGACAGCTGATTTTTAATGAAAATAAAAGTTAAAGCAATCACCGCCGCCCATGGACACCCACAACACAAGTTGTTGGTTACGTTGCCGGCCCTTTGAGAAAATAGTAGGCTTTCAAGATCCCCAAGTTGAATTATTGTGTGTCGGTACAAAATCAAAATGAAAAGGTAGGCTGGGTTCCTCGAAAAAATCGCGTAGCTAAAGAAAATACTACCGTCTAAGTACTTGTGACCACTGTCGTTGCAATGTTGCTGAAACATTGAGGTAATTTTTTAACAATAATCTATTGTCTGATTAAGTCCCGTAATAGCAGTAGCAGAAAAATATCTTGAATTAAAAATCAAATAAAACGGACTAAATAGATGGTTGTGAAGACTCCAGAGATGACGCAGTCTAAAAAGTGATAGCTATACCTACTAAATTCAAATATTCAAAAGTGACAGTCAAACGACCATTCCAAATAAGTACTATCTTTTACCTCAATTGAAGCTAAAAATATAACACTCTGTATAAGAGCACTTTTTCCACTAAAAGTTCCGATCGGCACCGCTACTTTGTCGAACCCAATGTATTTCATGGTCCAATACCGTTTAAACGTATAAATGAATTGACCTGAAACCGTTCAATGTGGATTAATTTAGCATTTACGCTGCAATGTGTGTTTACGAGTTGTTTCGCTACTGATGAATCTCTTATCGTACAAATACTACCTTTAGTCCGTGGGGTTCTAGAGCTATGAGGATATACAGGGTTATTTGTAATTCACTGACAACCACTTAACCCTGAATTCCTATCACTCAAACAAATGTTTTTTGTTTTACGACTTTTTAAAATGAAGCACTTTTTTTTTCCATACAAATATACAGAGTATCGTAAAAATAAGAGGTAATCTCAAATTTTCAAAACGTTATTACACCAAAAATATTAAGTTTTGACAAAAGCCGTAAAACAAAAAACATTTGTTTAAGTGGTAGGAGTTGAGGGTTAAAAGGATGCTAGTAAATTACAAATTTGTTATTTATAACCCTGTATTAGGAAATAGCCAAAAGGAAATAGAACCTTTTTTTGACGTAGGTAGGTTAACGAACAAATTGGTCACCTGGTGGTGCGCGAAAACGAATAATGGACAAAAGGGATTGATATAAATACCTCGTGTGTGATTTCACCACCTGTTTCTCTCCACGACGAAACACACTACCTACCTTAACATTGTTGCTGGTTAGCAGAATTAGCTTGGCAATTCCGACTTCGCACAAAGTCCTACCATCCGAAAATGTGAGAATCGATCTCTTAAACAACAGATTTATTTATTAGATTGATCCTTCTCGATATATCGGGAGCCGGTAGAGTCTGCCTGAAGGAATAGCTTTCATGCGTTTCTCTAGGTATTAAAAGTTTTTATAGTTTTTGGATAATTCTATCTACTAGCGTTTCAACCGCTATCAGTCTCCTGCCGCATATATTAAAAAAGGTTTTGCCGTCTGAGAACAAAAGTGGTATAAAAAGTAGCCTACAACCTACCAAACATGGACAAAAAATTTGATAAAAATAGGTCAAGCCGTTTCGGAGGAGTTGGATAACAGACACCGTGACACGAGAGTTTTAATATTATAGATACAGCTACAGCGTGCCTGTGGTATAATTTCAATTTGTTGAAATTTCGCGCTAGTTGTAGTTTTTTGCAAACAAAAAACACACAACAAACAACAGTTGTATACAAATACAAATGACAAAATTGTATAAGTACAAATGAAATTATACAAACAAAGGGATCCGACGTTAGATATATTTATTGCAGATGTAGACTGAGGACCTTTAACGAGTTTCCAAGGTATAGCGTAGTATCTCTAAGTACCTACCTATTATTTTGTTTATATCAGCAGTTAAGTACGTTTGCTCAACGAAATCGAAAATGTCGATAAAATTTTTAGAACAAATAATCTAAAAAGCTAGATACGTTTTCGAGCGACTGGCAAACATATGTGCAGAAAGGGCGAGTTGGAAGTCCAGGAGAGAGGCCTTTTCCCAGCAGTGGGACATTGAATTGGGCTAGTAAACTACTAGTACTAGTAAGTAGGGCGCACGCAGCCGTAGATGCGCGTACGCACCCAGACACCCTCACATACGCACACGCAAACTCAGACACACACTCACATACGCACACGCAAACACAGACACACACTCACGCACACACATGCAAACACCGACACACACAAGCTGAAATATTTAATTTATTGTTATTATTATTCCTCAATGGCATGTTACTGGTTTTTTGATGTTTTTTTTTAATCGTGATTGTTTTTTTTTTGTTTTCTTCTACTCATTTACTTTTCTGTTTTTCTATAATTTTCATATATGTAAATATTTTTCTGTTGGTTTTTGAAACAGCTACACTGTCTCTCGTCAGGTCTGCAACTGACCCTGCCCAAAGGCCCAGGCTGAAAACCAGCGCTGGACTGTCTGTCCAGCACACGCTGAGACTGGGACCTATTGCCACAAGTGTTTCTAAATTACTGTATATTTTTTTTTGTATTTGTAAGTATTTTGTTCATTGTTCTTGATATTGTTTTATTTATGTTTTGTGTTGTGGCAATAAGGCAAATTCTTATTCTAATTCTTATTCTTATTCTAAAACAAAAAATAGTAAAAATAAATAATACTAGAAAAATTAAAATGGTATCTTACATCCTTTTCCATTTGAGACAATTTGATTTATAATAGTTTGCGACAGATGACACGACACGCGACCAAGCGGTCTAAGTTTCGGATGGGTTGGTCAGGTGCCCCGTGGTGCAGTTGGTAGCACATTGGACACGCTAGCCTGGAGATGCGGGTTTGATACGTCTGGTGCGCCCAAAACACTTTTAAATAAAAAATGGAAAATTTTTTCAATTTTATAAAACTAGGATAATTAACTGAACTCATACGGTAGCGTTCTCGATATCTGACGCAATAGGTATTTAATTTCATACAAATGGACCTTCAAGTACGATCTTTACAGCCAGAAATCGTGAATTCAATTTTAACATCGATTCAAATTAAATAAAAAAACGAAACTCGTTTTGTTTCAATTTGTTACTTACTAAAATTAAAAAACGTAAGCAGTGTGCGTGTAACTTTTTTAATCGTTATTTAATTATACGGTTAACTTGTGTCCAAGGCTGCCCTTGGCTGCTTTCGAATAATTGATGAAATATACCGTGGTTATACAATGCCTTGGACGGATGACCTTAAGAGGGTCGCTGGCGGCGGATGGATGCGAGGGGCCGAAGACAGAGTGTTGTGGCGCGCCGTGGAAGAGGCCTATGTCCAGCATTGGACTGCTATGGGCTGATGATGATGATGATGATACAATGCCTGCTTGGTTACTGAAAATTCAGGCTTCTAGTTTTATCCACAACGAAGTTATAGGGGTCGAAAATGGCCTGAACTGCTTCGAGAAAAGGATGGTACGGCCGTGCCGCTTTTTTGCTCGACTTGGCAGGGGCACTACCGTGCCCCCAGATTTTGTTTTGGATTTAACTAAAGTAAACTCCAAGAATGTCTAATATTGTAAAGAAAACAATCGATCCTTGCGGATTATCGAGCATTTTCTTTGAACATTAAACATTAACATCTGGAACGAGCTTCTCGCTGGGGTCGTCCCATCGAGTTACGACCTGGGTGCCTTTAAGAGGCGAGTGTACGATTGTCTGCCGAGCCGACAACGCACCGGCATTGCGTAAAGCGCTGCGGGTGTCTATAGACAGTGATGATCATTTAACATCAGATACATAAAAAAAAAAGTCATAAATCATATTATAGAATGAACGGAAATACTTACTACATGATTTTATTATACAACCAATAGGCTACTACTTTATCAGGTTTTATCATTGCATTGCAATTATAGCAAATTCCAGAACCTTCTATTATGTAGTTCTTCACACGCGGGCCTAGTTTGAATTAGAAACTTCACACACACACATACTATTCATTTTTTCCTGAAGTGAAAACTCATGGTAAATTTCAAATGTGATTCCGCAGATACAATGCGGACAATTCAGAGGTGCGAACCCGGGCTCTAACCCACGACCCTCTGCTTGAGAGGCCATAGGTCTAACTACTAGATTACAACGATATTAGAACTTACGTGAACTTAAATAAAAACGATGTCCTCAAAACTAAATTGCATCTAAAATAAGGCCCCCGCAAAATTTCGCAATCGATTTAAATTAAAAACAAAATGGCTTCCACGCTTGTGTTATCCTCGCACATCAATTATCAGGTAAATAACTAATGAGATATCGGTACCTACGCCCGCGCCGGATGCATATCAAATGACTATAGGCAAATTGTAATTAGAATATTCAAGTTGACGTTGGACATTCCCTGTGTATATATTATGGGATAATAATGTGGCTGGGATAATGTCAGTTGGTTGTTTGATGCTATGCGATGTTTAAATTGACAAAACAGTAGATAGTGTATGAACAAGACGTCCTCTAGATGCCTAATTAATAATAGACTTTATACAACTAGATCGGTAAAAATTTGAGGTAAGGTGATTAGGTATGTTTATGTATCGTTAAGGCAATGGCCAGATTAAAGTGGCAGTAGGCAGGGCACATTACTCGTAGAACTGATAGCCCTGCCAACAGGACAGTAAGGCCAAATTTAGTAGTGGTAGAGCCATGTTGTAGCTAGCCGCTGCATCACGAATGGGCCGACTCGTCCGGGGCAGTACCACCCTCTCACACCTCTATTTTTAAAGACCGGCAAACAGATCAGTGCCTCTCTTTGAGTTGGTGATGTTTATGGGCGGTGGTGATCATTTTTGATCAAATGACCCGCTTGCTCGTTTGCGTCATAATAAAAAAAAAGAAAAAAATATAAATTAGGTTCTAGAGTGCCAAACGCAAATTGGAATCACTTTAGGTTCACTTCGTCCACTTCCTATTTTGTCAACTTTCCCAATTCGTCCTTTTTCACTTCGTCCACATTCCCACTTAGACAACATTCCCATTTCGTCCATATTCCTGCTTAGTCGACATTCCCGTTTCGACCGCATTCCCACTTCGTCAACATTCCTAGCTTAACTAACACGCGTAAAATAAAATCAGAAGTACTTAGAGTGAAAAAATTAAAAAGAAAAACAAAATGAAATACAATTTTTATTATTTCATATTTCTATTGGTGACCTACAACTAAGTACATGGTTGTTTGCTAGTGCGTCAGGGCTGAATTTTATTTCACAGTAATCCCGTTCGGTATAGTTAAATGGAAGGTGGGTGTCTTGGGAATGAGGACGAAATAGGAATTTTTACAAAGTGAAAAAAGGACGAAATGGGAATGTAGATAAAGTGGGAATGTGGATGAAGTGAACCTAAACGCGAAGATCTGGTAGAGTCGGAAGAACAACTTGGATGTTGGGCAGCTCGGAACCGATCATTATGGAACTCTTTGGGGAGACCTTTGTACAGCTGTAGACGTCTGTTGGCTGCTACGACGATGTTCGATAAGAAATGATTAACCGAGAATAAATGACAATAACGCAAGACATTTTATCAGGTAGAACATTATCGTCGTCCGCTCCGAGTCAAAATATGGGGTCGTACCTACACTAACCGCACCCGATAAGACCACAGATTACATTATAGTTACCTACTACGTAACAAATTTGATGCTTGCGTTTTATACTCGCTGTATCCACTTACCAGCCGGTTCACCGCCAGCAGTTATGAGGTACATTTTAGAGCGACAACTGCCAAAGAGAATAGAATAATTAAATGTGAAGGAACAGAATTCTTGTGGTCTGTGGTCAAGTACTTACTGTATTGTATGGAGTGAAGGAGCACTGACAAAACGATGTCTGTATGACTAATGTCACGCTTAATCCACAAACACACCCACACCCACACACACACACGCACACACACACACACCTGTAGCTATCTGTTTATCTTTAAAAAATGTATTTTCGTTTGTTTAATGTTTGAATTACACCATCTTTTTTTTGACAATATTTTGTAATTAAGTTACAGACCGCATCACTATGTGTAATTATTATTATGGTCTTTTGGCTGCCACGATACAGCCCTAGCCTAGTGTGGAGTCATTGGTATTTCATTTTGTATGTATTACTTTCATATAATGAATAAAATTTGACTTTTCTTTACTTAATCCAAGAATATCGTTTAAACATTGCAATTTTGTGTAATCACACGATACCATGACGTAAACAACATGCTACAAGCAAAAGACGCCATTAACATGACGAACCTTTTTAATTCGCGATTGTACAGTTGAACACGCTTCGAGGGTCAGATAACCACCTGCCCAAGCAGGGTCTCCGCTGGCAATCTACTTGCACAAGACGGCCAGGACGTCCTCGGACCACGTGGAGGCGATCAGTTGAGAAGGAGGCTGGCTCAATTGGTCTCGGCTGGGAAGAGCTGGAAGAAGCCGCGCAAGATCTAGCCAAATGGAATACTCTTCTACGAGCCCTATGTCCCTAATGAGGGATAACAGGAACACATCATCATCATCATCACAGTTGAAAACGTATATAAATACATACCTATCTATACAGTCATCGCGTCAAAACATGTAAACATCAACCATTATGGTTAATGATATAATGACTTAGAGTTGTATAGATATTTTTGACACCTTGTTAATATTTATGACTTTGACTGTACATATTTTCGATTAATACTTGCCACGTCAAACTGAAGTGAAAATAATTATATATCCACAACTCATGACATTATATTTCAAGTAGGTACCTATCTTCATTGTTTGAAAGTTAGTAGGTGTAATTATTGGGTAATGTTTAATGACAATTCGTGTTATTCATAATAAACATAACACTTTCATTTCGTACTAAATACAAACTGAAATATAGATGCACAGAAAAAACCCCAGAAAAAAGACCAATGCTGGGAATCGAACCCAGGTCCTCAGCATTCCGTGCCGCGTGCCATACCCCTACACCACCACTGGTCTAGAGATTAGACACGAATCTTTCCTATACATCATACATTTCAATCTGCTAAATCATCACCTTATGCAGTGACAAACGCACATCTATGTTACACCCTCATCGAGAGATTTTAACACTCCTTCGGAACTAACCGCTCACCTGGACAAGAGATGGCGCTACTGTGCAACTTTAAACAAGTTAGCTATGAAGTATCTTTTTTTGTACTTATTTTTTCAACTTCATTTTTTTTTTTTATTACTTTTACGGTCATCCCGTGAAATCATACATTTCGTACTAAATACAAACTGAAATATAGATGCACAGAAAAAACCCCAGAAAAAAGATGAGGAGGAGTGTTAAAATCTCTCGATGAGGGTGTAACATAGATGTGCGTTTGTCACTGCATAAGGTGATGATTTAGCAGATTGAAATGTATGATGTATAGGAAAGATTCGTGTCTAATCTCTAGACCAGTGGTGGTGTAGGGGTATGGCACGCGGCACGGAATGCTGAGGACCTGGGTTCGATTCCCAGCATTGGTCTTTTTTCTGGGGTTTTTTCTGTGCATCTATATTTCAGTTTGTATTTAGTACGAAATGTATGATTTCACGGGATGACCGTAAAAGTAATAAAAAAAAAATGAAGTTGAAAAAATAAGTACAAAAAAAGACACTTCATAGCTAACTTGTTTAAACATAACACTGTCCCACACCCACGTATGATAAACAATTACATACTATGTCATAATTAATTAATGGTATAAATAAGCTATAGGTTCAAGTACATACAAGCATAATCTTAAACTCACAAAGTCCATAAGCAGATAAATTGAAATGTTTTGTGTATATATAGGTACACGTGATATTTTTATTATTTTTACTAGCTTTTATTTAACTTGTAATGTACACATTATGTATCTACTCGTATGTATGTACGGGTCAAATCTTGTAAATTAAATTTGACCCACTTCTCGGTTTCCATTTGAGCTGGCATGCATGTGTAAATCGGATGACAATGCAATATTATTATCACATGGAGCTGATCTGATGATGGAGCTGGAAGTTGGCCATAGGAACTCTGTAATAAAACGAGGGGGAACATGTCGACCTAAACTCAATCATAAACGTGAGTTATCTGTACTTTATGGCTATATGTGAGACTCACGGTAGTTTTATTTTCAATAGCACACATTACTCGTACCTAATTTATAAGTACGAGATAAATAGGAAATGAGACCCAGCGAGCCCGCTGGTTTTTAGTCTCCAACCTGACTATATACTTAAATAAATAAATAATAAATAAATAAATATTAGGGGACAATCTTACACAAATCGACCTAGTCCCAAACTAAGCAAAGCTTGTACTATGGGTACTAGACGACGATAAACATACTTATATAGATAAATAAATACTTAAATGCATAGAAAACATCCATAACTCAGGAACAAATATTCGTGCTCATCACACAAATAAATGCCCTTACCGGGATTCGAACCCAGGACCTCTTGCTTCGTAGGCAGAGTCACTACCAACTAGGCTAAAGCGGTCGTTAAACATAACATAATACTACTACTTACTACTACTTACTTAAACATAATAGTACCTGGGCGACCAAGCTCCGCTCGGGCTAAAACACGGTACCAAGCGTTTTCCCAGAAATAAGACCAAGCTAGATTAATTTGTTATCCCCGAAAACCCCCACATACTTAGCAAATTTCATCGAAATCGTTGGAGCCGTTTCCGAGATTCTGATTATATATATAAGTATTTATATACAAGAATTGCTCGTTTAAGGGTATTAGATAAGTAACTAAAGGTGAGTCCACTGCCAGAGCGATAACCTAACTTAGCCGTCGAACATCCATTATCATTATACGTTATCACAGTTTCTTTTTATTATGTTGACTTATTCAGGGGCAAGCAGTGAACAATTTAATGTAATAAGTAAACAATATAACACAGATTACCCATGGTGGCCTAGTGGTTTGACCTAAGACCTCTCAAGCATATGGTCGTGGGAAATCCCGGCTCGCACCTCTGAGTTTTTCGGAATTTATGTGCGAAATTACACTTGTAATTTACCATGAGCTTAACGGTGAAGGACAACATCTTGAGGAAACCTGCGTACACCTGCGAATAAATTCAATGGTGTGTGTGAAGTTCCCAATCCGCACTGGGCCCGCGTGGGAACTTCGGCCCAAGCCCTCTCATTCGGAGAGGAGGCCTGTGCCCTGCAGTGGGACGTATATAGTCTGGGATGATGATGATGATGATAACACAGATTACTAATACTGTAAAATTTAACAAGATATTTAGTGGCGTTATATAGAAGGCACACTACACCAAATGGTATGAAATAGAAATTCCTTTACAGAATTCGCCTTCGCTAATAAAACATTCATAAGTGAAATGTGACAACGCCCTCACTTCCTCGCTTAATAATTCAGGCTTCAGGCTTTTCAGCCGGCTGTCACCGAAGACGTGTTTAATTAAATATTTTGATAAGATATTTTGTGTGAAAAAATGTTAGTATACTGCGTGAGCTAGCGCGACTTGCTGATGTTTTCATTACTGACACAAACGTTCGGGTACGAAAACATTATGACAAAACAATCAAGACCTAGAATACTCGTAAGCTTTTGTGAAAGAAAACAACTTAATATTTATCTTGAAATAAGGAAAATAAAATTGATTTTACTTCATCGAATCGGATTATACTTAATACTTTATTTCATTCTCTTAATGATTACCGTTGTAAAAAGTATCAAATGTGTTACGCTCATTTTACCGTTAATATATTTTCACATTACATAATAATATATATTATCATGATTGTGACGATTGTGTACAATTATGTTCGTAATGTACTCTTTTAAAGAATGTAAATTTCTTAATTATTTGCGGTAAATACTGAAATATTTGTTACTCTCGCAATTCCTACATCTATCTTTTAGCAATTTGTAGCTCCCTGCTTAGCCCTCCTGCTTCCAACAAGTTACGCTTCCGAAGCCACGTTGCATGCCGCTTTATGCAGTAACTTCTGCACAACGCCAGAAATATTAAATATGTTAAGATATATGATCAAAAACTATAACAGCTTAAGCTTCAATCACCACAGGCACTGTCTCGTTTGTTTCTTTAGCAAGCTTGCTATAAATAGTAGCTGACCCCGCAAACGTTGTTTTGCCATATAAAATAGCCTACAACCTTTTTCTCAGACCTACCGAATACAGAGAAAAAAGTTTCATAAAAATCGGTCAAGCCGTCTCGGAGGAGTTCGATAACAAACACCGTGACACGAGATCTTTATATATTAGAAGAAGAAGAATAACACAAGACCATCTTTTAGCACTATTTTTTTTATGAGGTACCTATCACATCGTTATTCCAGCTTATATACATTATACATACGTCCCACTAGAGGGCACAGGCTTCCTCTCAGAATTAGAGAGGTGGGACCGTTCGTAGTTCCCACACGAGTTCAGTTCTCCCTCTGGATCGCATACAACGGAGAGCGACTCGAATAGTCGGCTGCCAACGAACTTCTGATGGGCTTGATTCCTTGGCGCTGCGTAGAGATGTAGCTTCACTGTGCATCTTCTATCGCATGTACAACGGAGAGTGCTCCGAGGAGTTATTCGGGTTGATCCCTGCCGCATCCTTCCGCCACCGCCCTACGCGACAACACTTCCATCCTCACCATCTGGATGGTTGGTTGTCTTCTACTGTGCGTTTTTCCAGAAATTTCCTGCCTCGCACAGTAAAGCTCTGGAATGAGGTTCCTGCTGCGGTATTCCCGGACCGATATGACCTTCAAGCTTTCAAAAAAAGAGCGTACTCCTACCTAAAAGGCCGGCAACGCACTTGTGACTCTTTTGGTGTCGCAGGTGTCCATGGGCGACGGTAATCGTTTACCATCAGGCGATCCGTCTGCTCGTTTGCCCCCTATATCATAAAAAAAAAAAAAAAAAAAAAAGTTCACATTTTCATAAACATCATTGAATAATTTCTTTGCAAGTTTATACAGGCTTCCTCACGATATTTTCCCACACCGTAAAGCTCATGGTAAATTTCAAATGTAATTTCGCACATAAATTCCGAAAAGCTCAGAGGTACGAGCCGGAATTTCAACCCACGACCCTCTGCTTGAGAGGCCATAGGTCAAACCACTTTTTCGGGATAATAAGTTTCCTCTCTGTTAATTAATTCATGTGAGGCCGTTTTAGATTGAATAACATAAATCTAAACACCCAAATTTTCACATTTGTACCTAACTAGCGACCCGCTCTGGCTTTGCTCGGGTGCAATTATGCATTTATTATACATATAAACCTACACTTGAATCACTCTATCTATGTATTAAAAAAAACCGCATCGAAATCCGTTGCGTAGTTTTAAAGATCTAAGCATACATAGGGACAGACAGACCGCGGGAAGCGACTTTGTTTTATACTATGTTAAGAGGGAAGTAGAATTTAATGTCGCTAACGTAATAGTAAAAAAATACGTCTAAGTGAACGCAATAATTCCAAGAATTCCCTCATCGGTTTAATTACCTGTTTCCGTTTGTTTTATGTTCACCCTATTCAGGAAATAGACATTTTATCTGAACCTTCAATCATCAGATTGATAATAAACATGTATAAGTACACAAGTTTCTTCTCACAAACAACTTGAGTCTGAAATTGAGTATCAAAAGTAAATATATAATGTATTAATGGTTTATTTATTTATGTATAATAACTTATAAGTATATTGTATAGGTATAGTTAGGTATTTGAGATTTACATATGCATTTATATTTATTCAAATGTTTTGCTCTATTTGTCGATCCTTGTTTTTTGATTGCTCTTCTCTACCACTCAAAGGTTGACTGGCAGAGATCCCTTCAGGGATAAGTCCGCCTTTGTACTTATCATTTTTTTTCTGTAACCTTTTTGTTTTCCTTTTGTACAATAAAGAGTATAAACAAACAAACAAACAAACAAATATATAACGCAAAAAACCTGGGAATAAAGAACTGAATATTTAAAACTTTCACCCCCTATTGCATCCCTTTAGGGGTTGATTTCACAAAATCGCTGATTTACTTATATAATTCTTATTTTTTATTTTTATAATAAATTTTAAATTTCACGTTTCTAATTTAAAAAATGACGAAGTTCCCATATATAATTTCGCCGTGGATTGAAATGAAATTACCAAACATTCCATTTAATTATCAAAATTAATTAAAAACATTCCACATTCCATTTAATTATTAATTGATATCTTTGCTCAATCTTTGCTCTTGTTAAGAAAAGCTACAAAATATTGAAGCAAAGAGGATTAAAAGTTTCACGTAACGTAAAATATTTAATAAGTTTTTAATGGGTTAAGGTTTTAATTCGAAATTTAAAATGATATTATTGTTTACTTTTAATTATTATATAATCTGATCTCATAAGCTTTTAAACATACCTACGTAACGTAGTTAATTAAGTTTTATTTGATAATGTTCTCTTTTTATATATGTCCTTGTAAATAATGTTCTTTTACATCATTTTTAAGATGATGGCCCTGGTAGCCAAAGGTTGATAAAAAAAATAAACATAGTTGTCATTCAATGTCAAAAATGTTAGATAAACGCAACCTGTTACAAACAAAACAACATTAAATTTATTGCCTACCCTTAGCTTGAAAATTTCAATAACACTCTTGTCTTTTGTCCGGTAGAGTTTGGACAACTCTGTATACGAAGCACGTTTTGTCTCTTTCATAAGCTTCTTCGACGAATGAAACCAAAATTTGATTTACTTTGAAAATAAGGTTGACTTTTCATTTTATTGGCGAGGATAAAAGTGAGATTTACGGCGTGATAACTACAACGAAAAATTTTCTCACAAAATTAAATCTTAAAATTTTTAATATACTAAACACTGAAAAACATCCATAAAACTATGAAACATAGCAATTCATTTCTTACACAAACCGTTCGAATTAAGTTAATATAAGAAAAAAATAACGTACCGTAATTTAGTTCCGTTCACAAAATCACGTGGGGCACTGACCGAGCGAATGAGCTAGCGTAGTCCCAAAGCCGTCCGATCGCCGTGGGCACCGCGGCGCGACTGATCTACCGTCGAGGACTTCGAGGTGACGGCTGAAAGGATTTGAAAAAGGAACGTGAAAATTTAACTGGCCAGTACTTTATAGAGTTGGAACAAGGGGATGACATATATGAAGCGGTCTTAATCTGAAATTCGAAGCATTAATACACAGCACGCGACACGAGCCCATTTCGAAAGAATATTCTATTCTTTAAATTCCTATATTTATAATATGATATTAGGACTGTCAACCTTAAGTGGGTCCCAGATTAACGTTCACGATAGCATTTTTATGGCAGTGCTTAAGTTGGCAATACTGCTAAATAGGAATAGGAAATTGTTTGGACAAAGAATTAAAATTTAGTTCATGTAAATATTTAAATGAAAGCCACTTAAAACTAAAAATGGAAATGGTCAAAGTCAAAGTCAAAGTGATTTAATTGTAAACATAGGGACAACTGATTACAGTGGTGAAAAAGTTTGGCATGCAACACTATGTTTTGCCGATAGGCGTTTAGGCGTAGGCGTACAACAATCATAGATAAAATCAAAATCAAAATTAAATTTAAATGTACAAAAAATAACAAAATAATAATTCTAGGAATGTCATCGATCATAAAACTAATCATTTAATTGAAATAGGATGTAAATAACGAAAGCCTTTTTTTCGTTGCCTTATCTCACTCACTATATGTCCATTATTATTTTGAACTTTAATGAGAGGACAAACAATCTCGCAGATAACTAATACAATATACTTTTCAAATAATGGACCAACTTTCAGTTTAACACTCCTAATAAATATTTATTCGGCTCTGATGAAAATCAGCAGAACAAAGGAGAACGAAAATAAAGTTCTGGATGCCCCTTGAAAGTTATTTCAAACAAACGCTTACACGTAGCTACTTACATAAAAGTTTGCCCATGATATTCTAAGGCAATTATTTTTGTGGTAAAATTAATTGTCCTGATAATACCACTCATTACAAGTTACCACTCAAACAATTGTAACAATAATAAATGAGAAAGCTTATGAAGATGTTTAGTTATTTCAATGTTTGTTAGTCAATCGCACAATAACAGTCAAACACAACAGATTTAAATGAAACTTGGCGTACAGATGGAAAAAGATCTGGATCGAAACATAGGATACTTAATATCCCGATGATGAGTTCCCATGGGATAATATTTCAACTTAAAAATAAGAACAGAAAGCGCTGTCCAAGAACCTTTGGTCAACCAAAAGACATTTTGCGTCTGATGATGATAGAGGCTTTTATAGAAGTAGGTAATGTTAACAAGTAAACATCAAGACCAATGACTGATCTAATTACTGTCCGGGTCAGGCCTGGTAAATGCAATGACCAGTGCAAACATGGCCAGTCACGTGACCACTTTATGTACACTTTGTTGCGTACACTATCGACTAACTGATCGTCATGATTTTGCTGTTGTGTAAGGAGACATTTATTGAACGACCGAACAGCTCGTGTAATGGCTAGAAAAATGTAACTTGTAATGTAACATTGTAACGAAATAATTACGATAGCTAATAGGTACTTTGTAACACGAATGAGCGATTTAACTATGTTACTTCTGTTCGGTGCTCTCAGAACTTTCTTCTTACTGTCCCTCTTTCCAATTCTAAATTTTATGTGTACTCTTTTACTGTCCAGGCTATTCGGTTATGGAACTCCCTACCAATAGACCTACGGCGTGCTAAATCTTTGCCCATTTTTAAATCTATGCTTAAGCAACACTATCTTTTATCCTGTGCTTGAAAATTGTATTATTGTGTCCATTTATTTACAAGTATATTGTGTATCACTTATTTATGTATGTTTTATGATGTGTATTATTAGATGTTTTCAGTTGTTTTAATAAAATGTTTGTTTTTTATTATTATTTATTAAATTTTATATTGCACCACCTGCTGTAATGCATTCCTTGCTTTCTTTCTTTCTTTTTTTTTAAAGGTTGCCTGGAAGAGATCGCTTCGAAGCGATAAGGCCGCCCATTGCTTACCTTATTTCTTTTTTGTCATGTACTTGTTTTTCTGTATTGTATTTTTTGTGGTGTACAATAAAGAGTCATTGTATTGTATTGTATTGTATTGTAACACGTTTGTAGGGTTCCGTACCCAAAGGGTAAAAACGGCACCCTATTACTGAGGGTCCGCTGTCCGTCCGTCTGTCACCAGGTTGTATCTCATAAACCGTGATGGCTAGACAGTTGGAATTTTCACAGATGATGTATTTTGGTTTCCGCTATAACAACAAATACTAGAAAACAGAATAAAATAAATATGTAAGGGGGGGGAGGGGGGGCTCCCAATACAACAAACGTGATGTTTTTGCTCGTTTTTGCTCGATATTGATACCGGCAAAAGGTAGACGCTTGAAATATTCACAGAATATTTAGTTATATATTTACTTTAAAAATAAATAATTAAAATAAAATAAAACAAATATTTAAGGTGGGCTCCCATACAACAAACGCATTTTTTGCCGTTTTTATAGATAATAAATAGTACCTACGGAACCCTTCGTGCGCGAATCCGACTCGCATTTTGCCAGTTTTGTAGACGTCCCCCCTTGAACTGGGATCAAATTAATAAGATTGTGTAAAAAGCAGAATGATAAGTAATTTTAAGATTTGTCTAATCTTGTTTCTACTATTCTGTCAATCGTTCAAAATTTAACTGGAAGATGTTCTTTTAAGGGATTAGTTCCCCATTGAAAGGCAAACATAATACGTAAATACAGATTAAACATCCGAGATACGAGAACTAACTTTCGTATTTATATTCACATAAATATCTCTACATTGAACTGGAGAACGAACGCGGGACTTTAACTATTCGTATTCAAGTCCCCTAACCACTTGCCCATCCAGCCGTTCAAATTTCCTAGGACACATGATATTTTAACCTAATTTGATGTACCTGTGGGATACCGATGGACGAATTCTTTGCAGACAGTGTCGCAGGCAACCTAAAGCCATACACGCATGGATATGCCTGCCGGATCTGCCCAATAGACGCACCTGGCGGGCAGATCCGTGCGTGTATGGTGAGACCAGACACGGATATGTCCGTCGGATGCCGCCATACGCACACGGATCTGCCCACTAGGCGCGTTTGTTGGGCAGATCCAAGCAGGATCCGTGCGTGTATGGCTAGCTAATCAAATGCACATCCAAAGTGGGATTCAATAAAAGCATTAAATAAAAAACCGGCCAAGAGCGTGTCGGACACGCCCAAGGTAGGGTTCCGTAGCCATTACGAAAAAATCAAGTAATATTTTTCTAAGGATTTCGTATGTGTACGGAATCATCCAAGTTTAGGTATGTTTTATACCTTAGGCTACTATTTACTCTTAAACTACAAATAATTTCCAAGCAATCTTAGCCGCTATAATTTTCCTAGTAAATTTGATATATTTACTACCCTTCTGAATTTTTTCAAATTTTTCCGCCCAACAGTTTAGATTTTAGAGGGGGGGGGACGGCCGATTTTAATGAAAATTTTCACTTTAAAGTCGAATATTTCGCAAACAGATCACTGAATAGAAAAATTATGTTAGCAACCCCGCAAAGATTTTAAAAGACCTATCCAATGATACCCCATACTATAGGGTTAGCCGAGAAAAAAAAAATCACCCCCACTTTACGTCTATGGGAGGTACCCTAAAAAAATTTTTTTTACTTTTTTTTATTCAATCACTTTGTCGGCGTGACTGATATATATATTGATGCCAAATAACAGCTTTCTAGTACCAACAGTCTCTGAGCTTAGCCGCGGACAGACAGACAGACAGACAGACGGACAGACATGGCGAAACTATAAGGGTTCCCAGTTGACTACGGAACCCTAAAAATGAATGGCAGTCTACCACTATACGTTTTCTTCCTGCCACGTACGGTGGAACTGTGGAACCAGCTTCCGTCAGCAGTATTTCCAGACAATTATGACATCGGGGCTTTCAAAAAAGGGTTTATAAATACTTCCTATAAAGGCCGGTAACAGATTGGTGACTCTTTTTAAGTTGCTGATAGTTATGGGCGGTGGTGATCATTTTCCATCAGATGACCCGCTTGCTCGTTTTCCTCCCTCTCATAATAAAAAAAAATGTTTTGTATGAACTAGCGTTAAGAACACAAACATTTGTATGGCAACAACCGTGCAACTAATGTCCTCTAATTAACGAAACTTCATTGGAAGCGAGATCAAATGTCTTACTTCCCCAAAGCCGCCTTTGTTCACTGGAACTGTTGGACCTCGGTCACTTCAAAGGGTAATTTAATTTCTGTTAATGATACTGCATTTTGAGCTTTGTAAAGGAAACAGGCGCTTGTAGTGTACGACAGCACTTTGAATTTAGGGGGAGACCAAAATCGCAATAAACCATTCCAAAAGACTGGAAAAAGTGCCCTCCTAACACGAAAATTACACCATGAACAATCAAAAGTGTGTGTGTGTTTTCTTGGCGATGGCTCTTAGACATGTTTCATCAAAATTGGCTAAGGGGTTTCAAAGTTACCAGCTCTTTTGTTAGCCGATTACGACAGGCGTCTCCTGAATCATGGAAAATAGCTATGGTTAAACCTATTCCCAAAGTGGCAGCACCGACAAATTTTAGAGATTTGCGACCTATTAGCATTCTCCCTCTTATATCAAACATACCGGAGAAGGCAGACTCCATGCAGCTTTCAGAATATTTGGAAAAAAACAACATCTTGTCCCCAAATCAGTCCGGTTTTAGAAGAAAACGCAGCACCGCGACTGCTCTTCTCGATGTTGTTAATGATGTTCTTGCCGCACAGAATGACGGAAAAGCCACGATTCTTGCTCTACTAGATTTTTTACGCGCTTTTGAAATCAGAAATCAGAAATCAGAAATCAGAAAAATTTTTATTCGCTTGAATACAGTCAATAAGATGTTAAAGCAATAATGTCCAGTGCATTCGGCCTGCATGCAGGCGTGGAAATGATTTCAATTAAATTATTACAATTAATAAAAATTACAAAATTTCATAATATTAAACAAAAAATAAAATAAAAAATAAAATGTCAAATAATAATTCGTAAACTAAGAAATAAAAAAATATGGCGAGAAATAGAAAGAGAAAAATAAAATATTAAATTACTTATTAATATTACACATTATTATCATTGTTGTCGCTCGAGGTACATTTTAACACTATAAAAACAATTGCTCAAAAGCCAGTCCGTAAGGCAACGTCTAAAATTCTGCCGTCGTAATTATAAAAGGCACAACTGCAAAATTGCTCAAAAAAGAAACAGCGTATGTTTACAAAGAACAAGTGTGCACTTAGGCCTTTTCTGTTTCACAAAAAATTCTAGTTGTGCCCCTTTTTCTTACGACGGCAGAATTGTTTCCATCTCGAATTTTTAAATCCTCTGGAAGTCGGTTATAAATGACAATGCACATGTTATAGACATTTCTTCTGTACATAGGCTTATGGCATCGAGGTTTGTATAAGAGGTTCGCAATTCTAGGTCGCTTTTGTCTTTCAAAAATTTCACCATGCTTCCTGAAGTATAACTGGTGGGATTTGACGAAAATACAGATTTCTTTTATATACAAGCAAGGTAATGGAAGTATCCTTAATTTCCTGAATAGAGGCACACAACTGTCATCCAACCATGCATTGCTAATAATCCTGACACACTTTTTCTGGATTTTGAAAACTCTATCCAGATCCACCACATTTCCCCACAGCATCAGACCGTATCTAAGGACAGATGACACATATCCATGGTATGCTGTTAATGCAGCTTCAACAGAAATAGTGTCCCGCAACCGTTTCAGAGCAAATACAAAGCGGCCAAGCTTACTGCACACATTCTCAGTGTGAATCTTCCAGTTCAAGTGCCTATCAATTATGATACCAAGAAATTTAAAAGAATCCACCTCATCCACTCTGTTACTATCATACATAACATTGACAGAATTAACACCACATTGAAACTTAGCTATTACGGCTTCGACCCGAAAACTGTCGATTGGTTTGCAAGTCATCTTAGTGGGCGTGCTCAGCGGGTTCAGGTGAGAGACAGTGGAGGTGTACCATTTGATTCTGATCAGTCACCAGAGCGGTGCCACAGTGTGACGTAGTACGTAAGAGATGTATAAAGTACTTGTAACCTCCTATATTCTCAGTATTAAATCTGTATTCCAAGTGACACTCGTCTTCTCATTCATACCTTACAAAGGCGATCCAGCCAGGATCCATTCTGGGGCCTATTTTATACATATTATATAACCCGGATATAATTGACAATGTTAGAATTTTTTTTAAACTTTCGTGATTTTCACTCATAATTACTACACTAAACGGGACTTATCACGCAATTTTATTAATATACTAATGATAGTGAAAATAAATGAATCACTCACGTCTTAAAACGAGTTTAACTCGACATGTTTCGGGCTAATCTGTAGCCCTTCCTCTCGGAGTCGCACGTCACGGCGGCCTGCCAAACGTGCACATGTCGAGTTAAACTCGTTTTAAGACGTGAGTGATCCGTTTATTTATCACTATGAGTGAGTCTCACGGTAGTTTCATGTTTAAAATATACTAACGACCACGTTAACTCGTGACCACCACGGCTGCTGCAATGTGGCCGAAACGTCGAGGTAAATATTAATTGCGTGATAAGTCCCGTTTAGTATAGTAATTATGAATGTTAGAAATTGTAAATGTCACCTATACGCAAATAATTTACAAATTTATATCTCGTTCAGGCCTGAACATACTGACTCAACAGTTGAAAAGATGAATCGGGATCTCAATCGAATTGCCGAGTGGTCTGAAAACAGCAGCTTGGTTTTGAACCCTTTGAAATCTAAGTTTTTGGTGTTCGGTTACAAGGCACCAAATAGCAAGCACTGTTGTATCTCGTGATCCTCAAGTCTGTATTTTGAATGATAGCATAGCTCGTGTATCCGAAGCCATGTGTAGACGTCAATGGAATCCCAAAAAACAAGTGGAGTACGCAAAATCCAACTCTTATCTGTTTGCCAAATTAAGAGTTATAAATGATGATGATGATGTCCTCCATGTCATGTCCGACAAAGGCGAACATTTAAGCTCATTTGTTGCTTGTGTGCCCGAATATGGCTGGCAAAGCCAAACTTTGGTTTGAAGGTTCAAGGTTCTATTACAAAGTGCGCAATGTAATTGACAACTATCATTGTAAGTGTAAGTGTAGGTAGGTCTCGGACGGATCTTTATAACACCCATTTTTCTCGCGAAACAGAGACTAGAATGGCGCAGCTCCATGAATAAGGCTGTTACAGGTTTTGAAACGCATCATTTAAAAGCGAAAAAGTTTTTCGGGTGCGCCGGCGGGATTCGAACCTACGTCTCCTGGGTATTCGGTGAGCAGCCGCACTGCTAATAAAATAAATAATATTTGAATAAATAAATGTGGTACATCATTTCTTACGCATTTCCAATGTAATTTGGAACGTAGGAGTCGTAGCTTCTAATAGTTGCGATGGATGTTACCACACGCCACTGTTGGCGTATGTAAGCGATTAAGAATTTCAGGGGTGTCGGTTGGATGCGACGTGGTTCAATTGGTAGAACACCCGTTGGGGCGCATACCCAGGAGACGTGGGTTCGAATCCCGCCGGCGCACCCGAAAAACTTTTTCGCTTTTAAATAATCTTAGATTCGGTGAGCAGCCGCACTGCTAATAAAATAAATAACATTTGAAACGCATCGCTTAGAGCACCTGGATGCCAAACGCCTTAAGTGTTAAAACAAGGCTACAAGACGATAAACCCAAGTGCACTTCACTACGAAGCAACATCGCTGTTTATTCAAGAAGAAAATTGCAATACACTTTAATACGTCCCGCCGCAACTTAGGGAATATTCCTTTGGAGAATGGTAATCGAGCACGTCCGTGCAATGTACGAACGCCCCACGACACGCATATTGGCTCACGTGTGGCCAACTTAGAGGGCCCTAAATGTGGAGTGATTCCGCTCGCAATGAGCTGTTTTAGACAGAAATAAACAGCGTTGCTATTTATTTTTTCTAGTAGAAGCAGTTTCATCATTCATCATCATCATTATTATTTCAGCCGAAAGACGCGTGCTGAACATAGGCGTCCCCGAGGGCGTTGTCAAACAGACCGGCGCAGTGCCATCCGCATCCAACGCGTTCCCATAACCTAACAGGGCCCAATTACATAACAAATTACAAGAGGATTAGTGAATTTCAATACAAAATAGCTAATACTATTAGCTTGTAATTTGTTATACAATTGGGCCCAGGTCGTCACTAAATCTTATTGGAGGCCTAGCTACACTGCGTCTTCTGTTCCATAGATTTCAGGACCCTTTGGCCCCATTGGTACAGTCACCGAAGAATATGGAGGTTAAAGTGGCAATGAGCGGGCCACATCGCTCGAAGAACAGATAACTGTTGGGGGAGAAAGGTTTCAAGTGGCCACCACGAACCAGAAGACTTGGCGTAGGAAGGCCTCCAACCGATCGTTGTGGAACTTTTTGGAGAGACCTTTGTTCAGCAGTGGACATTTTTTTGCTGATATTAATAATAATAGTCATAAAGATGTTGATGATGAATTCAACTTGTTGAATTCAAATTGTTGATGATGGGCAAGCACCTTGAGCTTCTGAAGACCATCAAGCAAAGAAAGTTGTGTTACTATGGGCATGTGATGAGAAACGCCAAGCACAGAGTTCTCTAGCTTATTATCCAGGGGAAGATTGCAGGAAAGAGAAGCGTGGGTAGGTTAAGACACTCGTGGCTGAAGGATTTGCGTGACCGGTTCAACTGCAGTACCACTTCCTTGTTTAGAAGAGCAGCGGCCTCCAAGATCAGAATCGCCATGATGTTGTCCAACCTCCGATAGGAGTGGAATGGGAACAAGAAGAAGATGAATTCAAGATCTAAGTGTGTACAAACATACATTTTCTTCATAATTCCATGAAAGACGCATTATTTATAATCTTAATATATAAAAGAAGAAACTGACTGACTGACTGACTGACTGACTGACTGACATATCAACGCACAGCCCAAACCACTGGGCCTAGAGATTCCAAATTTGGCATGTAGGTTCCTTATAAGGTCTAGGGGTTCAAAATTCTCTCCCTAAGGGGGTAAAAAGGGGGTTCAAAGTTTGTATGGGGAAACAAGATTAGTTCGACTATTTTATTCGAAACTTCACAGAAATACTCCTAATGATAAATGAGTAAACACGTGTTTCAGGTTTTTTGAGAATTCAACCCCTAAAAGGGGGGAAAGGGGTATCAAAGTCTGAAAATCAACATGGGTGTTGTTTCTATGGTTTATCGGGTCGCTGGTTATGAAAACAACAACGGTTTTAAAATCCGACGTGGCAGACGTAAAATACCATCTCCCTGGATGGGGTGCGATGGGGTTGAAATATCTAAATAAACTAAATGACTGTTGATATATCAACGCACAGCCCAAACTACTGGACCTAGAGACTTGAAATTTTGCACATAGATACCTTATACAATGTAGGCATCCACTAAGGAAGGATTTTTGGGAATTCCCACGGGAAAGGGAAAAAACGGGATTTATATATACGATTCCGAGTGACCCTATCTCAGTACCTATAATAACTAAACTCTTCAAATTTGATACACAAGTAGGTATTACATTATTTAAAACATTAATTTCAGGATTTTTCAAAATTCCCACGGGATAAGGAAAAAACGGGATTTATATATTCAGTTCAACGGGATCCTATGAACTATAATTACTAGACTCTTCAAATTTGGCATAGATGTAGGTTATTATAAATTCCCATGGTATAAGGAAATAAACGGGATTTTTCGTTTTACTGGTCGTAGAAAGCTGAAATTCGGCATGTAGGTTGTTTGGGGAGTATTGAGCTGGATTGAGAGAGGACTTTCCAAAATTCCTACGGGAACGGTAAAAACAGGATTTTTGTTTTACAGGTCGTAGAAAGTTGAAATTCGGCATGTAGGTTGCTTGGGGAGTGTAAATGAGCATTGAGAAATGACTTTCCCATATTCCCACGGGAACGGGAAAAAACGGGATTTTTCGTTTTACTGGTCGTAGAAAGCTGAAATTCGGCATGTAGGTCGTTTGGGGAGTGTAGAGGAGCATTAAGAGAGGACTTTCCAAAATTCCCACGGGAACGGGAAAAACGGGATTTTTCATTTTACTGGTCATAGAAAGCTGAAATTTGGCAAGTGGGTTCCTTGGGGAGTGTAGGGGAGCATTAAGAAAACATTTCCCGAAATTCTTACGGGAACGGGAAAAACGGGATTTTGCGTTTTACTGGTTGTAGAAAGCTAAAATTTCAAAATTCATAAGTTTATACTGTAAGTAGGCCAAAGGGCACTTTAACCGACTTCTAAAAAAGGAGGAGGTTATGCATTCCACTTTGTGTTTTTTTATGTAAGTATGTTCACCGATTTCTCGGTCAATTGTGGACCTGCTTGCTTGCTTGCCTGTATGCTTGCTTGCTTGATATCTTGGTTCTTTGGAATACTCATAGTACACGCGAGCGAAGCCGCGGGCAAAAGCTAGTTCTCTAATAAATTAAATTGTGTAGACTTAGGCCATGTCCGTTTCCAATCGGGCCTCAATCAGGCTCAGCGCAAAACCGCTTATCTTAAAAACCCGCGCACGCTGTGCGGCTAACGAACCCTTTTGCCAAAGTATTGGATATTCCCTAGTTTGATTGGAAAATTTAATGTGTTTCCGATCTGTGTATGGTCAGTGTATAAATATATCGTATTTATATAATAAATACGCATGTGTGCGTACGAGCGAGCGTGCGTGCTTGCGTGAGTGCGTAAATGCGTACGTAAATGGTTCATATTCTATATCTTTATTCGAATAATGGGGATTGTATTTTAAACTAGCCTTTACCCGTGGCAATTTGACAATAAAAAAACATTATATTCATAATATATCATCATCATCATAATTTCAGCCGAAAGACGTCCACTGCTGAACATGGGCCTCCCCCAAGGCTCGCCAAACAGATCAGTTCCGTGCTCTCCGCATCTAACGCGATCCCGCAACCTTAACCAGGTCGTCGCTCCATCTTGTTGGAGGCCTACCTACACTGCGTCTTCCGCTCCGTCCGGGTGTCGGTCGGTCCGTGGACTGACTTCTACAGGAAGTAAAAGACAAGTGCCAAACGAAAATCAAACATGATGGATGACAGAAAGAGATGGTGGAAGCGAAGGCAAGCGTCAGAAGCGTTAGACAATACGGCGTCTGATCCCGCCACTCTGTTTGATGAAAACAAGTGACGTCACTGACAGTAGATTTAGCTCCTAATACATTAATTACGCAAGAAATGGGGTTCCCTATCAAAATTTAGAAAAAAGAAATTCCGAATATTTAAAATCCCGAATGCTTCATTTATCCGAATGCATTTTTTTCTGAAACTGTAAATATTTCAGGATTTTTATAAAACAACCCTAACCTAACCTAAAGGGTTCTACACGATGGTCCTGAAATAAATCATGAAATATTTACAGTTTCAGAAAAAATTCATTTGGACAAATGAAGTTTTCGGGATTCTAAACCTTCGGAAATAAAATTTTCTAAACATCGATAGGTACCCGACCTTGTCCCAAACTAAGCAAAGCTTGTTATGGGTACTAGACAACGGATAAATATACTTATATAGACAGATACATACTTAAATACATATTAAACACCCAAGACTCGAGCACAAACATTCGTATTATTCACACAAATGTCTGCCCCGACCGGAAATCGAACCCGGGACCTCAAGCTTCGTAGTCAGGTTCTCTAACAACTAGGCTACCCGGTCGTCTAATTACAAATTTATATTAATATTAAAACATAATTTATAATACAGATTTATAAACAAACCAGAATCGGAATTCGTTATTCTTTGTTCTTAGTATATTTATACAAAACTTAATTTCAGCATAAAATCATAAATTATTATTTTGTATTTTATTTAGGCTAAAATAATGCATATACAAGAATGCCGCCTATAGACATTATACACATGGGCTAGGTTGATAATTTTTGGACCTTGGACCGTGCTATTAGTCCTGAATGCTTCGCGGAAGCAAACCCGTGGTAAAGGTTAGTCGGAAAATACGAAATGACGTTTCTTAGAATCAAAGCTGAAATTGCCTCTTAGCGCCTGGCCCAATAATTTTCTTGGGTGTGTATTCCGCGCCAGTTAATCGGCCCACGCTGCTCCGGCACGTACGCAGTATTTTCTCGGGACTGACGACAGCCTATCAAAGAATCGTTGGATGGGACACACGGGGCGGTAAATCATACAATTTTATCATACCCACGCTGGCGAAGGCTGGGAGACGGGTGCTGCGGCTGGACGCCCAGGACCGGGTGGGGGAGAGTGCACACCGTGCCCTTTGGGAACGGACTGGTCGAGCTGGGAGCTGAATGGTGAGGAGTTCCAACACTATCCCAGTGGGCCATACATAGCTCTCACGCGGGCCCGGTGCGAATTTTGAACTTTACACGTACAATTGTATTTATTTGCAGTGTTTGTTCCCTCACGATGTTTTCCTTTACCGTAAAGCTCATTGTAGATTTTAAATGTAATTTCGCACACATAAGATGTATAATCTTGATTAAATCAGGACGAAAATTGTATTTGATGCATAATGGAGCAATGAATTTAATTGATACAAGCGTCTTTTAAAGCTTTCAGTTACAAAAAGTTTTTTTTTTAAGTTTAATTTTCAATGCTTTTTCGCTGTCTGTACTTTTTGTTGACTGTACTTGCATTGTCAGCCAACTTACATAAGTATACCAAATTTCAAATAAATCCGACCTCTGGAAGTGGGTCAAATTCAACTTCCAAGATTTGACCAGTACATACATAATATATACATACATTGCAAGTTAATAAAAATCTTTTAAAAAGTGAGTATCCGGTAGAACTAAAAAAGCTATTATTATCTTTAGAACATAGCGCCTATATATAGGTACTATACTATATTAATATTATAAAACTGAAGAGTTTGTTTGTTTGTTTGCTTGAACGCGCAAATCTCAGTAAGCACTTTCTGAAAAGTGAGCATTATACGAAAACTGTCATTCTTGGAGACAGTCATAATAAGAAGCTGGCATTTTGAGAAGCTGACATTATACAAAAAGATGTGCTGACATTATGGAAAAGCAGATACTTTGGGAAAAATACATTTTAGGAAAACGGGAATTGCAGGCCTGAGCCGTTAAAATTAATAATTATTATAGATTCAGTCAGCGACATGGCTCGAAGAATCGCCAGACTTAAGTGGCAGTGTGTATGGCACCATACTCTGATAAACTGACGGCCGATGGGGCCACAAGGTTGTTGAATGTTGTTCACGTCCCGAAAGAAGCAGTGTAGGTAGGCTTCCAATAAGATAGAGTGACAACCTCGTTGCGGCTGTGGGAAAGCGTTGGATGCAGTTAATACTAATAATAATAAAAATAAATATCACGGGACAATTCACACCAATTGACCTAGTCCCAAATTAAGCTAAGCAAAGCTTGTGTTATGGGTACCAGGCAACGGATAAACATACTTATATAGAAAGATACATACATACTTAAATACATATCAAACACCCAAGACCCGAGAACAAACATTCGTATTATTCATACAAATATCTGCCCCGACACGGGAATCGAACCCGGGACCTCAAGCTTCGTAGTCAGGTTCTCTAACCACTAGGCCATCTGGTCGTGGTGGTGGTGGTGGAGGGCAGTTGGCGAAAAACCTTGGGGAGGGCTATGTTCAGCAGTGGATGTCTTTGTTGAAGATGATATGATGGATATGGAAGTGCGAGTGTTCAAATAGATAATTGTTTATTTATTATGTTTTACTGTCGTAACTTTAAGGCGGTGTGTCAACGGTATCTGCTCGCATAAGCAACGGAGCGACAATGGCAGGGATTGTAATGAACTTCTATTACACGTGATAAATCTTCACGTCGTTCGTTTTGCAATCGTGATATTTTGACTCACGGGAAGAGGGTATGATATCCTTTAATTAAATGGATATTTTTTATCACATTTGAGACTATGAGATACCTATTGAACCTTATACAGCTTCATGTGATCGTGAATCTTTTGTTAGAAAAAAAACGTACAGTTGAATTTATTGCGAACATCCTCTTTTTAAGTCGATTGAAAAGACGCCGAGTTTTATATTCACGTCTGTGAAAATAACATCCAAAAATGGAGAAAAACTATCATGAGTCCAAAGCTTTATTTGAGCAGTAATTTGGTATGATTTTTTTTTATTTTTTTTTATTTAATCAACATCAACAGCAAAACAGTACGTTATTACGAGACTTGCCTCATACTACACTACTACTACTATAGTACTCAATACTATCCTCAATACTAACACAGACATAAGAAGTTTTATACAGCCTATTTTGCAATTTGTTCGCAAATATATTTCGATAATTAAAGAACTTAATAGGGGCCGCTATATTTTATTTGCCCACGACGGTACGGGAAAGATGTATGCGTTTGGGCGGTGAGAGGAGGTTTAGATAAATGTTGCCATTTATCTCCAAAACTGCTTGTCCGATTTTGATGCGGTTTTCAGTGATGGATCTTGGTTTAAATGGCGCATATTTTTAGATAGGTGTTATGGTAGTAACTCACTAGGGGGCGCCGCAGTAATATATTTTAGCTACGACATATTATTATCATTATTCCATCGTTCCAGCCTATAGAGGCTGTCAAAATTTTGGATATTTTTCTGTTTATTTTGAAAAGTTAATGATGTCATTTTACTCATTAGGTAACATACTTTCGATATTAGTTCACAGTTTTTTTGATATGTATAATAGTTACGGAATAATCACCTGGACACACTTAACGATTACACCCTGTATACCTCCCACTGCAGGGCACAGGCCTCCTCTCAGAATGCCACATTGACTACACACAATCGACACTATATATTAAACAGATAGATACGTTTTTAATGCTTTAAAATCTTGAAATTAAATGCAGCGCAGAAATTTCAACAATGACAATGTACAGCGCCGCCTACTTTAAGAACAAGTGAGTTCAACCACCATTTCTGAACCACTCGGAAATGCTGGCTGGTACATATTTTAACAAAATTTTATGTTCTTGCTATTCCAATTTGCACTTTATATTAAAATAACTAGGTTGAGTTTAGATCACGTTGAAGAAACTAACATAGAACCTTATAATGGTGACTGAGCGAAATGAAAAGCATTTAGTTGACTCTCTGGGCTTCAAGCAGGCGGCTGAATTATTCTTTACAATATTGCAAGGTTGCTATTCGTGGAGCGATTAATAAAACGCACATTTTCACTAAAGCCCCCATAATATGAAGAAATATTGAGGGTGCTTTTATTTTGCGTTGCATGTGCCGTTAGTTGGTGAAATTAACGGACTTCTGTTAAGCTGACGTGATGAGTGAGATGAAGTGTTTGAAACCGATCCATTTTTGAATAAGTCAACGGCTATTTAACGTTGAAACTATTTACCTACATTCTACTGAGATTCGTATGTAGTTACATACTCATTTATTCATAAACCATAAAGTCTGGGTACTTTAACTCAATGGAGGGTAACTTTTGGCTCATACGAAAACCACATAATAGAAGGGCCTAATAAAGAACATTGTTTCAAATTGATTAGTAAAATTTGGGCCAAAAAAAACGGTTACCTATCAAAATTTTGAATTATTTTGTTCCGAATATTTAATTTAATTTAATTTATTTCCGAATGCTTCCTTTATCCAAATGCATTTTTTTCTGAAACTGTAAATATTTTAGGATTTTTATAAAACAACCCTAACCTAAAGGGTTCTACACGATGGTCCTGAAATAAATCCTGAAATATTTACAGTTTCAGAAAAAATGCTTTCGGACAAATTAAGTTTTGGGATTCTAAACCTTCGGAAATAAAATTTTCTACACATCGATAGGATCCCAAAGAGAACACACATACATTACAAAAAAGTAAACAAACCCAATTAGGGTAGTTTCTCGAAATGCACGCTTTGACATAGCGTGCACCATAACACTTTCCTGATAGGTAAGTGCATTTTCCAAAACCGGCCAAGAGCGTGTCGGACACGCACAAGGTAGGGTTCCGTAGCCATTACAAAAAAAATCAAGTAATATTTTTCTAAGGATTTCGTATGTGTACGGAATCATCCAAGTTTAGGTATGTTTTATACCTTAGGCTACTATTTACTCTTAAACTACACATAATTTCCAAGCAATCTTAGCCGGTATAATTTTCCTAGTAAATTTGATATATTTACTACCATTCTGAATTTAATCAAATTTTTCCACCTAACAGTTTAGATTTTAGAGGGGGGGGGACGCTCGATTTTAATGAAAATTTTCACTTTAAAGTTGAATATTTCGCAAACAGATCACTGAATAGAAAAATCATGTTAGCAACCCCGCAATGATTTTAAATGACCTATCCAACGATACCCCACACTATAGGATTAGTCGAGAAAGAAAAAATCACCCCCCTTTACGTATAGACATCCACTCCATCAGACTCTCCATAGGGGAGGTAACCTAAAAAAAAATATTTTTTTATTTTTTATTTTACCACTTTGTTGGCGTGACTGATATGTATATTCATGCCAAATTACAGCTTTCTAGTACTCACGATCTCTGAGCTTAGCCACGGACAGACAGACAGACGGACAGACATGGCGAAACTATAAGGGTTCCTAGTTGACTACGGAACCCTAAAAATGTGAATGCTCTACACGTTTCTTAGACGGCCGTTTATAATGAGCACAAATACGGCTCTTTGGACAAAGTGTGATCGCTCTTAAGCGATAAGGCCGCCTATTGCTTACCTTGTAACTTTCTCTCTGTGTAAGTACCTGTTTTCTGTATCGCTTACTATTTCTGGTGTACAATAATGAGTCATTGTATTGTATTGTATTGTGTACCTTCTGGCACTTTTTGAGAAAGCGTACACATTGGGAAGTGCACTATTTATTTAAGATAGTGCGCCTTCCGTGCAAGTGGATTTCATGAGCCTAGGGGCGTCTTTCCACCAAATATGTGCTATGTAGCTATGCCGCGAAGATGTGAAAGTTACCACGCTAGGAAAGTATGTGCCCGTTTCCACTAATGCTAAGCTATGTAGCAACTCAAGAAAGATCCAGAGCACGGGTCTTTGTATCATCATCAGCCTATGCTCGTCCACTGCTGGATATAGGCCTCTCCCATGGCACGCCACTGGGCACGATCCTTGGCCACTCTCATCCAGCTCTTGCCAGCCGCCTTGCGAAGGTTATCGCTCCACCGAGTCTGAGGACTTCCTACGCTACGTTTGCCGATCCGTGGTCTCCACTAAAGAACTCAACTTTGTATGGAAAAAGCATATCTTAATGTTTTTTTTGGATATCAAACGCATCCATAGTAATGTAGCATAGCACATCTCTAGTGGAACGACACCCTAAGATGTCGACGGGTGGCGTCATATAGTTCCGACTGAAAAAAACAAATAGTGCCATGAATGGTGGTTTTATGTCATCTTAGTTCCGTTTCGAAATAATGAAGGCGCATCCAGAAAAACTATTTTCTTATAAATGGACGGACAGATATTGTTGGGGAGAACTTGTTTTTTTTTCCTTTCATTCCCGTTTGACCTTTTCTTGAGATTTCATATTTTCTTTTGTACATGTTTTCTGTTCGTGTTTTTATTCCGGAATAACACGAAGAATTCAATTTTTAGTGGCATTTTAACAGACACCCCCTGTTCCACCAATTCCTACCACCACTGGTAGGGATATATGGATTATGGATAGGGATATATGGATTTTTTCCACCTACTTATACAGGGTGTTACAAAATTACCCGTAATACCTGAAGGGTATGGAAGTACTCCAGTAAAGAATTCAATTAGTACATATTTTTTTTTAGAACAAAAAGAACTGCGCGCAAAATTACAGTTTTATTTACTGTTCATGGGGTTTCAGGCTTTAGGAGTTATTTTGTAACACCCTGTATACCTACCAGTGGAGATAACCTGGTAGGGATAGGAGAGACAGTGGGACTAAACGACATTAAACTTCAGTTTCTTCTACTGTTATAAGAAACAGCATTGTACTTCAAATACTTACTTTGTATTTATAATAAGGTGCCAAAAAATATAGCCAAGTTGCCCCGGAGTAAGTTAAGGTCCAAACTATCCCAGTGGCTTAAATTCAATCAAAGAATATTTGTTACATTGCACTAGTAACATATAAATTGATTGAAATTTAAACCTAATAGAAATAATATAGGTATTGTAACTAATTTAATTCTGTATAATTTATGCAATAATTTAATAGTAAGTAATTTCAATCATTATAATTTTGAGTAATAATTTGTCAGATTATCTGATTTACTGTTGTAGATTATAGAATAAGATTTTTGCATGCTAATATATCTGACTAGACGTGTCACGGCACAGTAATACTCCTCTACAACATATTTGGTAATACCAAGTCTAAAGCAGGATAAATAATTTCATTTCATTTCAACGTTTATTAAAATTATGCTCATAAATGTTAAATAAAGGGCATTTCAATCTGTCTTGGATCCGTTTCCAACATTTCCTACTTGGAAATAGCGAGCGAAATGCTCTTTAATTATTCACTTATATTATAATATATATAAAGTGTATGATTATGATTAACGTGCTGCAGCTTGATTCAGAACAAAATAGACTTTCAGTACTCTGGTTCCGTATATCATACTCTCTGCCGTAACTCGCATGTGAAATTCATGATTATGTAAATACCCTGGCGCTGCAAACTAACTATACGTATACAACAGTTAAATAAAAATAAATAAATATCACGGGACAATTCACACCAATTGACCTAGTCCCAAAGTAAGCTAAGCAAAGCTTGTGTTATGGGTACTAAGCAACGAATAAACATACTTATATAGATAATTAGAATAATTACATACTTAATAAATATTGAACACCCAAGACCCGAGAGCAAACATTCGTATTTTTCATACAAATATCTGCCCCGACACGGGAATCGAACCCGGGACCTTAAGCTTCGTATTCAGGTTCTCTAAGCACTAGGCCATCTGGTCGTTACACAATTATACGATAAAAACCCGCATCGTCATCATTCATACCATCCTATTCTTCGGTAGGCGCAATTAAGGCAGGCCTCCAACAAGATGGAGCGACGACCTAGCTAAGGTTGATGTTCCTATGCGGATGGTGCAGGACCGATCTGTTTGGCGAAACTTGGGAGGCCTATATCCAGGAGTGGGCGTCTCCTACTAATCATCACTACATAGTAGTACATAAAACAAAATTGCTTCCCGCTGTCTGTCTGCCCCTATGTATTCTTAGATCTTTAAAACTACGCAACGGATTTTGATGCGGTTTTTTTTTAATAGATAGTGTAGCATACTAAATACAAACTGAAATATAGATGCACAGAAAAAACCCCAGAAAAAAGACCAATGCTGGGAATCGAACCCAGGTCCTCAGCGTTCCGTGCTGCGTGCTTACCCCTACACCATCACTGGTCTAGAAGTTAGCGACGAATCTTTCCCATACATCGTACACAATAAAAAAAAAATAGAAAAAGATACTTCATACTTAACTTGTAAAAGTTGGCCTAGTAGCGCCATCTCTTGGTCCAGGTGAGCGGGTAGCTCCGAAGGAGTGTTGAAGTCTCTCGGTAGAGGGCATAACATAGATGCGCTTTATCACTGCCTAAATGTGATTATAACAGACTGAAGTGTACGATGTATGGGAAAGATTCGTCGCTAACTTCTAGACCAGTGATGGTGTAGGGGTAAGCACGCAGCACGGAACGCTGAGGACCTGGGTTCGATTCCCAGCATTGGTCTTTTTTCTGGGGTTTTTTCTGTGCATCTATATTTCAGTTTGTATTTAGTTTGAAATATATGGTTTCACGGGATGACCGTAAAAGTAATAAAAAAATGAAGTTGAAGAAAATAAAAAAATAAATAGAAAAAGATACTTCATACTTAACTTGTAGATAGTGTAGCGGCCAGATAGAACCATTACTCCCCTCGCCGCGGTCGGTTCCGCGCAAAAGTGATGAAACAACTGCACACCGGCGCGTGGAACTGCGCGGCTGATTTTAAATGGATGACCGGTCGGTCATCAAGCGGCGGCTCATTTTCCTTGCAGCGGCACGGTCTGGAGCAGAGCTCTGAAAGTCTCCTTGAATACCCATAACGTACTTCGAATCCTTAAGTCCATTTATTGTAAATACTTTCGATATACTTTTTCATTATACGTTCGTGAGCCTTTTGATGCCGTTTATTTATTAGAATCTTTACGAAGCCTCAAGAGGCGACCTACAATAGAGCTTAGTGATTCTGGAGGAAGTTTTATATGTATAATACATGCATAATATAGTTGCACCCGTGCAAAGCCGGGGCGGGTCGCTATTAATTGTATTTATTATTAGTACCTATGTGTGTGCGTGTGTTTGATACTCCTTTACTTTTATAAGGTTGGAGGTCTGGATTAACACTTAGGGGCTGTTTCACCACTTTTTTTAAAGTTCGGATTAGCTTAATCATAACCTTATTTGACAGATGGACTTAAAATTTCTGTTTCACCAGTCTTGATTAGCGCTAAGTGACGGACAAACTGTTTTTTAATTTGACCATCAGATCTGGTGGCGTTTAGCATTTTTATCCGTCACATAACTTTATAATTAGTCGGTTAATTTTTTTGTGGTCATGGTTGGAGAGCCCTTCAGCCGGTTTCAGAAAAATAAATCAAAGTATTTTTTGTTTTTTAAAGAAAGGAGTCATGCTAAATTGCAAACGAGGATTTAAAAATCAAGACTTGAATAAAAAAATATAAGTACGCTTTTAATATGTAAAAATAAATCCAAAATTTCGTAATATTTTTTAATTACAGACTTTTTTTCAGTGGCACAATCGTTTGTTGTACGTGAACTTGTACATCGCCATTAAAAAAAGTTAATATGTCAAATGGCTTGGCGCCACTTTTCGATTCGTTTTACGTGATTTTATTTTTCTTTGTTATTGTTAACAAAGTATCGTAAATAAATACCGTTTTTGGATTAATTATAATGTTACACATTTGTTTATGCAAAAATATAGATGTATTTAAAAATTACATAGTTTACGATTTCTTTTGTTTTAATAATGAGCGACTCTTTGAACGAAAGTGTGCGAACAGGAACGCGTGATCGTGAAATGCGACGTTGCCATTCCGACTTTTTGCTAAACCGACGATTAGTTAAGTGGTACTTAGTTTGCACAGGACCAGAGTGGTGAAACTGAAAAAAAAACTAGCCGACAGATTTGTCCAGTACTTAGTTTATTCATTGGTTACGTGACTAGTAGTTTGACAATAAGGTGGTGAAACACCCCCTTAGGCTACTTTTATCCCAACAATCCCACGTGATGAAATGCTGCACAGGTGTTTGCTGTTTTATAGACACAGAAGAATGACAAGGACCAACCAAGACTGCGGAACTCTATTTTATCCGTACGTTTGTAACAGATTAAACATTTACATTTTTTTCTGTTCACAAAATTTTACGTCGCCTGACTAAATTACGACAATTTACTGAGACGCATTTGAAACAGGCCTCCGGGCAAATTTCATTCGCTTCTACGGAGTTTGTTAATGTGTAGGTACAATGCGAGTCGCATTTCCCTTTCCCGTCTTTTTCTTTTTAGGCCTCATCTTCGCTTTCCATCAGGCGTGATTGTGGCCAAACGCAAGCCTATATTGTATAAAAAAATCTTAAAAGATATACACACAGAGACACATCAATTTTCTTCCTTATCCTGAATTTACTTTTTACTCCGGAAAATTGCGTAATTCCCGCGGGATGGCGATAGTCGAATTATTCGCAGACAGAGTCGCGGGAAATAAACGAGTACTGTAATTTTTCAGAATTTCAATTAAAATATAGTAAAATTCCGGACATATTTTAATTCAAATTCAGACCTAATGGTTCACGTGAACGAAATTACGGGTAAAAGCTAGTTAATAATATCAGTAAGGTTTACTTGTCATTGTCTTCATCACTTCATCACTTCTAAACCCTTTGTTTATCCATCATTAATGATTGTCTTAATTTAAAATTTACACTTTTCGGTGGAGTATCTTCCACTCATCTCTCCTATGACCCATCTCCTTGACCTTCAAAATGATGAATTTGTATGACTATTGAACGGCCCCCAAACCGCGGAATATTGTGTGTCAATGGGACTACAGTAGGTGCTTTGACCGATACTCTGGCTAATATGATATATGTATTCCTATTTGTATAAATCATTATAACTATACCTACTTACATTGTTTTGTATAAGTAATTGTTGCTGAATGAAGTTTGACCTCCTATTCACATTATACAACAACAACAACAACACACAACACAAACAACAATACACAACACAACACACAACACACAACACAACAACACAACACAACACACAACACACAACACAACTGTTAACAATAGATAATAAGCATTTCAATTAAAATACAGAAATCTTCTTCACTTCACTTCTGATAGGGCATGACACCGGCTGTTTCCTTTACTTGATCCATGTAGCTGCGCCTAGGCCGACCTCTTCGTCTCTTTCCCTCGATCTGTCCTTCTAAAAAGGGCCTTACAGAAACTGTTGTGTCATATCAAATATCCAATTAGTTTCCCGCGTCATTTAATCACGGTTAACAAAGTTGATTGCTAATAAATAAATAAATAAATATCACGGGACAATTCACTCCAATTGACCTAGTCCCAAAGTAAGCTAGGTAAAGCTTGTGTTATGGGTACTAGGCAACGGATAAACATACTTATATAGATAGATACATACTTAAATACATATTAAACACCCAAGACCCGAGAACAAACATTCCTATTTTTCATACAAAATCTGCTTCGACACGGGAATCGAACCCGGGATATCAAGCTTCATAGTCAGGTTCTCTAACCACTAGGCCATCTGGTCGTCTAATGAAAAACGAGACGCAACAACGTCGAACAAAAATGTTTCCCGATTCCAAACAAAAACCGTTAAATCAGTTAAATGCAATTTATCGCGTTACTTGTAAAAAGACTGGCTGGAATGGTGTTATAAAATGCAACACTGCAACTTGTAAAAGAGATAGCAAATAAAATCCTATTGCACCGCCGTAAATATCAAATCGGATTACCATAGATTCCTCTCACAATGAAAATTATGAGATGACATACAACTACTTTGTTCACGGCATGTAACTCGGATCGATACCTTTTATTTAGTATCCGTTTTAAATCGGCCTTCCCTACCCCTCTGTGCGTCTAAAATTCGTATTTCTACAAAAATTACAAAGAAGCTGTAAGTCACAATGCGGTACAACGTTATACTGATCGTAAACGTTCTGTTTCTTGGTTCAAAATGGAACGCGTGGGATCGCCAGCGTAGTACTATTCGCACTTTAAGATGCTACATGTGAGGGGTCATTGTGGGTAGCTACGGGGCTCAAATTATGCTGGTTGTGTGGAAGCCAGATTTTCTTTTCAAGGGGGCAGTAGATTGGGTACGAAATGTCCGGAACCAGATTTGACACTCTGCCGATATCGTCACTACCCCTCTTACTTTTAAAGCCTGGTTGGAGCGAAAATGGCTTTCTGTTTTTTGAAATGCGGTTGGCTTGCATAAACTAGAGGCTTCTTGAATATTTTACTTTGTTTTCAATTCTACTTTTTGTTCTACCTGTAAAAGAGTAACGTAACTGACCACGAACAGCATAAACCACTATAGCTAGAGATTTAAAATTTCATAAAGCATTCCTTGAGTACTAACTATAGATGTAAACTAGGGATCCCCTTTTCTCCCATAAGCTTTTTATCCGAATTTTGAAAGTCAGAAATTGATGTCCATAATATTCTTGCTTATAAATATCGATGGTCATAATTTCTTTAAAGCATATCGCTTAATAGTTCTAACTGCAATGATCCATATGATAATCCTATTGATCATAACTTTAAAAATACATAATATTGATATCCAAACATTTAACGGAATATCGTTGATTATTCAGAAAGATTGTAAGGCATATCTTAAAGTAATATCTTAAAGTATATTGTTTTTAGTCATAATTTTATATTACCTAAAATGCACTAAGCATAAACATCGAAATCCATAACATTCAAAGGAATATCGATGCGGTATATTATATAATAATATTATTTATTATGAAACATACTTATGGCGCTCGTTAGTGCCAACGTTCCCGCTGCTCTGGAGCCCCAGATTGTGCGGAGCGATGGCAAGCGCCCTGATGGAATGTCGTTGATACCCTGGAAGACTGGCCGTGCGCTGGTGTGGGACGCCACCTGTACAGACACCCTGGCGGCGTCCTACCTACCAGCAACTACCAAACGTGCGGGGGCGGCGGCGGACGCTCGGGAACGCCTCAAGGCCACAAAATATAGCTGTCTCGGCGCCCAATATCATTTTTTTCCTTTCGGCGTTGAGACTCTAGGTCCTTGGGGTAAGGGTGCACTGGAGTTACACAGGGAGCTCAGCAATAGATTGAGAGAGGCAACAGGCAACCCTCGCGCCGGCAGCTTTCTCGCGCAAAGAATCGCAATCGCTGTTCAGCGCGGGAATGCTGCCTGCGTGATGGGCACCATGCCAAGAGGCCCACCTCTCTTTTTTTAATTAAGTTTAGTTTTAGTTATTTTAATTTAATAGTAGTTTTAGTCTTGTTTTTACACCTGTATATGTTTTTTCCTATTTTTTGCAATAATAATAAATGTTACTTATAAAAATAAAATAAATTAAATATTTTTTTCTTTCATTTCATAATAATTTTAAGTACCTATGGATCTTTTGATAATTATCTTAGTGAGTGAATACATGAACTTTATCTTTTATCGATTCAAATTATCGAAACTGCCCCATCACTTGACCCCAAACTGAGCGTTAGATAACGAGGTCTAGTTGGGAGTGACGTGGTGCAGTAGTTTAACGAATTAAAAAAATCTTACATTTTTTATAAATAATTTATTGAATCAGGCGTTATATTTTTATGGAGATCCATATTAATGAACTGAAACAATACTTTGCTCACCCGCGACCTTAAGGTAAGCAAAGTAATTGTTTCAGTTCATTTTTTATAAAACCGACCTCGGAGTCAACAGAGATACCCTGACTAGTAATTTTGTGAAATATTTAATAAACACAAGTGCTTTTAAACTTTACAATTGCCAATATTATTCTCGTTCCAATCGGATCAAAATTTTACTCCTTTGATTTCCCAGCACATTGCTCTGACGCTAATTGAGCTTCAACAGCCTCTCAAAGGCCGAGACAAATAAAATGAAAATCTGAAACTTTCGGTTCCATTCGTATTGGATTCTCCGCATTCCGCAAACACGGTAAAAATCTAAACTTAATCCGGTCGTCAAAAGTAAAATACATTTATGGTCTTACCACAATAAACTTTAAATACCAAACTCCTCCGAAATAGCTCGACCGATTCACATGAATGTGCATATTGGGTAGGTCTGAGAATCGGTCAACATCTATAATTTTCATGCCCCTTAGGGTGGTCCAAAAAAAAAAGTTCAAAAATATTTTTCTCCACAAGGCTATTTTTAGACCAAGACATATAAAAAATGCATATGTACCAATTTTTATCACAATCTATTGATATTTAGGGGTCGCTCAAAAATAAGCAATTAGGCAATAAGGAAATGTATAAAAAACACAATGTAATGTATGTGAATGTAACAAAAATGTAGCTAACTATCAAACATAATAATAATGTTCAAGACGTGATTCAAAGAATAAATAAATAAAATAAATAAAAATAGTCTATTTTCCAAAAAAAAGCACTTGTGTAAAATAATCATTTTATTAGTGTGTACTTATTGTGTTTTGAAGTTCATTGTGGTAAAACCATAATAGATATTTTCAACCGACGAAAACAAAAGGAGGAGGTTCTCAAGTCGACGTGTATTTTGTATTATTTTTTTTTTATTTATGATCACGCATAACTTTTTACAGAGTAGACCGATTTTGATGATTCTTTTTTTATTGGAAAGCGTATACCCCGAGGGTGTTCCCATTTAAATTTGGAAATAATATTCCTACCCTAAGGGTACGAAAACAGGGGATGATTGATTGTTCAGTCACTGATTGTACTATATGACCACGCATAACTTATTACAGAATAATCGGATTTTGATGATTTTTTTTTTATTGGAAAGCGTATACCCCAAGGGTGGTCCCATTTAAATTTGGAAATAATATTCCTACCCTAAGGGTAGGAAAACAGGGGATGATTGACTAACTTTTTTACAGAGTAGTCTGATTTTCATAATTCTTTTTTATTGGATAGGGTATAACTTGAAGTTGGTATTATATAAATTTGGAAAAAAAAATTACCCCAAGGATGGGAAAAAGTATAAAATAAAAACTTTTTAACAAAAAAATTAAACCGCCGAAAAAACTGAAAAGCAAAAAATAATACTTTTTTTGTTTGACCTTAATCTAGGTACCAGTTTGAAGTCGGTGCCTCAGCACTAGCCAGGAGGAGTGGACCTTTAATCGTCTACCTGATTGGCTTCTATCACTCCTCCTGGCCCGTGCTGATGCACCGACTTCAAACTGGTACCTAGATTAAGGTCAAACAAAAAAAGTATTATTTTTGCTTTTCAGTTTTTTCGGCGGTTTAATTTTTTTGTTATTACTTTTGCCGACTTGATAACTGATTGTAGTAACCATGCAGGTACTTTTACTTGAATAATTGTACACAGTGTGAACAGAAATTATTGTTCAGTCACAATGCCGAGTTAGTACGGGACCAGTAATTATTGTGTCCAGTAGTGGACGTTTTTAGCTGATCATGATGATTCTAGCTTTAGTTTGAGAATTGATTCAAAAGTAAAGTAGTTTTCTGTCTACTCTTACCCTAAATAAGTGAAAAATAAAACATAAGCTATGCTAAGGTCTGAATATATGTTCGACGTTAAGTTGTCATTGCGTTGTTATGGCAGCGGACTCACCTTTAGTTACTTAGATAGTATTTAAATTATTTTAATCGGTTGGCGACTGAAAACCAGCGGGCTCGCTGAGTCTCATTTCTTATTTATCTCATACTTTTAAACGAGTTAATGTGTACTTATTTCGTAAATTTATTATGACTTGTCGGTAAATAAAACATCTTTTGCTTATTATTTATTTTATTTACTGTAATATCTGCTTACAAAGAACACAATGACAACTTGATCCATCGCAAAGCGCGCTTGCCGCAACAAAATAAAAGCCAAAGGTAATTCACGAGTTTGCTTCAACAAAACCCTACAAAGGAACCCTGAAAAGCAACACAAAAAGCCATCTCCACACTAACGAGGCGCCGGAGTCGCTCGTTGAAAATCGACAGGTGCATGTGATAGCGTACGCCCATCGCCATTCGCTTTATTTATTAGGGCCTTCCACGGCAAAAAAAGACAGGGGTTATTCTTGTTGCCATCGAAATTCGTCTTGATTGCGATTTCTCTATACTCGGTAAGTCTGAGAATAGGTCGTAGGCTATTTTTTATCTTCGCAGACGGAGTTGCGGGCAACAGCTAGTAGAAGTATAACCACAAAAACATTCTGTAAAAAACTGGCCAAGTTTCGATAGATCTGCTTGTTTATCTCTAAAAAGTAATGAAATCTAGACAAAGTCGTGCCAAGTTTAAGGTTCCTTACTACGATTTCTTTATTATTATAGTTAATGTTGTGTGACTTGGCTGTTGAAGGGTGCACAAGGGTACAAAACCAGGTGCTCCATGACACCATTGCACCATTGCTTTTAGATTTCCTCATAATATTGTGTACATACACCCACAAGCTCTTGGTTAATTTAAAATGTAATTTTGCACATAAATTCCGAAAAATTCAAAGGTCCGGACGCAAATCCTGATCCTCTGCTTGAGTGGTGATAGATAAAAGGTTACCAGGGCTTCGACGACTTTGAGTCTATTATACGAAATGAAAATTTCATTCGATTTTTCACCATCTCACAATCGAGATCGATCTCGACGGCATAACACCGAGAATAGGCGCCTCCGTCATGGGACGCTCGGCCAATTATCCTTTTTACGCGAGCCGTCGCGATTTGAATTTAGGAGTGTTTTGTTAATGGCTGTGTTTTAGCTCGTAGGCGTTTGAGAGACGTGTTGAGGCTATTTTAAATGAAAGGAAAGCTGTGTTTCACGTCTTGGCATTATGAACAAGTAAAATTCAAACAGCTTGAATTAATTTTCTTAATTATACCGTAATTAGAACACCTTGAAAAAATAGAAAATATGCGCCTCGAAAGGTTTTCGTTTTTTTGCTCAAGGAAAAAATCACCATTTAATGTGATGTACCGCATCATAGTGTCGCAATACATATCTTTCTCACACAAAATATATGTAGCTAATGCGCCGCCGCCACCAATGTTATGATTACAGATCTAGGGCTAAATTCAGGAACGGCCCAACACGGTTTGCGAGCGGTAATTCAATCGTTTGGGATAGGATAGGAATGGGTTGAGCTTGGGATGAGCCTTATTTTCCTGTTGATTCGTTTTGTAAATAATAAATAAAATGAGAGGGCTTGGGCCGTAGTTCGCACGCGGGCCCAGTGTGGATTGGGAACTTCACACACACCATTGAATTTCTTCGCAGGTGTATGCAAATTTCCTCACGATGTTTTCCTTCGCCGTAAAGCTCATGGTAAATTTCAAATGTAATTTCGCACATAAATTCCGAAAAACACAGAAGTGCGAGTAGGGATTTGAACCCACGTCTCTCTGCTTGAGAGGCCATAGGTCAAACCGCTAGGCCACCACGGCTTTTTTATCTCAATGGGGCGTGCCAATAGGATTTCTTAAAGGTTCAGTATACGTTCTCCTTGCGGTACGCAACCCTAAAAATGAACAAATAAAAACATCCTTACTGACAACGGCGCGTAGTACGTTATGGACTCTGATCCCCACAAAGACAGGCGCGCATTGGATTTCCCTTTGTACACGAACCCTAAGAAGGAATAAACTTCGCTCACTCACCCTCTCTTGTATATTTAGATGCCTATTCAGCGTAGTCATCACCATTGTCCCAGCCTATTAAGCATCCCAATGCAGCTTCAACGTAGTACCAAATTCCTTTTCCTAGCAGTTAGGTTAGGTTAGGAATGATGAAAGCTCTAGAGTCTAGAGCCCGCGACGCCATTCTTCTAGGTTATTTTGTGCAAGAATCCCCAATCACGAAGCATGCGTGGAAGCGTGGGAATTTCCAAAAATCCCTTCCCACTCCGCCTCTAGGATCATAGGCGAAAATATTTCTTGTTTCTTACATCTTGTCGGACACATCATCACTAACTTTATTACAAAGACAAAAACTACAAATAAAAATCACATCATACGCAATTCGGAATATAAATAAATAAATAAATAAATAAATAAATATGAGGGGACAATCTTACACAAATCGACCTAGTCCCAAACTAAGCAAAGCTTGTACTATGGGTACTAGACGACGATAAACATACTTATATAGATAAATAAATACTTAAATACATAGAAAACATCCATAACTCAGCTCAGGAACAAATATTCGTGCTCATCACACAAATAAATGCCCTTACCGGGATTCGAACCCAGGACCTCTTGCTTCGTAGGCAGGGTCACTACCAACTAGGCTAAAGCGGTCGTTAATATACATCATCATTTTCCCAGTCTATATACGTCCCACTGCAGGACACAGGCCTCCTCTCAGATTAAGAGGGCTTGGGTCGTAACTCCCACGCGGGCCCAATGCGGATGCTGCAGGTATCCTCACGATGTTTTCTTTTACCGTAAAATGTAATTTTCACACATAAATTCCGGAAAACTCAAGAAGTCCGAGCCTGGGCTCGAACCCACGACCCTACGACCCCACGATCAAACCACTAGGCCACCAAGGCATGCATTACTCAGAATATACACGGTGTTATAAACTTATCCGGATTATTTCAGCCAGGGGCTGGGTACAGGAAGCACCCTTCGAAATTAATGTTTTTCGGGAACTTTTAATTGAGGTTCAATGTTTCAGTATATTTTGTCGAAGTTGAACTGTACGCGTCAAAGATATGACGTCATCCTGAATGGAAACTTCCGAAGGAAACCTTTTCAGGGGTGTTCGTTTGAACTTGTCCAAGCAGTTGCTAAATTAAGGACTAGCTCTGCTGTAATGTTTTAAAATATCGCGCTTTTTAGGGTTCCGTATCCAAAGGGTAGAAACGGGACCCTATTACTGAGACTTCGCTGTCCGTCCGTCCGTCTGTCCGTCTGTCACCAGGCTGTATCTCATGAGCCGTGATAGCTAGACAGTTGAAATTTTCACAAATGATGGACCTATTTCGGTTGCCACTATAATAAAAAATACTAAAAAAACAATAAAATTATATTTTTGCTCGTTTTTGCTCGATATTGATAACGGTAACAGGTAGACGCTTGAAATATTGACAGAATATTTAGTTATATATTCACTTTAAAAACAAATAATTAAATCAAAACAAAACAAATATTTAAGGGGGCTCCCATACAACATTCGTGATTGTTTTGTATTTTTTATACATAATGGTACGGAACCCTTCGTGCGCGAGTCCGACTCGCACTTGGCCGTTTTTTTTAAGGTCCTGTAGTCTTACAAAGACCCCTTCTAGATTCGCCACGTCCTGTTTCTTAGAGACTGGCAGTGCAAGGAAGCTGTAATTTTATATATTATATGGATATGAATAACCACGCAGACAAAGTTGTAAAATTAAGACCTTCAACTACATCATCATCATCATCATCCCAGCCTGTATACGTCCCACTGCATAGCACAGGCCTCCTCTCAGAATGAGAGGGCTTGGGCTGAGGTTCCCACGCGGGCCCGTGTGGATTGGGAACTTCACATACACCACTGAATTTCTTGGCAGGTGTATGCAAAATTCCTCACGACGTTTTCCTTCACCGTAAAGCTCATGGTAAATTTCAAATATAATTTTGCACTTAAATTGACAACATTTCATTTTTTTAACACCTGAAAATTACTACAGGAATCGAAAGAGTTTCGCCTCCTGAACACGGAAAAATATTTATTATAATTTATTTCTTCATATTTAAAAAAATACAACAAATTTAAAAAATATATGTGTACTTACTTACCTGTACCTCCACAGAATAGATGTTTCCTTTACCCTTTTCACTAGAAAAAAGAGCTGTCATAATTTTAAATTTGATAACAATCTTAATGTCAAATTAACGTCATCACTTTTTTTTAATAGAGACTAGACAAAAGTAATGGATCTATTCTAACGTTACGCTCTTTTAGAATAAGCACATCTTTAAAAAATTGTAATAAATTAATTAATAATCCTAGTGAAAATTTAAAACTATCAGCGTCTTTCTCTTTCCAAACAGTATACAGAGAACGAATCAAATTATAGTCTTAGAAATATGAAATGTTTTCAATTCCGAAAAACTCAAAGGTGCGAGCTGAGATTTGAACCCACGACTCCTCTGCTTGAGAGGCCATAGGTCAAACCACTTAGTAGTTTAAGAGTAATATCAGCCTGACCTATAAAATATAATACGGACAGTACTTATAATAGTAAAATTAATAAGAATATGCAAGGATTTTTTCATAACGGCTGACGAACCCTATTATGAGCGTGTCCTACACGCTCTTGGCCGGTTTTTTCATCTGATTATACCTACTGGAACTTAGTCAAACCTATTTCCTTTTCTTGGAACACTTATCCCAGCATCTGTCATGATGATAAATCACTCAAAAGGAACCAATACAGGCATTAATATTAATAAGTGTGCTAGCGCGAATAAGAATTACGTGTTACGAGGAATCGAGTCATTTATACACTTATACGTATTACCTTACACTTATATTATTTTTGAGATACCAAATTAATGTTCTTAGTTTCGCCAATGCTAAATAATTCATGCATTGACTATTTTATTTTCCTTAGTATTATTTTAATTTAGGATGTGGGTCTTGCATATTTTTATGTTCGCGTCTTTCCTGTGGGCAAGGCAAAAGTGAAGGGTCTATTATAGCCAATATTTTATACATTTCATACTAAATACAAACTGAAACGTGGATGTACAGAAAAACCCAGAAAAAAGACCAGCGCTGGGAATCGAACCCAGGTCCTCGGCATTCCGTGCTGCGTGCTAAACCCCTACACCACCACTGGTCAGGAGTTTAGATACAGATTTTTCCTATGCATCGCACAACTCACCTTGCTTAATCACTTTTGCAGCGATACCAAGATGATGATGATGATTATTAGATGTCGCTAGTATCGCTGCAATAAGTGATTAAAAATTTGTGTCTTATCTTATCTCCTGACCAGTGGTGGTGTAGGGGTTTAGCACGCAGCACGGAATGCTGAGGACCCGGGTTCGATTCCCAGCGCTGGTCTTTTTTCTGGGTTTTTCTGTGCATCCACGTTTCAGTTTGTATTTAGTATGAAATATATGGATTTCACGGGATGAGCGTAAAAGTAAAAATTTGCAGTTGAAAAATAAAAAAATACAAAAAGACTCCAAAAAACCAATCTTGAATGATTAAGTTTTTCCTAAACTCGAAGATTGAAGTCACCTTGTGTTTACGAACTATTTTCTATCATGTTCCAGCTATTACTGAGCACAGCAGGGGTCTAATGAAGTGGGGAACATTATTTGAAAAGAAATTGCCTCACCAGTACTTATTTTGCTGGACGAGTGAAGCAAAGATACGGTTAAACACTTTTATCCACCCCTACCGTTACTAAACAATCATCGCGACCGATTGTACGTCCCACTGCAGGGTACAGGCCTCCTCTTAGAATGGGAGAGCCTGGAACATAGATCCCACGCAGGCCTAATGCGGGTTCAGAACTTCGCACGCCCAATTAAATTTCTTCTCAGGTGTGTGCAGCTTTCCTCGCGATGTTTTCCTTCACAGTAAGGCTCATGATAAACTTCAAACGAAATTTAGCATATGAATTCGGAAAAAACTCAGAGGCGCAACACCGGGCTCAAACCCATGACCCTCTGCTTAAGAGACCATAGGTCAAACCACTAGGCCACCACGGCTTAGCGGCTTTAGAATTGACTTATTCCTATTCCGCGGGAACTTTGCATTTTCCTGGCATTATCCTATAATGTTAATCCATGTAATAAACTACCTGTGTGCCAAATTTCATCAAAACAACTAACGTTATTGTCTTCGCGTACGAAGTCGCGGGTAAAAGCTAGTAAGTATAACTAAACGATTGGTTTAATTTCACTGTTGCGAGAAATTGAACACTCCTTAGATAACCATAAATATGTTAAACACAAGCTGCATGCATGTTCAACGTTTGTCATGCGAGTTATTTGAAAAGCACATTTTAGAACTTACGCCATTATTATTCCTGGCGTGAAACTAAGTACCTATATCATACTTACTAAAATGAAGCAAATTAATATAACAAACTATAGTTTAATTCACCAGACTTTCATAAAATGCTATTAATTACAATTACAAAATAAATTAACGAAAACGATTTTCTATGTCCAATATACGACGTCTGCTATATTCGTAAGTTAAAGAATCAATTTGGCGTGTGAAGGTCTGAATGGGGCAATGGCGACTGTCAGGGGCCAGATAAACGTTATTTAATGAAGATTTATACAGCAGACTGAATAGTTGAAAGTTTTAAGACTATTCGCATGCAAGATAGTTGGCGCGATGGCCAAGATTAGTTTTAAAGAGATCTTTGTTCGGAACGATTCGAACTAAGATGGGCGGCGCTCTCTGTCGGGGAGGGGAAGTCAGGATATGGTCTTGGTGGGAATCGCAGTAAGTGAGAACAGCATTGCCTACAAAATGCAGAAACCATCTGCTGTGTTAGTGGCGGAACACTGAATTTGAACACAGCCTTAGCCAGTCCAAGTCACCTCACGTCCCCGTCGTCCCTCATGAGAACTGCTGCAACCGCGCAACCGCACGGCCGCCACTTCAAGGTGCAGCTGAGCTGAGGGTGCAGGGCGAAAGGCGAATATTATGTTCTTCAAAACGGAACAAATCTCACTAGGGAGTAAACCCGAAACAAAACCGAGCAAGCCCACAGGCTCTGAGGTGGCTGCCCCACCACTGGGATAGAGTATAGTGGGCTAATCACTCGCTTACCTGAACAAAACTGATTAATGAAACTGAAACAGTACGAAACCGTACCTATCATACTACGACGACCTTTGGCATGAAAATACGGTCACGAATTGCTTGTTGGAACGTGCGAATACACAGGGAAAAAGAATCTTTGAAACAGAGGAAAGATGTTCATAAATATAATACTCGAAATAAGGAAAAAATATGTCTACCAAAAACAAGAACGAAGAAATATGTGAAGCAAGGAATTCCAATAAAAATTAAAATGTACAACCTACTACCAACCAGAATAACCGGTCTACCAATGAAATCCTTCACGATCAAAATCCAGAAATTTCTGAAGGAGAATCCTTTTTACTCTTTTAATGAATACATGGATTTCTTAAGAGAAGAGAAACCATATTTTAAGTATTTAATTGAATAATGCATGGAATACTATATCGCTCAAAGTTGTTAAAATATATGACATGCTAAATGTGATGTATGTTACGTGGTCAATAAATTATTCTATTCTATTCTAATACTGAGCGAGGATAGCCGACTAGCCCAAGCAGAAGCAGAAATGCTAAAATACAAACTGCAGATACTCGGTCTCAGTGAAGTGCACAGAAACATGATGATGCTGTTGAGTCCATCACCTCCCAATTTGTCCACACCACTTCAACATTGCATCTGGCACGATATTTATCATAACAAAACTACAAAGGTCTGCCTTGAGTCATAATATCATAATATTGTGATTCAAAGCAACAACTATATTTCGCACCATAAATTCATTTACAATTATTTATTTATTTATTTATTTGAAAAAAACTTACACAGCATGACAGTATGATACCAAAGCACTGAGTAAGACAGAAAAATAAAAACTGTACAATATATGACAAGCAGCAAAAAATAAAAATAAATTAATAACATGAGGACGGACGTGCACCCATCATCTCGCAAAACTTCAAAAATTCATCGCACACTCTCTTCCAACAACCAGACAATACATCACACTCAGGCGCCGATGCTAGGAGGGAGTTGACGTAATGCAACGCGCGGACCAGCGGCGACTGCCTGTAAGCGGCCGTGCGCGCCGACGGCAGTGCTAGCAAAAGGTGGTTTCGAGGCCTAAAACTAAATTTTGTAAAAAGTGGAACGTGCAGGCGCACCATTTGCGCCACCACCTCGACACTGTCGCATTCCCCTCGCAAGGCCTTAGCAGATCTCGTTACGAGCGCGTAATTACGTCTTACTTCCAAAGAGTTAAACCCCAGAGTTCCGAGCAGAAACTTGGTAGGGTACAAGAACGGGTAGTACCCAAGCGTTTTTTTGTAGAGAAATCTGAGAAACGCTTTTTGGATTTTCTCTAGAAGTAAGACGTAAGTAGACTCATGCGGATTCCACACCACAGAAGCAGCTTCCAGTTTACTTCTGACCAGAGCAGTGTAAACCAATTTTATAACTCGAGGATCAGAAAAGTCACGCGAATTTCGGATTACGAATCCCAGTTTTCGAAAGCAATCACTGGCAAGCTTTTTCATGTGCTCGTGAAAGTTGAGATACGGATCAAAAACAACACCCAAATCCCTCACGGTATTAACACGAACAATAGATTCGAGACTCAGAACATAATTGGCAAAAATGGGACAGCGGGCACGACTGAACGTCATGAGAGAACACTTCGACGCATTGAACAGCAGCCCATTCTCAACGCTCCACTGAAATACTCGGTCGACATCTTCCTGCAGCGATCTGCAATCGGATTCCCGCTGCACACTGTAGTATAATTTGAGGTCATCTGCGTACAGCAGGCATCTAGCATACCTTGGGACCTCGGCCAATTCATTTATCATAATGCCGAATAGTAAGGGCCCCAATATCGAACCCTGACTGACTCCAGATCTAGTGCGGTATGTTTCCAAAACAAAGCATCCGTACCGTACGAACTGCTTCTTATCACGCAAATAACTGGCGAAAAATTTAAGTAGCAAAGGTGAGAAGCCGATTTCACACAATTTTTTTAGTAAGATGTCATTATCCACACGGTCAAATGCCTTTTTGAAGTCAAAATATAAGACGTCTACCTGAATTCCTTTATCCATGCAATCCGAAATAGAGTCAACCAGAGTGAGCAGATTAGTTTCGACCGAACGCTTCTGCCTGAAACCGTGCTGAGCGTCGCAGAGATAGGGTTTGACTTGGGGTGCCAAAAGACCATTCAGTATCGATTCGAATAGCTTTGCAACCGAAGAAAGAATAGCTATTGGTCTATGATCTTCCACATTGGATGCGTCGTGAGACTTGGGAATAGGTGTGACGCGCGTAACCTTCCACCTATCGGGGTACACACCCGTAGCAAGAGACAAATTGAAAATATGTAGCAATGGCGAGCACAACAATTCGCCACATCCCCTAAGAATAAAAGCTGGGAGACAGTCTGGGCCTGGGGAACTTTGGGATTTTAGTTGACTCAAGAATTTACAAATAATATCAGTTGAAATTTTGCTAATGTGGATATAGTTGCTAGTACGTGATGGGTCTTCGCGGATGATTTTTTTGTAATCGAGCAGTGGTACAGACGGCAGGAAAACACTCGAGAAAAAGTCTGAGAAAGCCTGAGCAGCCTCACCAGCCTCACAGTTTCTCCCCCCGTACGTCACACACGGCTCAAAACCCCCCTCGATTTTAGACTGCTTACATGTTGCCAGAAAGCTCTAGGGTTTTTACCAATCTGGTTTTGGATGGAACGTAAACGTCATAGGCTTGCGACGCCCAAAACTTTAAATTTTTCCTCAGCTCAGAGAATCGGGCATAAACTGCAGCATCTCCCGTACGCTTCCATTTTTTGTGAAGGTTAGAAATATTACGTATTAGATCAGTTGTAAACCAGACAGGATAACGTCTAACAGGTTTAAGATATCTAGTTTTCTTCGGGATACAAATATCAAAAATATCATACAGGACACGGTAAAATAGACCAACAGCAACATTGACATCGAAACTACCAAGAACTTCGTTCCAAGACACTTCGGAAATTAATTGACGAAGAAGCACATAGTCACCTTTTGGAAAGTTCCAATCAAGTTTCGAGTCAACATTGCCAGGGTCCACTTTACCCGGGCTGAATACGGTATGTACGAGCGGCACTACAACTTCAACTTCAACTTCAAATGCGCTTAGCACAATATTTTGGCAGTAAATCATGGAACATATTTTTATGATAAATATCCCACGATTCAAGATTACTATAGAGTTGTACTAGTAAAGTAGGCACCTATAGAGTTGGCACATTTAACGGTATCTTCAGAAATTCGTGGGTCGCATTGTCACATGCCGTATTTTAACGTTTGACTGCATTTAAATATAAAAAACAGAACCTATAGATTTTATTGAATAAAAATGGCCTGTGGTAATTTAACTTTTTACAACTGGTGAATGCTCTCCAAATATTTTGGGTTTGTCCGCACTGCGGGAAACTGGTAAAAAATATCAGTAGTTCACAGTGAGAACAAAGGGATGCAAATGACTGGAACTATCCCAACATTTATGGATACTATAAAGAAAGAATAAATAAAATTACTCTCATCATAGTTTTATTTAGGCTAAGGAACTCCAATTTCACGATGTCCGAAATGATTTTAAATAATCCGTTCCTATTCAATAAAAAGTCCCTCTATTTAATAAAATCAGAACAATTTCTGTGAAATTCATAACCAGTATTGAAAGGCGGGTTTAAATTTAGAAACATCAAAAAAAACTTCATTAACGGATTCCGAATTTTCAGAACCAGAAATTTCCATCACAATGAAGCCTGTTTTTTTGCTGAAACTGTTATGTTTTCTGGATGTTTTGATTGAAATACGTGTGTCCAGTTAAGACTTTTAATTTGTAATCCATGGTAGGTATTAAATTTTCCGTTTCGACAAAGAATTATCGTATAATAATAAAAGTTTCAATAAAAGAATAAATGAAATCATTTTATTGAATTAAACACCCAATTAAAGGTTCACTGAACACTACAATTTGGCCGCTTTCAAGTTTAGGGTGTATGAGCATTTACTAGGCAAGCGTGCTCCATCGTAGGCCTCATCCTCGCTTAGGATAAGAATAGGAATAGGATAGGAAGTGGTCGAAAAACGATACGCAAATTTTGAAACCACAACTTACAAATTTACATACGAATATTGGAAGGTAAATAAAAGCTCGTAAAACACTGCCAAATATCAAACTACCGCCATGCTATACCGCAGATACGCAGGGCATCACTCGAAACCCCTAAACACTTAATTATAAAAAAGGTCAGACCGAAATTAAACAGCGCAGATTATGCGAATCTCCAGCGAGATAACCTGACCCAGCGTGCATAAATAAAACGATTATCGCGAGCAATTAGCCCACGATGTTTTAAGGTTTCGTATGTGTAGTGAATAAGCTTTAGAGGCAGAAAACTCGTAAACCACAAATATTATGGACGGATGCCACGACTATAATAATATGTATTTTAATCTATCAATGGATTTTTTTTTCTAATACTCGCAAACTTTCGCATTTATGTTTCTGCTGAGAGACCATTTAGATCTAATACCCTACCCTACCCTACCCTAGGCCTAGTGGGTTAACCTATAGCCTCTCAACCAGAGTTCGTGAGTTCGAGGCCATGCCCGGACCTTAGAGTTTTTTATAACATTCGAAATTTACCATAACCTTTACGATGAAGGAAATCATTGTGAGTAAATCTGCTCACACCTAAGAAGAAATTCAACGCACGCACGCACCGCACGGATCGCACAGTCAGTTCGCATAATCTATACAAAATATATTATATTATAGAGACCGACAATGTTGTTCATACATAATACGGGCTGCGTTCAATTTGACCTGACCGCGACCGCAGAACGCATCCAGAGTGGCAAATCCTTTATTGTCTACGCGCGGGCACTTGCTATCGCATTTACCTTTTCTCTCTGTCAAAAGGATGTTTAGGATGTTTAGGATGGTGAAAGAATGAGATAGCTGGTGCGTTAGACAATTGGCTAAGTAAAGTTTTTTGAAGAGGTACTAATTATATTTTTTTTCGGCAGTCGGCGTTCTGGAGATTGAGAAACTGCAGCTGTTTTATTTTTATCTCCTATTGTTTACTGGAAATATTTTTTTGAGTGTTTGAGATGACATTTGTGAGATTTTATGGTTGACAAGCCGTTCGTGCTCAGAACTTAGTAGAAACAGAAAAAAAAACCGAAGTTAACTGTCACTGCTGTCAATGTCAAATCGTTTGCGTTTCGTTTGCTTTGCGTTTTGGTGTGCTCAGTGTGATTTTTTTACTATTTTTATCGACCTCCTCATAAAATCCGGACTTTCAATTTTACCGCATTTCTCCACAACTTATGCACAATAATTGGATCACGATTGAATACTTTCGATCACTATTTTGGAACTGCTTCTTGGACAACGCAAAGCAAACGAAACGCAAACGGTTAGATTTCATTTGACATTGACAGAAGCGACAGTTGAATTCGTTTTTTTTCTATTTCTTCTTAGTACTGAGCACGAACCGCTTGTCAGCCATAAAATCTCACAAATGTCATCTCGAACACTTAAAAAAATATCTCTAATAAATAAAAGGAGATAAAAATAAAACAGCTGCAGTTTCTTGGTGTTGAAGTCGACCACTGTCGAAAAAAAATATAATTAGCATCTCTTCAAAAAACTTTACTTAGCCAATTATGGCCTCTGGTTTCGGTGCTCTGAATCGCGTCAGTACTTTCAAAAATACTTCTTCTTGACTCCCAAAAACCTGACGAGAAACAAGGGGAATACGTTTATTAAAAATGTATAGTGAATTCACAAGAACGGCTTTGGCATCTTTTACTTTTAAGGGAAAGCTCGCTCGCTTGCCTTGCCTTGAATTTATTAGTGGAATTAGGTAAGTGGTTTTTTTTTAATTTAATGGAAGATATTGACAAAAAATGTCGCTGGAAAATTGAGCTAACAGATATACTTACTTGATCCATGGTATCAATTACCTGTTAAAAATTTGTTTAATAACTTTTGTTGGATACACAAATTTATAAATCCAGATGTCATGGTTTTCCTTCATTTAATTTACCGAGTTTGTTAGAGAGATTTGATCCTTATGATTGACCCTATCGATCATTGAAATAAAAATACAGGATGCTATTTTTATCAGATTTTAGGCAGTTCGATTCCCGGCTGCGGCAAGCGAATTTTCGAAAATCTTTTATGCAGTTTTCTTTCTTTACAAAAATAAAGAATGTTTATTTTGAGTGAATTTTCCTATTTGCAGTATTTAGAGTACTTTCCCTGGATGTGGCATTAGAAAATTCCACCCTGTATAGATAGGTACATATTTAAACACATATCAAACAACCAAGATTCGAAAAGAGTCAAGAATCAAACTTTGAGATGTGAGCCTGGCATTGTACCTATCCACGATCTTCTGTTCGAGAAACGACAGGTCAAACAACTAAGGCATCACTCCTCTTTTGTGCAGCTTAAATCAAAAGATAATCAAAACTCGTACATTTTTATACCGCAACCTTTTTCCAGATTGTATAACCCTGGAAGAAAATTCGAATCCTGGGACTGCCTAGGGCTTAGGGCAATCATTGAAGGCTAATATTTAGCGTACATATTAACACGCATAACCTTACCTTTGGGAAATAAGATAAACCACGTTTTGTTTTAGTATTAGCAGTAAAATAAATATGTTTAAAACCTGTAGGTATCGGCATTTCTCTATGTAAAGTTGTTATTTTTTACCTGAGAGCCGAATTAAATTATGTTAAAGAATTGTGGAATCATAAATAGAGCGTAAATGTTTCTCAAAAATAAACATCGTGCGGTACATAAATTACGAAAAGATCGCAAGTGCATTTTATTTCTATAAACGAGCAATTCTGGTGTATAGTGGCCATAATCTAAATAACAAAATCCTGATTTGATTATTAATAGAAATTTATGCAACGGTTGCATAAGTGAGGTCTTAAAAGGCGAGTGACGTTAGTTGCGATATGAAGGAAGTGAATATCGCAATAAAAGACGGCCCTTTTTAGACCAAATTATACACCGTTGAATACAATATTTTTTTCTATTTCAGTCATGTTTTCTTCTATTAACTTTAATATTGGCAAACTATGGCAAAAGCAAACAGTAGTTGGTTCTCCTTAAATAAATAATAAGAAAAATTTTAAATAAAAAATATAACCTCCTTCAAAAAACATCCAAAAAACTATGAAATAATAATTAAACCAAACCGACCACAATAAGCATGAAAATATCTTTCTTCTAATCTGTTCGAAGTCGGTGCCTCAGCTCGAGCCAGCAGCAGGAGTGGACCTAGTAATCTAACTTACCTACATACCTACTATCTATAGGGCTTCTACACTCCTGCTGGCTCGTGCTGAGGCACCGACTTCGAACAGATTAGAAGAAAGATATTTTCATGCTTATTGTGGTCGGTTTGGTTTAATTATTATTTCATAGTTTTTTGGATGTTTTTTGAAGGAGGTTATATTTTTTATTTAAAATTTTTATTTTTTGCTTTTTAGTTATTTCTGTTAAAATAGATGCGTAGGATAAAATCATCAGTTTGACTTCGAAATAAGTTTATGTTGAAAATTCTATTTTTAATGCTCGACGGGGTTGCGTCGTTTTATTACAGAGTTCCATGATACTTTCTGAATGCAAATGCTCGACTTGTCACCGAAAATACTAAAGTCGCTATACTTTTTTCTTGAATTTTTGAGGAGTTTCTTCAATTCCTCATGGATCCCATCATCAGAACTGGATTCTGGTAATAACGGGACCAACCTTGAAGCCTGTGCTTTCACACAACGAAAAAATCTTCCAAATCGGATCATAAATGACGGAGTTCTGAGGTAACACACGTTAAAAAAAAAAAAAGAACATACAATCGAATTGAGAACCTCCTCCTTTTTTTGAAGTCGGTTAAAAATAAATAGGGTGAGTGGGGGTAAGATGAAAAGCAGTGTAAGATGATACCACTTGGGTGCTACGAGTAGTTTTTCATCTTACACTGCTTTTCATCTTACCCCCACTCACTATACTTACTTACTTACTCATCAGGCGCAACGACCCAAAGTGTGACGTTTACAGCCACTGTCGCTAGACCTATTAAATTTATTTTTCAAACTTCATATTGTGTCGTTCCATTCACGCTAATTATTAAAAAACAAGCCAAAAATATTTAAATGCCATTCCAATAGAAAAAAGTTTGCTAAATAATAACAGATGGCACTTCATTTACCGTATGCTACGAAAAAAACTCGGAAAAACGCAAAGTAATAAATATGTTGAATTGACATTTTAATGCGACTAAAATGAAGATTAGTGACGTTTTAGCAAAAGTGCACATCATTTCGCCTATTAACAGTACAATGCAACCCCAACCGTCACACTCTTTGACGACGTCCTTTACCCAAATGATATTCCACTATTAGTCACTTAAGAAAAAGCTTAAAACCATTTATTATTCCTACGTTCAATTTTCAACCTACATTTAAGTTACTCAAAGACGGTTTTCACTTGTAATTCCCAACCAAGTAATGAATTATTTCTATCGTGATTCAAAGAAAAGCACCATATTTCCCCTTGCCTTTAATTTCCGTTCGTATAACACAATAACAGTCATTTAGCTTAAACCATGTAATTGCGGAGAAGGCCAATTATCACCACCAGTGCACATTACCACGGTTAACTTCCCCAACTCGTCTTTCAACTAGCTTTGTTGCTGCAGAATTTACTTTATGCCGGTTTACGTAAGGTTCAATTTTTGGAGATAAGTTAAGCGTGATACGAGCTTTAGATGGCAACTGCGTGAATTGGTGATTCGGCTGTTTTTACCAATTCCAGGTAATGACGGGAGCGTTTTTGGCTTCTTCCTACGTGGATATAATGTTACTAGAACAACCTAGTCTCATTTACCTAGGGTGATTTTGGAGATGCGACCAAAACCAACGCCTTATACGGTGCGCGCCCGGGGATTGCGCGACGTGATTGCGCGCTCCTCCTGCACCGGTACTGTAATATAATGATGTATGAAATCTCATTATGTTACAGTTTTCTGTATCGTAATGACCATAACGATACTGCCGTGTTCATAATAGAATCCAATGACGTAATGCTGGTCATTATCTATGGTTTTTGAACGCATAATGAAAGATTTACTATATGGGTGTAGATAAAAAATAGAATAAATCGCTTCCAGAATGTTCTATAGCCTATAAACACGTTGCTTATCGACGTGCCGCATGTAAACGGCAGCAGGCTTCGTTAATGCGCCGCCGACACGACACCGCACCCGGATCTGAACCGGATAAAAACCGGACAAGCGCGAACTTGCTACGTCAGCACGGGTTTTATAGCAGATTTTAACATTTTTCTTTTCTAAATCGACACTGAAAGATACAAATAAAAGACAATTTATGGCCACAACACGAACAAAACACAAAAAAGACTTAAAAAACTACAGTTTTTTGCGATTTGTTAGATCAATTTGCCAGAATCGCTATGTCCTAGTAGCAAAATCGTCATACGCTTTTTTTTCCAGCTGCTTTTTTCTCACACTGGTTTTTACTGAAGCTTATTTTAACAGTATAGCGTTTTTTCCCAATTTGGATTGACACGGAAACAGTATCTGAGCGGAGCTCCTTTTTTTGTGTGCTTCAAGCTCTTCGGGCCCGTGCAAACATAACATACCTAACCTACAAGTTAAGTATGAAGTATCTTTTACTATTTTTTTTTTTTTTCGTCGCTAACTTCTAGACCAGTGATGGTGTAGGGTTAAGCACGCAGCACGGAACGCTGAGGACCTGGGTTCGATTCCCAGCATTGGTCTTTTTTCTGGGGTTTTTTCTGTGCATCTATATTTCAGTTTGTATTTAGTTTGAAATATATCTAACCTAAACCTTCCTATGTTTTTGTATCGATTAGAATTGGTAAAAAACGCGGATGTTAAAATAAGCATCAGTACAAAACCACTCGGGGACAAAATGCGAAGGGAAAGTGAACGACGACTTATTTTCACGCACTATATTTTCCCTGTTCAAGGAACCCTAAAAATCCCACCTCCGTGTAAACTATCTAAGCTTGTTTGTAAAATTGTTATGATCTTAATTCACATTTCAGCCGGGAATTATATTTAACGACAGTATTTCTATATGCGTGAGTTTAACGATTAATATAAAAGCATAGCATTGGCTACGACGCGTAGCAATATTCGTAGCAGGCTACGACTACCCTAATGAGAGAAGAATGAATTGTAAAATTGCTGTTTAACGGATATAATGAAGTGGAATAACATATAAAAGAAATATAAATAGCGAATAAGTTATGCAATAGGATCCTATTGGCACCCTATAGGTACATGACCCTAGTGGTTTGACCTATGGCCAAACATGGGTTTATGGGTTTCAGAATTTAAGTATTTTTATTATGAGAGGGAGGAAAACGAGCAAGCGGGTCATCTGATGGAAAATGATCACCACCGCCCATAAATATAAACAACTCAAAGAGAGTCACTGATCTGTTGCCGGCCTTTAAAAAGAAGAGGGAATAGGGGACAGGGAGGGGGAGAGGTATTGAACCCCCGGTGCTCTCACTGACCGTACGAAACGCAGCAGGAGTACTGCTGCTTCACGCCGGTGTCTGTGAAAGGGTGGTACTGCCCCGGACGAGCCGGCCAATTCGTGATGCAGCGAAGTATGTGCGAAATTACATTTGTAATTTACCATGAGCTTTACGGTGAAGGAAAACATCGTGAGGAAACCTGCAGACACTTGCAAAGAAATTCAATGGTTTTTTTTTTATGATAAAGAGGCCAGACAAACAAACTAGTGGGTCACCTGATGTTAAATGATCACCACTGTCCATAGACACCCGGAGCACTTTACGCGATGCCAGTGCGTTGTCGGCCCTAAAAGGGAGAGGAAAAAGGAAAGGGAATAGAGGAGGGGGAGACGTATTGGGCCCCCGGCGCTCTCACTAACCGCACGAAACGCAGCAGGAGTACTGCCGCTTCACGCCGGTGTTCTGTGAGAGGGTGGTACTGCCCCGGACGAGCCGGCCCATTTGTGATGCAGCGGCTAGCTACAATACGGCTCTACCACTACAATGGTATGTAAATGGTATGTATGTAATGGTACATATGGAGTGTGTGAAGTTCCTAATTCGCGCTGGGCCCGCGTGGGAACTACGGCCCAAGCCCTCTCATTCTGAGAGGAGACCTGTGCCCTGCAGTGGGATGGGGTAGGATGATGATGAGGTACATAACCTTACAAAGAAGATATTAGTAATAAAAGTATTGTATCTCTTTGTTTCATATACAGTATAATGTATGCTACTGAAAGTATAACGTTATTGACAGAGGCAGGTCGATCGAGCCCTTTGTAACATTACCTCGCATGTTTAACCCTACGAGCAAGAGTTCAAACGGTTACATCTCAAAATCATATACAGTGCGCACGAGCTGAGAAAAATGGAGGCAGCATTAAATATTGCATCGGTTGAATTACAAGGCTATAAGGTTTTTAAACAACAACAGGATGGCCTCCGACAAGATGGACCGATGATCTAGTGATGATGATGATGATCCGACCGATTTCGGCCATGGCGACCACCTCGACTCCTAGCTATTTATTTGGCACTCATGCGCTCTAAGATGGCTTACATAGCCTATCTTAGCTGTGAACGTACGTCCGCATTGCCGGCACGTAAGCACGCTGTCCACGTAATTATAAAGGTAGCAGGAACAACTTAGGACACTCAGGACCACAGCTCAGGACTGATCGTTGTGGACCTCTGTAGGGGTGTGTAATGATAGATATAACAACATTTGATATAATTGTAACATTTGGTATAATGCTACATTTGACATAATTCGATTTACTCGAGAAGTAAACATTCTACGATTCTTTTATAAAATAAACTAACCTAACCTAACCTAATGCATGTCAAATAGAATTAATATCAATCCTCCGAAGTTTACTTTTTGAGTAAATCGCATTATATCAAATTTAGCATTATACCAAATGTTACAGTTATATCAAATGTTGTTATATCTATCGAGGCGCACCCCCTCTGTAGGGGAGGATTTTGTCCAAGAATGAACGTATTGTGTCTGATATAGTAATGAACTTTTCTCGAAGATGCAATGAAATGATAACCATACGTTCCAAATAATAGGCCGGGACGTATCACGGTGCGGGCGCGGTTAGACGAGTGCTATGTAATGGATTTTCATACAGAATTGCAGGCCTAGGCCGGGAAAGCGATCGCTTATTGTTTCATGGGACACAGCATCATGACGTTTATAGGTCTATGGCTTCATGGCATTCAGCCCTAAAAAAACATAAGCCATAGTTGCTTTCTTTGTAATTTTAATTTGTTGAAGTTTTTTATTTATTTCATTGCATGTTTGAGAAAAGCATTATACAAGCCTCGGCTGGAACCGGAGTTGCCGGCCTCGCATCATGCCTAACCTACTTGGCCGGCAACCCCTAACTTCCCGGCCTCTGTAGTAATGTACTACTGCGGGATCGCGTTGGATGCGGATGGCACGGGACCGATCTATTTGGCGAGCCTTGGGGGAGGCCTATGTTCAGCAGTGGGCGTCTTTCGGCTGAAACGATGATGATTAATGAACTGAAGGGGCCTTGAGCAACCTATAAGTTACCTTCGACGCCGTGCGAAATTTAACTTATACCTCCTCGTATTCTTACAAAGAGCAGTAAACATTTCGTAGCTCAATGCTGTTCCCATACTTCGCAGAACATCTTATAACAGGCCTGAGGCAACACACAATATCTTTGCAAAAACATAGTCGTACTTGATGGATGCTCTGCTGTATAGGGAATCGCGTACACTCGGAGGTTATTTTGGACCCGGACTTGTAAATTTTTAGTGTTATGCTCACTGAGGTTATGCTCGTACTATGCTTGGTGAAATGAGTCCGAATTGTGCTCAAAGGATATTGAGAATGTAAGTTAGTGTTTGAAGAAGATCTTCTCTTGAAATATCTATGTTTCCATTGACTGGTGTGAAAGTCTGACAGCTGTAATAATTATGAATTTTAATTTCAAAGATAAGTTTAGGTTTTACCGTTTGACAGAACATAACAGTGAAAATGATAGCAAGTGCCCGCGCGTTAGACAATATAATAAATAATAATAATAAATAATATGGCCTCAGGTGTTGAAATACAATCATTAAAATATTAACAAAAACATTTAAAAAAATATCTTCGGAATGATACGGTTGTCTTGACCCTCTCACACGACATCAGCCAGAACAGAACCAAACAAAAAATGGCATATCATCTTCAGTCCTTACTCCGCCACTCCAAATAAGTACATCCCATATATTCCTCCTCAGATACGTACGCGTTCACCCTAAGAGCACTCCAGTCAATCTTTCAGCGAAAGTAATTTGTTTTCTATCCAATTTCACATAGAAATATTGTCTCCTTTCATACTGAAAATGACACAATCATATCGATACCGCGCAACTTCACTTAGGCGGGCTTGCGCGGACCTGGGTTAGCTACTTAACTCCGAGTTAACTGCTGACCCGGGGTTAAAAAGTGTCAAAATGTATGGAACTGTCATTCTTAACCCAGGGTTACCGATTTAATTTTTTAACCCTGAACTGTGCAAGTGGCCCTTAGACACTTACATTAATTTAAGAATTGAGCAGTTGACACCATTAAAATAATCGTATCAAAGATAACAGTTGTACTGTAATCATTCATCATCATCATCATTTCAGCCGAAAGACACCCACTGCTGAACATAGGCCTCCCCCAAGGCTCGCCATCCGCATCCAACGTGTTCCCGCAACCATAAACACATCGTCGCTCCGTCGAAGCCTACCCACACTGCGTCTTCTGGTCCGCGGACGCCACTCGAGAACCTTTCGGCCCCATCAGCTGTCAATTCTAGGAGCGATGTGCCCTGCCCACTGCAACATACCTAAGTCATCATTGGCAACACACAGTGGTCAAAGACTTGTTGTACTACTGTAAACCAGACTTAATTTTCAATTAACTAACTGTGAAAGAGTTTCAGTTGTTAGAGTCGTCAATAAGCTGACTATACAATGTCTTGCTGGCCTTTGAGGCATAAGAAGTCACGAAGTATTACATTCTAAGTATTGGATGTTTGTATAATAGACAAAATAGTAATTATTGCATTCAAATATTCACTTCCCCGCAATACCTGCAAGTAAACGCGTTAAAAGTAAACTTCGCCATTATTCCTTAACGCCTTTCCAGATAATATTCTACGTCTATAAAAGATAATGGCGTCTTATTAAAGCTTCCCGCTATTAACAAAATACGCGATAACAATATGAAAAAAGCAATTTTATGTTGCGTGAAACAGTTCCGCGAGTTGAGGCCATTTTGATTTATTCGACGCATTTGTCAGTTGCTACAGCACTGCAAACTTATCAGATCTGGTGGTGAAAAACATAAACTATAAATTCTGCATATATATTTAGGGTTGTCCTTAGACGGTAGCGCCACTATCAAAGATTAAAATATGTTTGTATTTCGATATGAGTGGCAGTATAGGCATGTATGTATGCACGATAGTTGCCACATTTGTTTCACGTAAAAAGAAAAATGGAAAGTGTTTACGTGCTTGGAAGGTCAACCCGAATGAGTTCATGGCTTTAGGCACTTTGAATAAATAGTGGAAACTAAAAACCATATCGATTTATGTAGTGTGTAGTTACATCTAATCTTCTAATATATAAAAATTTCGTGTCACGGTGTTTGTTATCGTATCGAACTCTTCCGAAACGGCTTGACCGATTTTTATGAAACTTTTTTCTCTGTATTCGGTAGGTCTGAGAATAGGTCGTAGGCTATTCTTTATACCCCTATTCTTCGCAGACGGAGTCGCCGGCAACAGCTAGTATAATTATAAAAATCTCGTGTCACGGTTTTTGTTATTGAACTCTTCCGAAAAGGCTTGACCGATTTTTTATGTCATTTTTTATCTATATTTGATAGATCTGACAATAGATCGTAGGGTATTTAACCCCCGACACAAAAAGAGGGTGTTATAAGTTTGACCGCTATGTCTGTGTGTCTGTTTGTGGCATCATAGCTCTTAAACGGGTGAACCGATTTGGATGCGGTTTTTTTTTTAAAAGAAAGCAGGTTTCTTGGCGATGGTTCTTAGATTATGTTTCATCAAAATCGGTTAAGCCGTTTGAAAGTTATCAGCTCTTTTGTTAGCTGCGGAAGGGATCTTAGACGCATAATGGGCATTGACTTAACGTTCAAACACACGAGTGACATAATTGCGTTGGGGGTTTTTAAAATTTTCAATTTATAGTTATTTATAACTCTTTTCTTCGCGGACGGAGTCACGCGCAACAGCTAAAAATAAGATAATCTTGATTTTACCGTAGCTTTTGTATGATAATAAGAGCCACCGCGCATTGTTACCGTGAAATGACGCGGGGCCTGAGTACTGCCGCGTCGTGCAGATATACGGTACCGAGCTATGCTGGTTAATTTCTTAATACCACCAAAACCATGGGCCAGAGGGCCCTTCCAATCCATTAAAACTATCCAAACAAATTCGCTGTAAATTAAGTAAGATAATTATTTGACTACCTTTTCATACAGCAAAAGTTAGTATATAATATACTTGAAAAAAAAGCATTGAAGCGCATGTTATATTAAAAAATCTCGACATCAGGTATTACTATTAAATTATATTATGTCCCCTCCTTGCATAGTCCAGAAAACAAACGAAATCTCATGTGCAATATAATAAATCTTTATACATACCGCTCATAAACGTAAAGGGAACTACACTAGTCCCAGTAGGGTGCTTTATTCTACAGAAACTTCCCTCTCAAAACTTTTAGCATATAACTAGACAAACGAATCTCGGGGCAAGCGTCTAGAACTACATTTAATATTGGTTTTGCAACTTGAGGTTCGTCATAGTGCTATGAATATGTTTCGCAGTCTTTTTTTATGGTATAGGGGGCAAACGAGCAAACGGATCGCCCGATGGTAAACGTTGCCCATGGACACCTGCGACACCAGAAGAGTCACAAGTGCGTTGCCGGCCTTTTAGGTAGGAGTACGCTCTTTTTTTGAAAGCTTGAAGGTCATATCGGTCCGGGAATACCGAAGAAGGTACTTCATTCCAGAACTTTGCTGTGCGAGGCAGGATAGTTCTGGAAAAACGCACAGTAGAAGACTGCCAACCGTCCAGATGGTGAGAATGGAAGTGTTGTCGCGTAGGGCGGTGGCGGAAGTCTCTAAGATTTTAATTCATATTAGTCTATATCTACCGTTTCTTAACGCTTAGCAGTGACATGAATTTCAGAATTTTAGTGAATCACACTAATATTATTATATTATTGTGAGTGTGTATGTTTGTTACTTCTTCACGTCTAAACGGCTGGAGCGATTTTAATAAAATTTGGTATGAAGCTAGCTGACGCCCTGGCTTAACACATAGGGTACTTTTATCCCGGAAATAGCGTAGTTCCCGCGGGATAGTGATAAACGAATTCCTTGCAGACGGAGTCGCGGGCAACAGCTAGTAAGATGTAAATGCTGTTAAACGAGTAATTAGATACCTAATAAACAGTAAAAAATTAGGCATAAAATTAGGAGAAAGTAATGGTCTTGTTGGATACTCAGGTTCAGACTATGCAAGTGATGTAGACAGAGGCGGGGCGTGAAAATTTTTGCATGTAAAGCCGAAGCAAAAACCTAAAATAGTATATTTTTTATCGAGGGACTAAATGAAGCCAATATATACCCGAGGTGGTTAGCCACCCGAGCTTTGGCGAGGGTGTCTATTTATCCGAGGGTTTATATTGACTTTTAGTCTCCAGGTGAAAACTCTATTTTTCACTTCGATATTGCGAGAAAAAAATCCAGTCCATAAAACTTTCATAGGTTTTTAAACAAATCTTTCTAGATTTCGGCGGCAAAAGATTATCAATTATGTCTTTTGCTCTTTGCTCGACATCATAATTTTCACAATCACTTGACGACATTGTGAGAATAATCGATTTATTTTAATTGTTTACGATTTACGCTCTACAACAATTTCAAAGTTTTCGCGGTAAGTATTTACACATTTACACAGATATAACAAAATCGCATCGGCGAAATGGTCCATACACAAACTGGAAAAAACAGAATGGCGCCACCTTTTTTGCGGAATAAGCATAGAACTAAGACCACGTAGACTAAGAACGTAACATTTTCGTCATGAAAATGGTTCACACAATCTTATTTTTTTTACATATATTTTGTTTTGCCACTAAGCAAGTACTGGCTGTTTGAGTTTGTCTAAGTCACTCGAAATGAATTAAAAAATTAATTACTTTTACTCCCTAGGGACTAAAGCACTCACTTTACTCCCGCCTCGTAAGGCTATATTGACCTACTTTTAGAGCATGAGAAGTGAAAACCCCATTTATCCTCTTCCTGAAAGTACAGAAATGCAGGAGAAGCCTGTTGCGGATCTCAATCTGTTGCTATGACGAAGCCTGTTGCGGATCTCAATCTGTTGCTATGACGAAGCCTGTTGCGGATCTCAATCTGTTGCTATGACGAAGCCTGTTGCGGATCTCAATCTGTTGCTATGACGAAGCCTGTTGCGGATCTCAATCTGTTGCTATGACGAAGCCTGTTGCGGATCTCAATCTGTTGCTATGACGAAGCCTGTTGCGGATCTCAATCTGTTGCTATGACGAAGCCTGTTGCGGATCTCAATCTGTTGCTATGACGAAGCTTGTTGCGGATAACAAAATGTTTTCCTTTTTTTTCTCATTGACGAAGCCTACGCTGCGGATCTGATTTTATTGTATTCCTTTATTAATTTCTGGAATAAATGTTTTTTTTCTTTCGGAGAAGCGTTTGGTAACTTCGAAAGCTTAGTCAACCCGGGCGAAATCGGGTTGTTAGTACCCTTCGCCACTGGTAGACACTCGAAATCAACTACAGGGTACATTTTTATGATGAATGGAGGAACAATCATGGTCTAGTCAAAAACAAAAGACCATCGCTTTCTCCACAACAGAGGAAGAAATATTGTGGTTACAACCACTAATGTCAGACTTAGGCGAAAATTATAATTGTATAACATTAAAATGTTGATAATCAAAGTGCTATCAAACTGATTAGCAACCCTGTGTATCATAAGAAAACAAAGCATGTGGATGTGAAGAATAACTTCATAAAGGAAAAGGTTGAGTTGGGGTTAATTAAAATTAAGTACATTCCAAGTAAAGGTCAATTAGCTGACATATTCACCAAACCGTTACCTACTCAAACTTTTGCCTGCCTGAGAGACCAAATTTTGTATGTTAATATTTTTTTTTTAATATATTTTAGTGGAAGTATTTTTGTTTTTTTTTTATTCAAGTTGTATATTCGCAACACTGCCCCCGCCATTGTTAACTAGTTATTTCTTGCTGTGTTGATGTACGTTGAAGTTTTGACTAAAGTTTTGGTGAACTAAGCCTGATTTAATTATTAGAAAAACCCATAATCTTAAGTGGACTAACGTACTCGTCAAGACGAAGCAAACGAGCCCAAACTCGATGGGGTTGTGTCATTGTATTATGGAGTGCCTATGGCTATCTTCTATCTTTGAATATTTTTATAATTTTACACGTGGAATAGTTATCTACCTAGCTTCTCGCAAATCAAGTAGTTCCATAAAATATTGTGTTTGTTCTGCGATGTCTACTTAAATTACATCTGAGCATAAAGATAAAAAATGAAACTTAACTATAAGTGGAAACTGATTTGGCTTATGTGTTATTTATTTATTTATTCTATTATCATATGTTATCTATCGTGATTATCTTAGAAGTGTTACTTTTGAGCTGTTTTTTTCCTATTAAATAAATAAATAAATAAATAATTATTTTTCGATATTTTTACTTTTCGATATATTAATATATTAACTTTTGATATTCAGATACGTGCCAGTCAGTTAACTCGCTAACACTTTCGGATTCCTTTTATTGTTTGTTTACTTACACCATTATAAAAAATAGATAAATATCATTAATATTATACGGAATCAACAACGCTTACTGGTATAATAATAAGGCTAAATAAAGTTCTTAACCCAAAAATCTTTTGAGAATCACTTAAGCCTTGATTAGCTTTGAAAAAACTGCGAACCTGACTTTGTCAAAACGTTACTAAGACAAATTAAGCAAAAACCAGGTTTTAAGCTACACACAAGTCGCAGACTCAGACAAAAATAAAAACTTCGAAGTGATTAAGCATCAGGTTCAATAGACTCGACAGCAAAAAGATACAAAAAAACCGGCCAAGAGCGTGTCGGACACAACCAAGGTAGGGTTCCGTAGCCATTACGAAAAAATCAAGTAATATTTTTCTAAGGATTTCGTATGTGTATGGAATCATCCAAGTTTAGGTATAAAAATAAAAAATAAATAAATAAATATCATGGGACAATTCACACCAATTGACCTAGTCCCAAAGTAAGCTTAGCAAAGCTTGTGTTATGGGTACTAAGCAACGGATAAACATACTTATATAGATAAATAAATACTTAAATACATAGAAAACATCCATAACTCAGGAACAAATATTCGTGCTCATCGCACAAATAAATGCCCTTACCGGGATTTGAACCCAGGACCTCTTGCTTCGTAGGCAGGGCCACTACCAACTAGGCTAAAGCGGTCGTTAAAGTATGTTTTATACCTTAGGCTACTATTTACTCTTAAACTACAAATAATTTCCAAGCAATCTTAGCCGCTATAATTTTCCTAGTAAATTTGATATATTTACTACCCTTCTGAATTTTTTCAAATTTTTCCACCCAACAGTTTAGATTTTAGATGGGGGGGGGGGACGGCCGATTTTAATGAAAATTTTCACTTTAAAGTTGGATTTTTCGCAAACAGATCACTGAATAGAAAAATCATGTTAGCAACTCCACAATGCTACCTATCCAACGATACCCCACACTATAGGGTTAGATGAGAAAAAAAAAAATCACCCCCACTTTACGTGTACCCTAAAAAAATTTTTTTTACTTTTTTTTATTCAATCACTTAGTCGGCGTGACTGATATATATATTGATGCCAAATTACAGCTTTCTAGTACTAACAGTCTGTGAGCTTAGCCGCGGACAGACAGACAGACAGACAGACAGACAGACAGACAGACAGACGGACGGACGGACAGACATGGCGAAACTATAAGGGTTCCTAGTTGACTACGGAACCCTAAAAATACTTGGCGATGCGTTTTTTAACACTTTTTTTTATACTAAATACAAACTGAAACATGGATGCACAGAAAAAAACCCCAAAAAAAAGACCAGCGCTGGGAATTGAACCCAGGTCCTCAGCATTCCGTGCCGCGTGCTATTCCCCTACACCACCACTGGTCAGGAGTTTAGACACAAATTTTTCCTATACATCGCACATCCTCAGCTTGTTAAATAATCACATTAAAAAAAGTAAAAGTAAAACATAAAGTTGAAAAAATAAAAAAAAATAAACAAAATGATAGTTCATACCAAACTTGTTACTTTTTTTCTTTAAATCTGTCAAATCAGTAGGTAGTAAGTACAAATTAGAGCCAAAGCTTACTAATTGCCCAACGTATCGGTACGTAATCAATAGGTACCAATAAATCGCTATTATCATTAAATTTATCAATTCAGTTTGAAAATTCCCTTTGGCGCGTAAACGTAAATTACACAATTATCTACACTGCTTTAATAAATACACTCTTGAGGCGATTTGCATATCTATGGAATAAATAATTGAGGAACGAATTCTACCGATTCATTTGAAGGGTTAAAATTTCACGGATAAACGATCGAGGAATTTCGGGAAATCACGTTCGTAAAACAACGTTATTTCACGTATATAATTAGGTAATAATGTTTCTTTTTCCGACGTTACTTTGAAAAAGAACACGCGAAAACTAGTGTCGTTAGTATGGAAAACAGAACCAGCCAAGGACGCACTGAGGGTTCCGTTTGTGGTTCATAGTAGGTATTTTCGGTTTGTTCTTTTCCCATAATCAGGTGTTCTTTTTCATTGGCTTTCTTTGAAATTTTAATGTCTAGCATATGGCACAACACAAACAAAAACATATTTTTGTCCAGAAGCACGTTGGCACTACCTCAGGTCTCTGACAGAATGCCAGCTCTGTGGCTATCCGTAGCTGCAGTACATGCTGAGTCAGCGCCTATTCTCCACATCATCGCATGGCTCTCTTAATTTAATTTAATTCTTTCATTTCAAAATTAAATTTTTAAGTTATCCGTATTATGTTTTATATTGTCACTTTATCATTGTTATTAATTAAGCCATGTACGTGTTGTGGTGATTAAAGTTTTTTATCTATCTATCTATTTCTGTAACAAACAAAGTTATATTTCGTGGCCTAGTGAATAAGGAGTTTTTCCTTTACGTGTGCTGTAAAAAACTATTTTTGTGACAAATTTTAAAACTTTATGTCAACGAAATGGCTGAAATATTTTTTTTTTTTTTTTGATTTATTTAGGAAACAAACAGTCACAATTCAACATAAATCAACTTAAGTAACAACAAACAGACCTTAAGTTCCATAGAAAATAAAACGAAATACATAGTTAATTAACAAATCGAAACGGTAGGTGTTAGGCACCATCTTAAACATCTTATCTTATGATTATGGCCGTGGTGGCCTAGTGGTTTGACCTATAGCCTCTCAAGCAGAGGGTCGCGGGTTCAAATTCTGGCCCGCACCTCTAAGTTTTTCGGAATTTGTGTGCGAAATTGCATTTGAAATTTACCATGAATTTAAGGTGAAGGAAAGCATCGTGAGGAAACTTGGATACTCTTGCGAAGAAATTCAATGGTGTGTGTGAAGTTCCCAATCCGCACTGGGCCTGCGTAGGAACTAGGGCCCACGCCCGCTCATTCTGAGAGGAGGCCTGTGCCCTGCGCAGAGGGACGGAGGGATGATGATGTCAACGAAAAGCATTCCATGGTAGTAGTGTATCTCAATTATTAGCCCACCGATTTGGATCCAAGTGGCTGACTTACAAAATTTTACCATGAAAAACATTGCAAGTTAATAAAGGGTCGTAATAAGTCAAAACGACATACAAAACGACCCCAGAAATCAGTCTTCCACATGTAAATGTCTTTTATAATGGAAAATTTGGCGCCCCATGCCACAGCACCGATTTATATCGCCACGCCCCCTGTCCAGCAAAACATTTTCATTTAATACCGACTCAGCGAAATAAAGCAAGTTATTTGGTGTTAATCCTTAATGCCTTATGGACACGACAACCGCAGTCTAAAGGTTTTTTTACTATAAAGGTTTACTACACGCGATATGGGACTTGAAAATTAGTGTTAGAGTTGAATTCTCTTCGTTTGACGTTCTTTTTTATCATCATCATCATCATCATCATTTCAGCCGTAAGACGTCCATATTGGTTCTTCTTTATACTTTACCGGTATAGTTGGTATTGGTATATAAAATCTATGCTACATAAAGAAGCAATACGCATACACATACGAAATAAAAAATATTTTTTATAGTGCTCTTCTAAAATAAACTTGATTTTGATTTGTGGCCCTTTCGTTAATAACTATAAATTTAAAATTTTAAAAACCCCCAACGCATTTAAGTCTAAAATTCCTTCCGCGGCATGCAAAATAGCTGATAACTTTGAAACGACTGGGCCAATTTTGATGAAACATATCTACGAACCATCGCCAAAAACCTGCTTTTAAATAAAAAAAAACCGCATCCAAATCGGTTCTCCCGTTTAAGAGTTATGATGCCACAGACAGACAGAGTATCAATCATCATTATTCTATACAATATCATTTTTCAAGACTTGCGATACTTTAGTATTTCTATTATAAGCGTAGAAGAAACAATACATACTAAAATAATTGCAATTATTTCAGTTTGTCAAGATTCACGTTTGAAGCTCAGTTCACATTCATTATTTTAGGAAGTTTCTAAGAAATCTTGCTATTTCTACGTGGATTCAAATAAATCAAAAATCAATATGATCGCTAGAATCGTGCGAGAAACTTACGCGTTTAGTTGAACTTCTGATGATGTAATGAAGTTTAGACTCGTTACTTAATTGTTGTTACACTGTGTCATGAAAATAATACGGATAATTCATCACTCAGGCAAGCAAAAAGCCGATAGCCTAGTGGTTTGACCTATGGCCTCAAGCAGAAGCTCGTGGCTTCGAGCTTGGGCTTGCGCCATTGAGTTTTTCGAAAATCCAAATATCCAGACATCATCTCAAACTGTCTCATTTAATTTTATAATATTATGTAAATGCGTCAAAATATCGGGAGCTCATTCCCTAAAGTCAATAAAAGTCTACGTCCCGTACCAAACATGACTAGAGTAATAGCGAATCCTTTAAAACATTAAAGTTAAAAGTACAAGGGTGGTGGTGGTGGTGGCCTAGTGGTTTACTTTGATCTATGACCTCTCCTGGGTGAAAACTCGGGCTCGCATCGCGATTTCACATACCATGTGAGCTTAATAATGACGGTTTCATCATCTTCATCGTGAGGTAACATGGATACACCATTTTTAACAAGTTTGGTTTGAAGTATCTTTTTGTATTTTTTTGTTAAAAGTATGGCCTTGTAGCGACATCTCTTGTCCGGGTGAGCGGTTAGTTCCGAAGGAGTGTTAATGTTTCTCGATGAGAACTGAACATAGATGGCGCTGTATCACTGCATAAGTGATGATGGCAGGCTGGAATGTATGATGCATTGGAAAAAATTGCGTGTTAACTCCTGACCAGTGGTGGTGTAGGGGTAAGCACGCGGCACGGAATGCCGAAGACCTGGGTTCGATTCCCAGCATTGGTCTTTTTTCTGGGGTTTTTTCTGTGCATCTATGTTTCAGTTTGTATTTAGTATGAAATATATGGATACACCATTGAAAAAATTAAAAGATATGTGTGAAGTTCCCAATCCTGGGCGCGCGCGGGAACTACAGCCCTAACCGTCTAATTCTGAGAGCAGGCCTGTGCTCTGCAGTGGGACGTATATAGGCTGAGAAGTGCGGGTGTTGTTGCTGATAAATCTATTGCCGCCTCTACATTTGAATCGATCTAGCAAACTTTGCAACGACTTGTGTAGGTAGATCCGTGCGGGAACAGTTCAAGTATTCACGTGAAAACAGTAATGAGATGTTGCTCGTTAACTTTATTATCCACGTGATACCCCGGGGGCCAGGGGCAGGGGCGCGGGGCAAGCCTAACAATGAAAGTTCCCCCGTTTGGGGAATGGGGCGTGTTAACAAACGTTTTAAAGCGCTTCGTTATCTCGCTTTCGTACAGGTCTTGATACGGTTGAAATATAAATATGTATGGCGGTTGTGATGTCTTGGACAGGATTTAGTACTTGAGTCAGCTCTGCTGTGCTGAGGGTTTTTATGTTTCAAGCCGTTTTGTGGTTTTGCTCGCCTGAACCGTTAGATCTATGAGTTGAATTTAATTTCGGCACTTCACAAAATTGCCGAGGGGATCCCCAAATAGAACTTTATCATCATCATCATTTCAGCCGTAGGAAGTCCACTGCTGGACATAGGCCTCCCTCATTGACGCCCAATCATTACGATTGGAAGCGATTTGCATCCACCCTGAACCTGCGGCCTTCACCAAATCGTCCGTCCATCTCGTTGGTGGACGTCCCACGCTGCGCATGCCAGTCCGTGGTCTCCATTCTAGAACTTGTCGTCCCCAACGGCCATCTGTTCTGCGTGCTACATGGCCTGCCCATTGCCATTTCAACGAGTTAATCCGTTAAATAGAACTTAAGTAAATAAAATAGACATACTCGTCAACAACTTTATACTTACTCTCATCATCATCTCATCTATCAGTAGAGTAGGTTTGTAGAAAAAAAACCTAGACAAAATGTAATCTTATTAAGCTATGAAGGGCTTAGTCTATATAGAGGACACTCAAAGCGTTATCACCGTTCTTGGAGTGTACTTTAAATAGAAGAATTATAGTTCTAAGGCATGGTAAAACCCCTAACGTCCATAAAAGGTCAACTTAAAGCAAGTAAATCGAGGATAACGGCTAGGCAATTTTATTATTACTAAGGAAAATTAAGTCACTGCAGTCCGAGCGCATAAATAAAATTGTTGGTTCTTAACCCTAAATAAAATATATCGGGCATAAAAGAAATGACGTTAAAATCCTTACTCATTTTTACTGCAAGCCTTTAACACGTCAACAGTCCACAAGCTTTATATTGCCCCTTCGGTCTACATTAAATAAATAAATAAATAGTATGGGACAATTCACACCAAACTAAGCAAAGCTTGTACTATGGGTACTAGACAACGAATAAACATACTTATATAGATAAATACATACTTATATACACATGTTAAACACCCAAGACCCGAGAACAAACATTCATATTTTTAAACATGAAACTACCGTGAGACTCACTCATAGTGAAAATAAACGGATCACTCACGTCTTAAAACGAGTTTAACTCGACATGTTTCGGGCTAATCCGTAGCCCTTCCTCTCGGAGTCGCACGTCACGGCGGCTGCCAAACGTGCACTGCGTGCTAACGCCCTTACAAACCTTAAACCTTAAACCTTAGGTGAGCGAACCTTTATAAAGTGATGTGGTTAGTGTTGTGTGCTACCCTATATTTGACAATGACAATAAAAGGGATGATGAAAACGGGGGTAGTTGTGTGTCGCTGTCAGTTGCGTCGAGTAGCCGCGCGGCCAGGGCGTTAGCACGCAGTGCACGTTTGGCAGCCGCCGTGACGTGCGACTCCGAGAGGAAGGGCTACGGATTAGCCCGAAACATGTCAAGTTAAACTCGTTTTAAGACGTGAGTGATCCGTTTATTTTCACTTTTCGTATTTTTCATACAAATATCTGCCCCGACACGGGAATCGAACCCGGGACCTCAAGCTTTATAGTCAGGTTCTCTAACCACTAGGCCATTTGGTCGTCAAACCCTCATTCACTGGTGTGTAAACCGAATTATAGTAAAAAGAGATGAAAAAGAATAAGAATCAGTTTTATACAGATTGCTTACGACTTTTCCAGTTAAAAGCCGCAACAGAATTTCTATGATTAATCAGCTATGTCACATATCAGTGTCTACACAATAACGTGTTCCTTTAAATTAATAAGCTGCAACCCCTTAATACCAGTTGATCTCACGTTGTCCAGGTCGCAAAATGACTACATAGTTTAATTGACCACATCGCATAATGACTAGGTCATTAAAAAATGCTGCCATTATTTTGAATCACTCAATAAAATTTTAATACAAAAATAGGTAGGTTAGGTTAGTTAGGTAACTTCAGTTGCCCGAAAGGCAGTTGGACAAATTATAGTTGGACCACGGGTACGGAAGATCAAAAATAAGCCATCTAGGCATTTTGCGACCTAGTCATTGTGCGATGTGGTTAATCAACCTATGTAGTCATTTTGCGACCTGGACAACTTGAGATCAACCCCTTAATACAATCGCGCCATCTGTATTTAGTTCTCACATTGAGTTCACAGATGGCACTATTTTATTTAAAAGAGGTCGAAATGCCACAAGAAATTTTATTAATAGTACAGAGACCTCTACTCTGTACTAGTAATTAAATTAGCTACACAGCAGATTACGATAATCCTCCAAACAGCACTTCTACAAATTTCCTATAAAGATACAGAAAAAATATTAATCAGTGTTAAAATAAATATAGATAGGTATAGATATTGTAAATAGTCTTTATGTTAACAAAATTAATTTATTATTACATCTATGTTATACCTAAATGATAATTTTTTTTTTTCGTGTTTTCTATTTTGAATGTGATTAAAATATTTAAGACTTGTTTTTTATGTATTCCCTATTTCACACCTGAAACACTGGAATTTTCCTAGTTTAGGTATACGTAACATTTCCCCTTTTAAAATATGTTTAGTATTTAAATTGTTATAGTTTGTAAACTTTATTTATTAGGACCGCGACATTTTATTGACATTGATAGTCCTCTACTTTTAATTGCCCTTGGCTGTATCAAAGAAAAACACATCTGCCTACAGAAATAGCTATGTCAGTTAGCACAAACGAATACTTTGAATAAATTTAATTTACATTCTTCTACGCCCTTTAAAAATATAAAATTATGTTTCTGCAACATTTAGCTGGCATTGCTTATATTTATTATATTTTATTTAACGAATACAAACCTCTATGTTCATAAATGTCTGGTAAGTCTCTTTTAACTTTTATTTATTAGTCTTTATCTGCCTCTCTAACATTAAAATATGCAAGACTCAGATGTTGCATAACTTGTACGATAGCAGGTTCACAAATTTTTGTGAACTATATTAAGCTCCTGAGTCCCGAGCTTTTCTAACCGATGTAGAACTTAAGACTAGATAAGAGTCATATGTTTTGTAATTTTGGATCTTATTTAAGCGTCTATAAAGTTTTGACGACCAGATGGCCTAGTGGTTAGAGAACCTGACTACGAAGCTTGAGGTTCCGGGTTCGATTCCCGTGTCGGGGCAGATATTTGTATGAAAAATACGAATGTTTGTTCTCGGGTCTTGGGTGTTTAATATGTATTTAAGTATGTATATATCTATATAAGTATGTTTATCCGTTGCTTAGTACCCATAACACAAGCTTTGCTAAGCTTACTTTGGGACTAGGTCAATTGGTGTGAATTGTCCCATGATATTTATTTTATTTTATTTATTTATTATAAAGTTCTTTATTGATTGAATTATTTAAATAAATAAATAAATACCTAAATTTTTATTATTTTTTTTAGTTTGATTTGTTAGGAGATATTCCTTTCCTATCGCATTAGGTTTAATCCCTGTAATAATAGTGTAAGTGATGACAATGAAATGAATAATAAATAAATAAATAAATTTCCCATGATATGCAGACAAAGGCGCAGATAACAGCTAGTTATGAAAACAGGATAAATTAACAATGCTAATGTATCCAAAATCTTTACACAAGTAATCAATAGGCGTAGGTACGGCAGTAAAAGTGTTAAATTCCTGAAGGCAATTAATACCCGAAGTTTACGAGGTTATTCGTACTGCAGAACGACTGGGAGCTACAGAAAAAGGATCGTAAAAAAATAATAACAATATTATTCCTTGGCATGAAATACTTGGTCAGAGTTTCATGGATTTCATGAACTATCGCGGTACTTTTAAATAGCGAACCTATTCCGAGGTTTTATTTCCAAATTAAATTACCATTAATTAGTTTTAGTGGTGTGATTCCGTAAGAAACGATTACAAAGCAGAAAAAAGCGAGTCGGATTCGCGCTCTGAGGGTTCCGTACAAACTTAGAAGCCAATATTTCGTACTAAATACAAACTGAAATATAGATGCACAGAAAAAACCCCACAAAAAAGACCAATGCTGGGAATCGAACCCAGGTCCTCAGCATTCCGTGCCGTGTGCCATACCCCTACACCACCACTGGTCTAGAGATTAGACACGAATTTTTCCTATACATCATACATTTCAGTCTGCTAAATCATCACCTTATGCAGTGACAAGCGCACATATATGTTACACCCTCTATCGAGAGATTTTAACACTCCTTCGGAACTAACCGCTCACCTGGACAAGAGATGGCGCTACTGTGCAACTTTAAACAAGTTAGCTATGAAGTATCTTTTTGTATTTATTTTTTCAACTTCATTTTTTTATTACTATAAAGTAATAAAAAAATGAAGTTGAAAAAATAAATACAAAAAGATGCTTCATAGGTAACTTGTTTAGAAGCCAATATAAAGTAAATTTGACTTCGTCATCACCCCAGCCTATGTACGTCCCACTGCAGGGCACAGGCCTCCTCCTTGTATGAAAGAACTTAGGCCTCAGTTCCCACGCAGGCCCAGAGCGGATAAGGAACTTTACACACAACATTGAAATTCTTTACAGGAGATGCTGGTTTTCTCACAGTGTTCTCCTTCACTGTAAAACTCATGGTAAATTTCGAATGTAATTTCGCACGTAAATTCCAAAAAAAAACACAGAGGTGCGAGCCCAAAGTCGCCGGCAAAAGCTAGTATACTTTTACCAAAGCTAAAATGTTGATGTGTACTTGAGGACAATTTTGTGGGCAATGTTTTTAGGGTTCCGTAGCCAAATGGCAAAAATCGGAACCCTTATGGATTCGTCATGTCTGTCGGTCTGTATGTCTGTCTGTCCGTCCGTATGTCACAGCCACTTTTTTCCGAAACTATAAGAACTATGCTGTTGAAATTTGGTAAGTAGATGTATTATTCACACAAAAATATAAAAAAAAACAATAAATTTTGGGGGTTCCCCATACCTACTTAGAACTGAAACTGAAATTTTTTTTCTTCAAACCCATACGTGTGGGGTATCTATGGATGGGTCTTCAAAGATGATATTGAAGTTTCTAATATCTTTTTTTATGGTAATGTGTTACCATGTAAACTTCCACCGAAAATTGGTTTGACCGAGATCTAGTAAGTAGTTTTTTTTTAATACGTCATAAATCGTAAAAACCGCATTTTTTATAGATAATGGTACGGAACCCTTCGTGCGCGAGTCCGACTCGCACTTGGCCGGTTTTTTTTCTCTTATTTACAAACTTTCTCATTTCTAATATTAGCTAATTCTAACGAAAATCTCCGCAGACACTTTTAAGCTCTCGTAATTCAGTTATTTTACAAAATTATTCTATGTTATCGTTGAGCTGGCTGAACATAGGGGCTTGTAGATTAAGCCACATAAATAGGGATTAAAATCAGCTTCGGAAGCTGGCTGCAACGTGTTGCGCATCTTAAAAAAAGAAATACGCGATAAAAATTGTTTTATTTAAAATGTTAGTCGGGCCATTCTAATTTTAAGTAACCATTAATCTTTTGTGAAATATAAGACATACCTGGTGATTTTTTTCAAGTGTAAATAACTTATATAAAAACTGAAATAACTAAATTTAATGTTTTAAAGCAAAACACTTTAAATTTAACGAAATTTTGTGGAAAAAATTGGTAATTCAGCGGAAAATACATCAATTTCCATACAAATGGCGACGACATGCATGTACACTGTGTTAGGTAACTTTATATAAGATAAGATAAAATAAGATAATTTTTATTTCATGATTTGCAGTACAAAGTAACAAAGGATATGTAGATAATAATGATTACTTTTTAGACGTAGTGAGAAATGTAAGCATATTATTATAAAACCGAGAACTTTACCGTTTATTTAAAAAAAATATTTGAAGAGAAGATTACAAAAAATTACTGGTCAACGAAAAGTGGTACGACCCATCGCTGTTCCTGCCCCTATGCTGCAGTGGTTACGCTGCTGTGTACCGATGTGGAGAGTAACAGCCAGTGAATTAGGCGCAAGCCTCACAGAAGAGACTTGGGACGTGGGTGAGTTGCAGTCGCAGCGGCCCTTAAATCAGTTTTCAGCGTCGCGATCCAAAGCAGACGGAAGAGACGGGGCGGAGACGCGGCCTGCGGACAAACGACGCGGACTGCGACGCGCCCCCGTCTCACATGTCTTCTGTGTGGCTTGCGCCTTATTTACTTGGACGTTAATTTGACGACTGGATAGCCAAGGTGATCATAGTGACTATGAAGTTTGAGGTCCCACGATTGATACCAGGTCGCGGCAGATATTAAAAAAAATGTCACAATAAATTATACCTTTTTTACTGAAATCAAAACTATCGATGACTGGTTATTGTGATTTAAAAGTTATTTACAGCATTTTATTTCAGTTTTGCTCATAGTCGGTGTGAAAAGTTGTATGTGTCACTCACGAGCAAAATTATTTTAGTCTTGGGCGTTAACACTTGAATCGCACGTTACGCTCAGGATTCAATGTACCGCCCGCGCCGTAAATACATCATTTTGCTCCCTTGTGACACAAATAACTATTTCACTTCTCATGCTCTTAAAATGTTACTTTAGTCTCCGCATATCGGGACTAAAGCTCTTTTTTGATCTCTAGGGATTAAAGTATTTTTTTTATAATTTACTTTGGAAACTGTTCAGACTGCCAAACACGGTGTTTGTGAATGGAGGATTATCGCCAATTTTCAGTGACTGGGCATAGACTATTGCAAAGCCTTCCACAGACCGAAGCGCGCTGCGGACGCACCGTGACATCGCGCGCAAGGGCGTGGAAATAACCTCAAAATGACAAGTGTGCAATAATATTTAAAATAAAAAGATTTAATTTCGTGAAACATGATAAATGAGTGATTATGAATATTAATCTATTTAATTATATTAAATATGAATTAATTTATTATGCAGACCTAGTCCAATTACTTTTAAAATAGTTTTCTAGTTTGAATCTGTTGGCTGAATATGCAAGCATTTAAAGCGTCACTAGTCACTTTACAAAAAAAAATATATAAAAGAAAATAAAAAACCGCGGGATAAAGTTTTTTTGCTAAGCATAGTACATATAGTATTTGAATTTAGAACAGATGTCCATTATTCGTATTGAGCGTTCGTTGTAAAAAAGTATTATTGTAATTTTGTATGAAAAGCGGTCGTTTTTTTTCCTCGCATTCAAAGTGAAAAGTAGAGTGTTTAACGCGAGACTAAACAATCATAATGACACGCGAATTATAGCCACCCTCGCTGTGCTCGGGTGGCTAAATATCTTGTGTCATTATGACTTGTTTTAGTCCCTTGTTGAACAATCTACTATTTACGTTTAGAGCAAACTTGTATTTTATCTCCAGAATCTGTACAATTCAGTTTATTAATAAAAACTTGGATAAGAAAACTGTCCGGCAGGAGCACTCGCGGGAGGAAATGACGGCGAAAAGCGTAATAAGTGAAGATTTTCTTCAGAACTAAGTATAATAACCGGAAAATTAAGGCTCACGATTTTGTTCGTTTTTATCGGATACTGTCTTTTTGACTCCGTTGACTCCGCACCGACTGTATAAGGCTGCCTGTCCACTAGACTGGAGCGAGTCAGAAGAGCGAAGCGAGGGTGTAACGCAGAGCGAAGTTTCGGACTGTCTGTCTATAGACGTGGAGCTAGATAGCAGAGCGGAGTTGCGGACTGTGTTTTTATTCCTCATTCCGCTTCCCACTTTTATATGACTACTAGCTGTTGTCCGCGGCTACGTCTGCAAAGAATTTGTTTATCGCTTTCTAAACGGGTAGCAAAGGAAATTATGCAATTTTTCGGGCTAAAAAGTATCCTACCTAAATGTTAAGTTAATCCAGGCTATATGTGCGAACAAAACGCATCCGAAATAATAAAAAAAAACTTAAGTCAAAACAGTATACAATTTAACAGTAATACAGTTTGCTCGTATCTCAAAATCGATAATCTGGCTAATTGAACTTTACTCGTTGTGCAATAAAGTTCAGTTTGGTTTATTCATTGATTGGAGATACGAGATTTTTTCAAAGTAGTGACGATATGTCGGTATTGGAATAGTTCCATAAAGACTGGATATGCTTAGGCTATTTTGCATCATTTTTGATTTTACCAATATTTCTATAAGTACTTCAAAATTATTGTATTGACAAAGAGTTAAATAAATAATAATTGATAGTACAAACCCTTTTTCTTATTTTCCTCGCTGTAGTGAGGTGAAAACTTTTGTGTTATACACGGGTGAAAAGTTATTTTACGTCACGTTACGTACGTTACGTAAATACAAATTTCCCCCCTTGTATAACAATAGTTATTTGTTATACAAGGGGGGAAAGTTGTATTTTACCTGCGAGTGTTCATTTGAAACACGAGCTATCGAAAGGATGTTATGATTGACCACGAGCGAAGCGAGTGGTTCAAAAATAGAATCCTTTCGATAGCGAGTGCTTCAACACACGAGACGTAAAATAACTTTTCACCCGTGTATAACACAAAAGTTTTCACCTCACTACAGCGAGGAAAATAAGAAAAAGGGTTTGTACTATCAATTATTATTTATTTAATAACTCTTTGTCAATACAATAATTTTGAAGTACTTATAGAAATATTGGTAAAATCAAAAATGATGCAAAATAGCCTAAGCATATCCAGTCTTTATGGAACTATTCCAATACCGACATATCGTCACTACTTTGAAAAAATCTCGTATCTCCAATCAATGAATAAACCAAACTGAACTTTATTGCACAACGAGTAAAGTTCAATTAGCCAGATTATCGATTTTGAGATACGAGCAAACTGTATTACTGTTAAATTGTATACCGTTTTGACTTAAGTTTTTTTTTATTATTTCGGATGCGTTTTGATCGCACATCGACTTACTTGGACTGTCAGAACATTTTATCCGTTTTTACAACAAGAATGAAGGTTAATGTTGAATGCTGATATTTATGAATTAAAATAAAGTTGTAAGACTGTATTTAGTGTTTTTTACTCGATGCAATTCATTAATTGTGATGTTAAAAATTCAGCACTTTTAACGTTTTACGTTTTGTTAGCTGTCAAATATCACTTAAGCTGCCTTCAAATGTCAAAACTCTTTCTTCACTTGTGGATAAAAAGCGATTTTCTCAATAGATGTCAAACAAACAAAAAGGGCTTTCCGAGCTAGTGAGGTGAAAATAACTATTGCAACTCCCTGTCCACTTCAGAGGACCGGAAATTTTACGCAATTCTATTGCTCCACTGTCTCGCTGTGCTCCACTGTCTCGCTCTGCTCCACTGTCTTGCTCCGCTTCTGTGGTCAGGCAGCCTTACTGGGCATTACTCTTAAAACGTGGCCAGTAGTTTGAATAGCGCGAAGTAGAACAGTAGGTACTCCATCTTTATTGTTCTCTAGAACGACTTCTCCATCGAAATAATTGAATAGTAACAAGTACCTAACTATATACCTTTCTCGCGAGTTTATTTTCAATGACTTAGCTTCATAAAACTTGTTCGTTTGCTTCAATGTGAATGATTTGGCTTAGTTCAGAGATATTTACTTTTTTATACAGGGTAATTTTTTAATAAGTGCACAAATAATTATGTGATACAGTGTCGTTAAAATAACAAATTGCAGTATTTTTCGTTATAATATTTATAACTTATTTTTTTGTTTTTCATAGTAACTCGACCAATTATTGGATAAATTACTATGAACATCCCAAATTTCAAAATGTAAAAAAAAACCTCGAACAGATAATCGAAATCTATCAACGATACTGAATCATATATCAAAATTTGTGCACTGATTAAAAAGTTACCCTGTATAAAATGATTTTGGAAATGTTTGCGGTGCAAGACAGCAAGGCAGACAACGTTGCTACTCTAAAATAAAATATAAATAAATATTAGGGGACAATCTTACACAAATCGACCTAGTCCCAAACTAAGCAAAGCTTGTACTATGGGTACTAGACGACGATAAACATACTTATATAGATAAATAAATACTTAAATACATAGAAAACATCCATAACTCAGGAACAAATATTCGTGCTCATCACACAAATAAATGCCCTTACCGGGATTTGAACCCAGGACCTCTTACTTCGTAGGCAGGGTCACTACCAACTAGGCTAAAGCGGTCGTTAGGGTCTTCGACCCTAATAGCTTTTTGTTATACGTCATGTTTTTTTTCTTGAAGATGATGACATAAAATGATCATAGTCTATTACTTCTCACCTATTTGAAGTTTGCATCAAACATCGAGATAAACTGGCAGCATTGACTACACAAAACAAGTTACAATATTTATGAATCCTCTTCGTGAATTGCCAAAGTTTTTCTTATAAATCTTAAAGTAGCCCTTCGCAGATTCCGCCGGCTTAAATATGCTTTCTGTACACTCGGATTTGTTTACAATGTGTAATTCATTGAAGGGTGCAAATATATTATGTGCTAAGTGTAAGTATACATAATGTACAACAAAATGTTCATTCAAACAAGCCGTTAACAACTTATAAATGGTTGAAGCTTCAGCCAAGTACGAGTCGGACGGATGCGGTGCCGCACAAAAAAATAAGTTTCAATTTCATAGTAAGTATTTCTATAAGAAAACCAAGTTGATTTTTAGGGTTCCGTACCCAATGGGTAAAAACGGGACCCTATTACTGAGACTTCGATGTCCATCCGTCCGTCCGTCCGTCCGACTGTCCGCCTGTCACCAGGCTGTATCTCATGAATCGTGATAGCTAGACAGTTGAAATTTTCACAGATGATGTATTTCGGTTGCCGCTATAACAACAAATACTAAAAATCAGAATATAAGTAATAAATGTTTAAGGAGGCCCATACAACAAACGTGATCTTTTTGCTCGTTTTTGCTCGATATTGACAACGGCAACAGGTAGGTAGACGCTTGAAATATTCAGAAAATATTAAGTTATATATTCCCATTAAAAATAAATAATTAAAATAAAACAAATATTTAAGGGGCTCCCATACAATACAACAAACGTGATTTTTTGCCGGTTTTTATAGATAATGGTACGGAACCCTTCGTGCGCGAGGCCGACTCGCACTTGGCCGGTTTTAGACGACCAGATGGCCTAGTGGTTAGAGAACCTGACTACGAAGCTTGAGGTCCCGGGTTCGATTCCCGTGTCGGGGCAGATATTTGTATGAAAAATACGAATGTTTGTTCTCGGGTCTTGGGTGTTTAATATGTATTTAAGTATGTATCTATCTATATAAGTATGTTTATCCGTTGCTTAGTACTCATAACACAAGCTTTGCTAAGCTTACTTTGGGACTAGGTCAATTGGTGTGAATTGTCCCGTGATATTTATTTATTTATTTATTTATAGTTCAATGAGTATCTGACATTTTCTTTACTTATGTAGTAGGTAACCTTACCTCATACATTTCATAAATCTTTGTTCCTACGTCAAGATACGACTACGTGTGTGTCCCATCGGACAGAAGCCACTTACTCAAAACAATAACAACATTCATCAAAAGTGTCAAGAAACTGTCTTGGTGAACTTGGTTCGATGAGCCTTACACCAAGAAACTTTTTGTCATAAAAACTATTTGTTTGTTACGTCAAGGCGGATTACGCCTACTTGACGCTGACTGTACCTACATAGGTAATATTTCACGCGAACTCGTTAGGAGCTACTTACAATTTTATGAAATAGATTTTTCAAGTTCTACTCACTTTTCTGCGAACAGTGACATGTTTAGTTCGCTAGATTTATAACGTACCTTTTATACCTACTTTAACTGCCTCTTTAATTCGAATGAAGATTATAATGGTATATTTCAAACTAAATACAAACTGAAATATAGATGCACAGAAAAAACCCCAGAAAAAAGACCAATGCTGGGAATCGAACCCAGGTCCTCAGCGCTCCGTGCTGCGTGCTTACCCCTACACCACCACTGGTCTAGAAGTTAGCGACGAATCTTTCCCATACATCGTACACTTCAGTCTGTTATAATCACATTTAGGCAGTGATAAAGCGCATCTATGTTATGCCCTCTACTGAGAGACTTCAACACTCCTTCGGAGCTACCCGCTCACCTGGACCAAGAGATGGCGCTACTAGGCCAACTTTTACAAGTTAAGTATGAAGTATCTTTTTCTATTTATTTCTTTTTTCTGGGGTTTTTTCTGTGCATCTATATTTCAGTTTGTATTTAGTTTGAAATATATGGTTTCACGGGATGACCGTAAAAGTAATAAAAAAATGAAGTTGAAGAAAATAAAAAAATAAATAGAAAAATATACTTCATACTTAACTTGTGATTATAATGGTGTTTTATTTTTTTACGGCTAGGTAGAGGTTTTTTCATAAAAGTAAAGTTTTTAGTCTGACAGGCCAAGTTTTAGCTTTATCGAGTTTTTATCGCTTTGTTATTGCGTTTTACTAAAAATACTATTATTTGGCGTGATTAACAAACATATTAAAAGTAACATTAATAACATCACTCTCAATACAGTGCCTAGCGTGGGGCCTCAAGATAATCAGTGAATATTATTAAGGTTTTCTTTTAATAAACAATTTGGTTTTTAATACTGAAATATTCCAAGCAAAGTACCTAAAAATAAATAGGTAGCCCAAATCAGCTTAACAGAAGTATAACAAAAGGATTGACGATTCTTAAAAAAACAAATGAAGTGACGAAAAAAACTTTTAATAACACGAGCATTATTTCACTTGTCAGCTTAAAAGCTGACAAATTCTCTACTTAGAGTCTGGAAGTCAAAAATTAGCAATAATTAAGGCCATTCGTAAGACAAGCAGCTCAGTGCGAAATATATTGGAAACTTTGTACTGAGACTGGAATTAATTGAAAGGAAAGAATTCTGACTTAACTGTTTGCGCATTCGCAAGTTAATTAAATGTACGGGAGTTTGATTAAGCCATGTCATGATTAGGAATTGAATGTGGTAATGTAGAGCTAAAATGTAGTGTTTTACCAATTGGTAATTTTTAGATTCCCTCCTCCTTGTATCACACTTAAGTATTACTATGATAACCCCAATTGCTATGTTTTTATCCCCAGTCCTCCCTCCCCTAAATATGTGACGTATGTGTGTAGGTTTATAACTGGACAACTGCACTGTACTGTGAAACCACGCAAAACGAACAACAATAACACGTACACAGGCTAAAAGTAAGAGTACAAACATAGACAGACATAGGTTAGGTACATGTTGACGCGAAGGGTTTCGTAGTCGAACGAAATCCTACTAAAATTATAAATGAAAAAGTTTGTGAAGATATTTGGATGTTTGTTAGTCAATTACGTTAACAGCTGAACAGATTTAGACAAAACTTGGCGTACAAAACGATTCACAAGAGTTGGCACGAATGGAATGAACGAAAGCAATGTCACTTTGACATTTTTGTAGGAAAATTACTGATGCATGACATTTTCATATTTGTGTGAAGTGTATTCAAATAGGTAACACATAGATACTTTCATTCACTCATCCGATCCATTCGTGCCAACTCTTGTGAATCGACCTGTACAGACAGACAAAGATCTACATTGCTAATCTGTCGTCCTGTTGACACCACCAAGAATATTAAATAAAAAACTGGATATTGCATGCCGAACATTCCTTTGAAGCCAGAAAAAATGACCTTGAATTACGTCACGCCGATCTTGCATCTCTTTCTTTAGGGTGTCCATAATTAAGCATACATTAGGAATATCCCGCGGAATTTGACATACTTTTATACAACAGATTGACTTTGAAATTTATTAAATTCAACCGATTTCAATTCAATTCAATTTTTAGGGTTCCGTACCTCAAAAAGAAAAAACGGAACCCTTATAGGATCACTTTGTTGTCCGTTCGTCCATTAGTCAAGACCCTTTTTCTCAGGAACGCGTGGAGGTATCAAGCTGATATTTAAATCAAATACTCAAGTCTACTGTACTGTCCCTTGGAGCTGTGAAAAATCAAACTTCTAACCCAACGCAATCAAAAGATACCTACAGCCATTTGCCGCAAATTCTAGACACTCGCAAGGGATACTTCCCGTGAACTTAGAATCATAAATTTGGTACGAAGCAAGGTCTTATAGCACAGATAAAGGAAAAATTGCAAGCAGAAGGCATAAATTTTTTGTCTGTCTGTCTATATCAGTAACCAATCTACAATGATCCCACACTGCGCACATTTTGCTTAGGAACAGGGGTCTGCTAAGACTGGATGTTCATAGATACATATAAATTTGTACGGAACCCTCGGTGCGCAAGTCCGACTCGCACTTGGCCGGTTTTGTTATTAAATTTTTATTCAACCGTTTTATCATGAAAGTGAGCATCCATCCTCACAAACTCAAGTAAAAGGTACCAATTTTTTTGTCAGTCGTCAATATAAGGTCCATTTCTGGTTGCATTTCTATGCCACTCTGCAGTTACTCGGCCTTACTGATATCCGGCAAAAGGTTACCTTTTACCTGAGGACGCTACAAATATTTACTGCAAAACATAAGGGAAGTATCTGTCAATGGAAAAAAATAATAAAATACTAGGACGTTATAACAGTTTCTTTATTTTCTACACATGTGAGAATAATATTGTTTTGTACTGAGTAGGCGTCCCGGCCTTTCTGGGTCATAGTCATAATCTTCAGGCTTAAAATGCAAGCTGCAAATTGTCAAACGCTCTACACCTTTCCCTTTATCGGTACAATCGACAGCCAATTTTGCCTCCTTCTTTCATCTTTTGGAAAACTGCAATGTAAAATATTAGGTATTCATGTTAATTGTAAAGACACAAACAATAAATATGTTATTATAACCTGTGATATGAATTATGAAGATAGAAACCGTACCAAGTTGATAGATTTAGCTCCATTCAATACGAATAACCATGCATGAAAAAGGATTGGTCACCCTAGTTGTAAAACCACACATTCTTCAATTTTTCATTTAAGGTCATGTTTAACTCCAAATAAACAAAATATACTTCTAACTTAACATTATAAACCTATTTGTGGGGTTTTTGAATAAAAACTAACAAAGCTTAGAAGCAAAATATAGGAAAATTGATTGCCACTAAGATTTATGAACATTTTCGTAAAATAAGTACTCACCTGTGAAGTTTTATGTCGGATTTCGGCCTCCAATTACTCCTACAATGCTTTACTATGCAATACATAGCGCATAACCCAAGTAAATCGACGAAAAACGTTTATTTAACGTAAAAATCCTCTGAAATTGGTGAAGGACTTCTGACAATTCTGACGTGATTCTGACATATCGGCCATTTAGTGTTGCCATAGTACGCACGAGGTGCATACCGGTGAAATGAGGATTTTGACTGGGTTCTTTTTTTTGTATAATACAAAGAAAACTAAGTAAATTTTATTGCAGAAAGTTTTATAAGAAAAATATAAATTTCTGTTGAAATTAGCTTAAAGTAAATTAATTAGGTGATGCCAGATAATGCGTATTTCTAAAAAAAATAAGGTTTTTTTTATAAATAACCTGGCAATATATCACAGTGTTGAAAAGAGATAGAACATAGGAGCAAAGGTGAATGAACCTGGCTTCAACTCATAGTTCGTCATGCAATATCCAGTTTTTTATTTAATATTCTTGGACACCACCAATCAACTGAAGTACTTTTTATGAGCTGTCAAAAGACAAATCCTCCCATAGAGTTTGAATGGCAATAGCAACTATGACGTTACTTGTTCGTCAACTCAACTATTTATTTGTGTTAAAGCAACAAACATTTTAATTCAAAGTCAAAATTCTTTTTTCAATTTAGGCATCAATTGATACTTCTATGAACGTCGAAGAATCTACCACCGGTTCGGAAAAACCCTGTTGAGAAGAAACCGGCAAGAAACTCAACAAGGTATATTGCAGTTAATCGAAAATTAATCTGGTTTTCAGGGCTAAAATAAAGTGTTATTTTACTGTAATCGTGTCTTCGAATTATTTTTTAATGGCAATCACCATCCCTATTCTAAAAGATGTATTTCTAGGGCCTCTGTTAAATTACCATCACTTATTTTTAACAAATCACGTTCCCTAAACAGAGTATTTATTTAGATTAGCTTCTATCTCTAAGATATCCTTAAGGCATCTAAGAGTTCGTCGTACTGAGACGGGTCGCCGACCGAATGGGCTAACTATAACTACGTTTTGACTAAGAGGTAGCTCTGAAATGAAATTTTCTTTGGGCTTATATATTATACAATACATTCTCCTGAGTTGTTCAAAATTATGTTGATTTGATTTACATCATAAAGCCAGTAGTGAAATCCGCGCAAGAACTAAAGTCACGGACTTAGCTCGAAGAATCGCTGGACTTAAGTGGCAGTGGGCAGGGCACATCGCTCGTAGAACTGACGGCCGATTGGGCTGAAAGGTTCTCGAGTGGAGTCCGAGAACCGGAAAACGCAGTGTAGGTAGGCCTCCAACAAGATGGAGCGACGACCTGGTGAAGGTGGGCGGAGAACGCATTGGATGCGGATGGCGCAGGATATGTTTGGCGAGCCTTGGGGAGGCCTATGTTCAGCAGTGGACGTCTTTCGGCAGAAATGATAGTCAGTAGATGTCGATACTATACTAAATAGGTGTTTTGTTAGGAGAACAATAAATTTCATTTATTCAGATATCTAAGATCCATTTGTTAGTTACAATGACGATGAAGATAAATAAAGGTATTTCCACTCGACGCTGCGAGGCGGTACACTAATGCCCCTGCTGAAAAGCCAAATAAGATATCATCGTAAAGTTATTTGCAATGCACAAGATATTTAACGTTACAATATATTATTTTGATAACAATACTGCGCTGTTACTCGAATTTTGCTAGAAATGATTTAAAGTTGCATTTACATAATGACGATGCTGTCGCATATGCGCTGCAGTCAAGGAATTTAATTTCCAACCCTTGCAGTCAAGGAATTTAATTTCCAACAATTCCCTTAGTGGTGGCTTTAAGGTTTGGGCCAATGTCAGTGACGATGACAGGTTTGCGGTTGATTCTGCAGAACGCCAACATTTTGACAGCAGCAAGATTATAATTTTGACAAAAAAAAAAGACAAAAAAAACGGTTGACATAAGAGCTATCTACGATGTTTCTTTGACGTGTTTCATTTCACATTTCGACCTTAATGCATTGCGAATACTTAGCGACATAATTAATAATTAATTAATTTTAATTAATTTTAATTATTAATTTTAATTATCTTTTTTATTAATTTATAGATCAAGCTAAGGAAAAAGTCAATGTCATGTCGTATCAGGAGCTTAAAACGCTGGCAGAGAACCGAAAAGAGTGGCGATTACTCCACCGACAAAAGCTAAGCTCTTAAATTAATGATGATAATGAGCGACATAATTACGACATGGGTAGGGAATTAAATTCCTTGACTGTACAAACCCAAGTAAAAAAAAACATTAAAAATAAATAAACAAATATCACTAATTCCCCCCTTCGCATTCCTTAGTTATAAAAATCTTAAATATTTAAAGATTGTAACTAAGTTTAAGAAAAAAATTTGTAACTTTAATTGCAATAAACAGATAATTTTTTTTTATTTTTTTTTATTTGACATCAATTGACCTAATCCCAAAGTAAGCAAAGCTTGTTTTATTCATCGTCATCATGCAAAGAATAAAAATACTTAAATAGATAGATATTGAAATATTTATTTAGTGCGCACCCAGAACTCGACAACAAACATTGGTATTTTTCATAATTAATATCTGACTCGAGCGGAGATCGAACCCGGGACCTCAAGCTGTGTAGTCAGGTTCTCCACCCACTGGGCTATCCTATCCCGTAGATCGTCATTAAGTCGTCGTTAGTAAAATACATATTTGAATTCAATTTATACTTGCAGAATTAATTTTTAAGTGTAAAATTGTATAGTTTTAACAAAAAAGAAACGATTTCAAAGAATCTTACCTTCCTTATATGGTCACATTTTTTCTTCGTATTTAAATGGCTACAAAACGGCAACAAAAAAGAAAAAGCAAATCAGTTTATAAATGACAGAGTTGTGAGGTAAAAAACATTTTACTACATCTATATCTATTCTATACATATAATAAATCTGTAACAAGTCGGTGTCTGTACATTGAAGATATTTGAGAAAAACTGTCACTGAGGGCTATTTATTAGCGCAATAGAACCCAAAACAATGATTTTTAGAATTATTGTCTGTTTGTCTGTGCGTTTGTGCGCGCTAATCTCAGAAACGGCTTAACCTAGAAGGATGCGGTTTTCACTGATATGTTGGTATTTTCTTGGATTAACATTTAGTGTTTGTTTCATTTGAATGGGTTCACAAATAAGAAAGATACGTCTATTTTAAGAATTTATCGAACAGGTTTTTTGTTTGAACGCGCTAATCTCAGGAACTACTGCTCTGATTTGAATAATTCTTTCAGTGTTAGATAGCACATTTATCGAGGAAGGCTATAGGCTATAATATCATCACGCTAACACCAATAGGAGCGGAGCGGAGCGGAAGAATGTTTCCAAATCGGGGGTTTTGGAAGTAAAACGTCTATATCTCGGGAACTACTGCTCCGATTTGGAAAATTCTTTTAGTGTTAGATAGCCCAGTTAGATAGTGCGGGTTGGGAGCGGTTGGGGGGGCGGGTTGAGAGCGGGTTGGGGGCGGCTTGAGAGCGGGTTGGGGGCGGGTTGGGAGCGGGTGGGGGGGGCGAGTAGGGAGCGGGTTTGGGGCGGGTTGGTAGTGGGTTGGGGGCGGGTTGGGGGCGGGTTGGGAGTGGGTTGGGGCGGGTTAGGAGCGGGTTGGGAGCGGGTTGGGAGCGGGTTGGGGGCGGGTTGGGGGCGAACAGGGAGCGGGTTGGGGGCGGGTTAGGAGCGGGTTGGGGGTGGGTTGAGAGCGAGTTGGGGGCGGGTTGGGAGTGGGTTGAGGGCGGGTTGGGAGCGGGTTGGGGGCGGGTTGGGAGCGGGTTGAGAGCGGGTTGGGGGCGGGTGGGGGGCAAGTTGAGAGGGGGTTGGGAGCGGGTTGGGGGCGGGTTGAGAGCGGGTCGGGGGCGGGTTGGGAGCGGGTTGGTTTATTATGAAGTTTCACTTCTTCCGGAAGGATCTAAGGAGAGCCATAATTGATGAAAAAGCAAATTGGATAAAAAAATAAGCTGCCCAAATTACTAATTCCACGCGGACGGAGTCGCGGGCAAAAGCTAGTTTACAATAAGTTAAATGGCCAATTTGGTAGTTTAGCTTTAGCATTACCTTAGGGATTATAACGCACGACGCAAGAGGGTCGCCTCGCTGCTGAGGCGAGTGCGGGGCAGTAGAAACAGTACCTTGGAGACGGTGGCTGGACGTGTAGACTGCCCTATATTAAGGCGCTGGGTTGGTATTGTGACGGGGAGGGCAAAATAATGTACGGGTTTTGTCTTGCGCGTGCTTAATAGTGCCGACTGAATTGAATCAGTGCTTGATATATTTTGCTGGTTCCCTTTTCTTTATTTGCTTATATGTGCCTAAATGTTACTAGGTAATACCTAGTTCATAAGATTTAAACTAACACAATATGGAATTCGTCGATTGAGTCTGAAATAAATGATTTTTATTTCATTATTTATTATAGGTTACTTTGTAACGCAAGTTTTTTTTGTTTACATTCAGATGCGATGCTCACCCATTACCAAATACTCAAACGCGCTTCAAATTTTGGGTCAATTTTAAAGTGGTTCCAGAAGCATTAGTAACACGATCGATATACACCATTGGCACCAAAGTGGCAAACGTTGTTAGGGAGAATTGCAGCGAGCCAGGACTCCATTCAGCGCAGTCAAGAATGACGTGGAATTTATAGAGTATGGGTCTGTTTGAATGGTATGCACCTTTGAGGAAATCACTTTGGCTGTAATGGTAAGAAAAACACCGATCACCAAAGTAAGTATCATTGCTTTAAAAAGTGCTCATTATTTGCATTAGTTGGAACTCAACTTATTTACTCGTGATAAAGATAATAATAAATAAATAAATAAATATCACGGGACAATTCACACCAATTGACCTAGTCCCAAAGTAAGCTAGGCAAAGATTGTGTTATGGGTACTAGGCAGCGGATAAACATACTTATATAGATAGATACATACTTAAATACATGTCATATTAAACACCCAAGACCCGAAAACAAACATTCGTATTTTTCATACAAATATCGGCCCCGACACGGGAATCGAACCACCCTAGTTACCTTAGCTACCTAAAGCGAGGATGTGCCCCCTTATGTGTTATGTTTTATAGCATATACTATTTGTTCATTAAGTATTTAATTTTCTATTCATTTTTATGATTAATGTTGTTTTCTTTTTACCGCACGTAATTTTGACTCTTTCCTGTCTTTGTAAATTTTCTGCTAAAACTTCATCATTTCTAATGTGATCCCGCAGAGAAGCTCCGAGCATAACCCTCTACTTCACCTTCTGAGTGGCTTGATATTTCTTATGAGACCCATCGTTAGCGGCCACGTCTCAGTCCCATACTTAAGTAAGACATTGTTGACAACACACACTGGTCAAAGACTTTTGACTTGAGAAACCACAACAACTTGTTTATCTCGTGTCAAAAAGTGCTTTTTGGCTATTTTACATTTCAGATGTTTTTATTTTGTTTTGATATTTTGGTTCGTTACAGCGAGCCGGCACGCTAATGATGCTTACGTTGAACAGAACATAGATTTACGTGACAGCTCGAATAAATTAGCCGTCTCTAATTTGTTTGCCATCGAGATGCTACCCCTACCGGCGTAATTTATTAATATAATAAGGTCGCGACTGCAATTACAGACGGTGTATCCTATAACGGTTGTTGTATTTGTTGGTTGGTAAATATTTTTCGTTCGGTTCGTAGAGACATTGAAGTCGGTAACAAACCCCCTGTAGATTTTTTGTGATTGGTAGAGTGACTAAGGCTTCAGGAACGCTGCTCCTGGGGGCCCCGGTGTTTTGTCATCCAAAGGCGTTATAACTGGACTTGATGGACGCTCGCTGTCCGATTGATGCTAGTTTTGGAGTCACAGCTTGAAAAAAACAGGTCAAGAGCGTGTTGGACACGCCCAGGATAGGGTTCCGCAGCTGTTAAAGAAAAGAAAGAAAGAAAGAAAGAAAGAAAGAAAGAAAGAAAGAAAGAAAGAAAGAAGACATGTATTCACTTTTACAAGACACACGATATACAAGAAAGTACACACAATTTCACACAAAAAAAACAAAGATAACAAACAATGGAGTAATAAACATGTACATACACAGCTCTGCATGTGTGTCCCCGCAAAAGTGAAACGGTCGCTGACTCAGCATTATGCTGAGGCGTTAGACGCCTGCAGCGCTGATTTTCTGTCAGAACCGTCTGTGACTCACGGAACGATACACAAATATACTATAACTAGCTTTTGCCCGCGACTTCGTCCGCGTAGAATTCCAATTTGTGGTAAAGCCTCTTCATCTCTTTCATTGTATAAAACAAAAATCCGGCAACGGCAACATCCATCATTATTATCATTTCGTCATTTCATCATCATCAGTATCAGTTAGTGAATATTATAAATCCCGTTTATTCTCTATCCCGTGGGAATTTCAACAAATTTGTCCTTATTCTATGCAAATTTTCGCTTATTTTAATCCCACGGGAATTTTGCATTTTCCCCGAGAAAAAGTAGCCTATGTCCTTAAAAGTGTAGCTTTCTACCGGTAAAAGAAGTTTTAAAATCAGCCTCGTAGTTGAATTCACTTATTTTTTTCCCGTGGGAATTCTGCTTTTTCACGGAGAAAAGTAGTCTATGTAAATAATGGTTGGTGTAGCTTCCTATCGGTGAAAGAAATTTTCAAATCAGCCCTCAAGTGATATTCACTTCTTTCTATCCCACGGGAATTTTGCATTTTACCGAATAAATAGTAGGTAGCCTAGCCTATACTAATAAAGGATAGTGTAGCTTTCTATTGGTCATTTTTTTTAAACTCAGCCCCGAAGTTAAATTTAGTATTTTCTATACCGCGGGAATTTTGCATTTATCCGGAAAATAGCATCCTATGTTAATCAAGGACAGTGTATCTTTTCTATTGGTGAAAGACATTTTAAAATGAGCTCTGAAGTTGATTTTTTTTTCTATCGCTTGGGAATTTTCCCGGAAAAAGTAGCCTATGTTTTACTGGTAAAAGATTTTTTTTAATCGGCTCGGAAGTTTCAGAGATCATCTATCCCACAGGAATTTCAAAAAATCCTGCAATAAGTTTTTTTGCTGTTATGTATGACCATTTACGTTTATTACTTATACTGAATTTGAAAAGTTTAGTACTTAATTGTAGTTACGGAGATAGGATCCAGTTGATTTGAGTATATAAATCCTGATTTATCCTTATCCCGTGGATATTTTCAAAATTATTGAAATTAGCTTTATACCTGTTCTTAATAGTCTACTTGCATTCCCAATTGGAACAGTTTAGTAATCTTCGTTATGGGGATAGGGTCACTCTCGATTGATGAAATATATACATCCCGTATATTCCTTATCCCATGGGAATTCCGGAAAATTCTTTCTTATCGGATGCCTACGTCATACAAAGGACACATCCTCCCAGTTTCAGGTCTCTACATACAGCGGTTTAGGCTGTGCGTTAATCCGCCAATCAGTCATTTAGGACTTCAGGACAAAGCATTTTATATGTATTTGCATTGCACCAAGCTTTTATGCGAGTTCCACAATGATGTTTGAATACTCAATTCGATTTTATTCGAAAAAGGTTGAACTCACATAAAAGCTTCATCAATCATCATCATCATTTCAGCCGTAGGACGTCCACTGCTGGACATAGGCCTCCCTCGTTGACGCCCAATCATTACGGTTGGAAGCGATTTGCATCCACCCTGAACCTGCGGCCTTCACCAAAACGTCCGTCCATCTCGTTGGTGGACGTCCCACGCTGCGCTTGTAAAAGCAAAAGCTTGGTGAAATGCAAATACTTATTATAATTAGTTATTATCAGAGATCAGATCAGGAAGTGGTTGACAAACGTAGACAAATGGTTTGCAAAATTTGAAGTTTCGTTTCGTTTACTTTGTGTCAAAATAAAAAGTAATTTAAATCAAAAGCGTTAAGGAGTATTGATATCAACTTCGAAGCAAATCACCCCCAAAATAACTTTCTACTCCTTTTTAACCCCGTCAAGGGATGAATTTCAATAAAATACGAAACACGTCTTCCATCAATTCTGTTAAAGAATGTTTATGCAAAATTTGAAGTAGATTGGACCAAGGAATCACGTTGTCCCATACAAACTTTGCCCCCCTTTTTTACCCCCTTAGGAGTAGAACTACGAAAAATCCTTTCTTATCGGATGCCTACGTCATACAAAGAACACACCCTCCAAGTTTCAGGTCTCTACGATCAGCGGTTTAGGCTGTGCGTTGATCCGTCAGTCAGGACAAAGGATTTTATATGTATAGATAAACTACTTACCTTGTATAGAAATAAATTAATAAAATGATAAAGAATTGATAAAAAGTGTAGATTTATTATAGAGTAGCATAATAAGTTAATAAGTATATAAATAAATTAAAATAAAGAAAAAGTAAACGGAGAAGATATTTTATGAAAAAGTCCTTGCAAATCTCATTAATTTTAACATTAATTATACTATCTACTAACTATACTATAATTATACAGTAATACTAATAATTCTCAAGCAAACTTAGCCGTTATAAATAGTTTTCCTTATTGATAATTTGACATATTTCCTCCCTACCTGATTTTTTTCAAAATTTTTATATCAACAGTTTAGCTTTTAGAGGGGGAGGGGGGACGCTCCATTTTAACAAAAAAAAATAAGAAAGGAAGGGCATGGACTGACTAGACATAATCTTTCTGTGGATCCTCCATCTGTATTTACAAAAAAAATCATTTTAAAGTTGAATATCTCGCAAACGAATCACTGTATCGGAAAATCGTCCGCACAACCCCGTAATGATTTTAAATACCTATCCAACAATACCCCACACTATAAAGATGGACGAGAAAAAAAATCACCCCACTTGAAGTCTATGCTAAAAAAAATTTTTTTTTTCACTTTTTATTTTATCACTTTGTCGGGGTATTTGCTATATAATTATACTTATCCATGAAAAATTACAGCTTTCTAGCACTAATGGCCACTGCGCTAAGCCGCGGACAGACAGACAGACATAGGGTTCCGTTTTCCATTTTGGCTCCGGAGTCCTAAAAATGATACCACAAAAATGATTTGACCTGCCCAATAAGCTCTTGGCAGTCTTAGTACTAACTGACAGAGCATCAACGCTCCTAATCAATCAATCAAGTTATCAATCATCATCGCGAGAGTTGACACCACACCGCCTCGCACTTGGTTTGATTAATTATATAACTCTAACTTGAACACAGTTTTAAAACAACAAACGCAGCGAAAATAACAATTTTCAATTTAGTATCTATCGACAAAATCAAAATAAAAATCTTGCGATTCAATGTTAATAATCTTTCTCTGAGAGAAGACTGTGGCCAGCAGTGGGATGTTTACAGACAGACCATGACGATGATGATGATGAATTTAAGTATGTACCTAACAAAAGTTTAGTTTAGTTTTTACAGAAAACAACTAGTCTATGTATCAAAGAGCGATTAGTTTTAATATTTTAATGCAGACGTGAAACAGTTGATATCATTCTGAAGGGTTCACAGAAAGAACATGTCTACCTATAGTCACCTAAGCAACTTTGTGAGTTATAGCGGCTTGAAAGTTAGTCATCAGGAACAATTACTATCGTAACCATTTCTTTAATATTAACTATAGGTAAATTAAAAATTTTAAAAACCCCCATCGCAATTAAATCTAAGAACCCTTCCGCAGCATACAAAACAGCTGATAACTTTGAAACGGCTTGACCAATTTTGATGAAACATGTCTACGAACCATCGCCAGAAACCTGCTTTCAAATAAAAAAAACCGCATCCAAATCGGTTCGCCCATTTAAGAGTTAAAATGCCACAGACAGACAGACACACACACATAGCGGTGAAACTTATAACACCCCTCTTTTTGCGTCGGGGGTTAAAAATGAATAAATAAGTATATATATTGTTTTCAGATATCCATATTTAATTCAACGGTAAGTCATAGTACTTTGCGAGCTCTACATTTTGAGATTAAAATCTCAATTTCCAAGAAAGTTGACTAAACATAACCTTTCCGGGGACCCTTCATCTGTAAAATGCAAGCAGTATCCCATACTTGGAAGACTTTACTCTCACAAATGGATTCAATTTAAAATAAATTATAATACGCTTAAAGAAAGAAAATATAAAGCTACAAGAATCTCGTAACGTTCGGAGACATGCGGCAACTTAAATCCTACTTAGGAAATAATCCAGCGTCCTAAAAGACCACCAATGCACAAAGGGGTCAGCACGCACGCTCGCTATTTCCTATGGCGATTAAATATTTTTAAGACTACAAAGTTTTGCAGGCTCCTCGGGATCCCTCGCGAAATCTTCTTATTCGAGTAAGAAGCTTACCCGGTAAGTCTTTGACAATCGAACGCGAGAGAGATTGGGGGCCGCCTGTTAGAATTCAACGAATTTAAATTTTCCAAGACGTTCCCGAGAATTAATTCGGACGGAGCTAATCCGGAACACCTTAAGACTGTAATACATCTGTCAGAAGCGTTTTTCGAATGCAAATGCGTTTGATTTGTATGCGGCGCGGCGGCAGGTTTATGGTGTAAAAAACGAGCAAAGGATAAAGTTTGAAAGCGTCCTTTAGTTTTCAACCAGAATTTACAGCTGAACTTGCGCGTGATAACGGACGTTATCTCTTCTATTGCTCTTGTAATTTACTGTGTTAACTCTGGCTGCATGTAGTAGTGGTTTGTGCTTGTTTTAAAAAATAAAAAACATTGCAATAGAATATGGCGAGTCGTAAAACCTTTGCCTTTTTCCTAGCGGGAAGAATTAAAAAATGAACAGCAACCGGAAAATTAATGCCACAAGTATTTTCTCTTTTATTTTTAGCCGTCTAGTGTTGCAGTCTTATTATAGGCTACCGGATAGAGGATAGTGGGTCACACCGCACACACACACAGACCAAGCTTAGACCTAAATTCCGAAATACTCAGACCAGGCCTCATGCATGCCATGTACTTACGCGCGATATTTACCTACCGCGGGGACGATCTGCTAAGATCGAAATTTCAGTAGGTTGTCACAAGCGCGCGCCGACGCACGTTCATTCGTGTTCCACGGAAAAAATATGCCGCCTGGACTTTTAAAAGTGAAAATGGTGAAACAGGGGCAAACTTTAATATGACTATGCTAGAATTAATAGCTAATATAACAATTTGGAAGTTCGTATCGTGTTGTCCCTCTTACTCTTTAAAAAGCTATAAGCGTGAGCGGGATGGCACGATGCGAAGTTCAAAAGTTGACCGTCGTATCTAGTATAACGTTAGGGTACTGTGAGCATGGCAATGTGTTCTGCGCATTACAATAAATATCCTTTTTTGTTAGGATTCCAGAGCTAAAATGGCAAAAACGGAACCTTTATAGTTTCGCCATGACCGTACCGTCTGTCCCTTTGTCCGTCCGTGGCTTAGCTTAGGGAATATTAATGCTAGAAAGTTTGCATGGATATAATATATAGCAACTATCCCGACAAAATGGTAAAACAACATGTAGAGAAAAAAAAATTAATCCAAACTGCCAGCCCTTGTCACTGTCGGCACGCACACATTCTTAAGGAGACGGAGTAGTATAATCTGTGGCTACAATCACGGTAAGTACCAAGATTTTGTACGGGATGCAGTATCTGTTACGAAGTAACTATTAAGTAATCTGTGCTCAGACCTCTGAGTTTTTCGGAATTTATGTGCGAAATTACATTTGAAACTTGCAACCACCTACGAAGCAATAGTATATTTCATTCTGAGAGGAAGCTTATGCCCAGTGTTGTTGGTCGTCTATACGCCGAAGATGTATTCGACCTCTAAGTGTCTGCGAATGTTAAAAAACTAGCCCAATTAACTCAAGATAGACTAAGACAATTCTTAATAACGACTCTTGGCGTAAGTTGAAATACTTTTGTAATTACTTTGTTTCGTAAGCCTTTATTAAATATAACCAGCACCAAAGAAATCAGAAAAAAACTGTATACTTAATATTTTTCTTTTCATGAGCTTGTTTAGAATTCTAAAATAGATATTAAATAAATTCATTCCAATAAGTACAATGTAACATTACTTCATAGAATCTTTATTGTGAATGTGAAATAATTTTATTTGTTTTATTTTTACGCAGGTAACATTCTGTTAAAGCTGCCAACATTTCCTTTATCTCATAACAATGGCAGTACACGTACTGAATTCTAAATTCGAATTCGAATACAAAACAAAATTTTATCGTTTGTTGCATTTAAAAATAGGCGCAAAAAACATCCATTATTCTTTTTAGGATTCCGTAATATCGAAAGCTACGACCAGAGGCCGTATTATCTAATGCGTGGGCGCTTGCCGTCGCTTTCGCCATCTCTCTCTGTCACCATCTCATACCGTTTGGCAGAAAGAAATAGTGACCCAGCATAAAATTACAGGAGGTAAGAGTACACACACACACAGGGTTACAGGAGGTAGGAGGAGGAGGTTTCAGGCTATTTGTAGCCTGAATGGGTACGAGAAAAGGATGGTACGGCCGTGCCTTTGTTTTGCTCGACTTGGCGGGGGCACTACCGTGCCCCCAGATACGACAGCAAGCGTCAGCGCGTTAGACAATAAAGTTTATACGCTTTTGGGGGTACTTGCAATAGAGAGATATCTCTCCAGGCGGATGTTATGCCTGGGGACAGAAGTCCGAAGGAAGAGAGTTGGAAGTTGTATTTATGCAGCCGAGTTGAGAAACTTCGATAGTGCGACGCAGGATGTAGTAATTAGTTTCTCATGTGATGACTAGATGGCGCTAGTAGTCGCTACACGCTTCATTGTCTAACGCTCGTTAGTGCACAACGCCATAAGAAAGCAGTGGCCGCCACATCAAAACACGGGTAAGTATGTTATGTAGGTCATATTTTCGTTAACCCGCCCACTTTGTTATTGTGTTTAAATAATATTAAATTGCCTCATTATTAAGTCAAAAACGTTATAAAAACGTTACAATGTTTACCAAAGATAAATACAACCGGCAAACGTAAAAGAGACACTCGTTACAGGAAATAAATCTTATTATTTACATACATTTCATAATTAATTCGTTTCCTTAAACAGAAGCCTACTTAAGATTCTCGTAACAATTTTCAATTTGGGCCAAACAAATTTGTGATATTAAATCTTCGCGAATTTTCACTCTAGGTTTTGGCATAAATTAATTAAGGGCTAAATGCCATCGCAGTTTAGAGGCTGACAAGTTCTTGGATTCTCTTTTTGTCGAAGTCATAATTAAACCTAGTAACTATAGATAGACGGTTTGAAATTTTATACGCTTTCTCGTTTTAATTTAAACTTACACAAAATTAAAAATTTTAAAAACACACAACGTACAGTCAAGGGCAAAAATATGTATACACTTTAGTACCTTGTCACTTTAACCACTGTGACAGTTCATATATGGCAGTTCAAATATGACGAAAATAGACAAGGTACTAAAGTGTACACATATTTTTGCCCTTGACTGTACATAATTTGGTCGCACTATGTTTGAAAATAAAGTAAATGCCCATTATGCGTCTCAGATCCCTTCCACAGCTAACAAAAGAGCTGATAACTTTGAAACGGCTGAACCGATTTTGATGAAACATATCTAAGAACCATCGCCAAGAAACCTGCTTTCTAATAAAAAAACGCATCCAAATCGGTTCACCTGTTTAAAAGCTATGATGCCACAGACAAACAGACACACACACACACACACACATAGCGGTCAAATTTATAACACCTCTTTTTTGTGTCGGGGGTTAAAAATACATTTTACAAATAAAGATCAAAAAATTGGACACCTTATTTCCGGCAGTTAAAAATTAATATGAAATTTTTCCATTGTGACACGAAAATTAACCATAGAAATTGTATTAGTAATTTTCGTCTCACAACGGAAGTTTTTACAGTCAGTTGTTGTGTATGGTTTAACGTGGTTCAACTTCTTGTTCACTTTCTACTTGGAAAGTGACAAATTCGGCAAAACCTGTTGTTTGTGTTTGGCAAAATTAAGTGTCAAAGTGACAAACAAAGTCAAATAGATGAGAAAAAACATCCGCACTTTACATCTAGAGAAGGTTTTTTTTTGTTATTATTAAATTATAGCTTTCTACTGGTGAACTCCTGAGCTAGCTAAGCTAATATACCCCAGCCAGCAGGTTTTTGCTATTTCAGCCACGGAAACCATAAAAGGAACTTTACTTTAGGATACTTTTAGTTTGGAAAATCTCTCAAATCTTGAGGCATTTAATTAAAGGACCATTCGAGGTGCAAGTTAAAAATCGAAAGATTCCTCCAGACGGAAGGTAAAAGAAAATCGAATAGTTATAAGGTATGACGTCAGAGTCTCCAGACCCGGACACTAATCTCCAAAGAACTAGGCGTCACTCGAAGGTGCCTAGATTCAAGTCAAACTAGCCCGCCCTGGCACACTTGAATCTAGAGAAAAAGAAATTCTTTAGCAGACCACTTTCAAATCTGGATCTAGACGGATCGAGCTAAGTCTAGCGAGGGGGGGTAATTTAAAGCACACGTTTTTGTTTTGATAGCCAATAGAGAAGGGGACTTGTGACCGGGTTTTTTAGTCCGTGCAAGTCGGACACTGTCTGGGCCCTCCATTCCCAGTTCGTCCGAAGGGATTTTTCCCGAGCACAAGTCACCCTTCCAATCCTTAAAGTAAATAAATAATAGTTTAAAAAAACTAAAAAACACGCTTTAAAAAATAAAAAATAAATTTTAATAAATTTCAATTCATGAATTAAAACAATTACTTTGCTCACCCGCGACCTTACAATAGTTACGTTTATGCAAGAAATGTGCGTTCATGCAGTTCCTCCACCTCCACACTGTACGAACACACACAAATCACATAAACCCAACCATCACCACCACCAAGCTACACTGACGCGTTTCGAACTCAACCAGAGCTCATCTTCAGAGTTACCACAACCGTATGCTATGCTACCAAACGTTAAACTAACAAACCAAAACAAATGTTTTTTACATTGTTGATTGAACCAAATGTTTTGAACAGCTAAACGATGCTGTTTAGTTAATTTATGATATAAACGTGCCTGTACGGCTACGCATGCCGATTCAATAAATTAAATAAATTAAATAAATAATAGTTTAAAAAAACTAAAAAACACGCTTTAAAAAATAAAAAATAAATTTTAATAAATTTCAATTCACTATTCTTATAGTGCAGTAAAAAATCTTAATAAGCAATTATTATATTGTTATATCCAGATCAAAATTTGTAAACAATTCTAAATATTGATAAAATAAATAATAATAGTTTAAAATATTTTATTGTAAAAAAAAGCGTGGGGTGCATGGTGTCAATTGTCAAGGATTATCATTTTGATAACATCTTAAAAAGCACCCCACGCTTTTCTACAATAAAATATTTTAAACTATTATTATTTATTTTATCAATATTTAGAATTGTTTACAAATTTTGATCTGGATATAACAATATAATAATTGCTTATTAAGATTTTTTACTGCACTATAAGAATAGTGAATTGAAATTTATTTTTTATTTTTTAAAGCGTGTTTTTTAGTTTTTTTAAACTATTATTTATTTTCTACTTTTTAGTTGCATTTTTTTCACAGTGAGAGTTTCCATGTGCCAAAACACAAAACACAAGACACAAACACAACACAGAGACAAAACGGTTTTTTGCTCGTCTTAAATAGAATCAGTCCATCTTATACTTGGTCTTTGGTGCGCGCGCACTGCTCTACACTACTAAACGTAAACCTCTTTCTTTCTAACTTTAACCCCCTCACCAACAACCCCCCAACCCCCTAAACCCAACCCCCCAACATCCCCCACCCCATTTCCCCAACCCCCCCCCCAAGCTCCATACCCCAACCCCCACACCCTTACCCCCAATCCCCTAAACCCCCTTACCCAACTCCTCATTTTAAAAACCCTCCAACCACCTAAACCCAACCCCCCTAACACCAGACCCCCCAAACCCCCCCAAACCCCCAACACCCAACCCCTCCCCCCACCCCGCCACCTGCCCCCCCCAACCCCTCCCACACCCCCCACCCCGCCACCTACCCCCCCCTCTTCCAGCTCCATCATCAAACCCTTGTTACCATCTAGGCCTCTTACCCCCTCCCCATTTCCCACAACCCCCCAAAATCCCTTACCCCGACCGAACCCCCCAACACCCCCACCCTTTTTCCCGTAAACCCCCCCCATCCCCTAACCCCAGCCGCCACACTCTTACCCCCAACCCTCTAAACCCCCACCCCCTTACCCCATACCCCATTCCCCCCCATCCCGCCACCTACCCCCCTTCCAGCTCCATCATCAGACCCTTGTTACCATCTAGGACCAAAGTACTCGTCAAAACGAATCAAACGAGCCCAAACTCGATGGGGTTGTTTCGTTTTATTGTGGAGTGCCTTTGGCCATCTTCCAGCTCCATCATCAAACCCTGGTTACCATATGGGATCAAAGTGCTCGTCAAGACGAATCAAATGAGCCCAAACTCGATGGGGTTGTGTCGTTTTATTGTGGAGTGCCTTTGGCCATCTTCCAGCTCCATCATCAGACCCTGGTTACCATATGGGATCAAAGTGCTCGTCAAGACGAATCAAACGAGCCCAAACTCGATGGGGTTGTGTCGTTTTATTGTGGAGTGTTTGGCCATCTTCCAACTCCATCAACAGACCCTGGTTACCATCTGGGATCAAAGCACTCGACAAGACGAATCAAAAGAGCCTAAACTCGACGGGGTCGTGTCGTTTTATTACATAGTTCCTATGGCCACCATCCAGCTCCATCATCAGATCAGCTCTATGTTACCATAATATTGCATTGTCATCCAATTTACACATACGTGCAAAATTTCAGCTCAATCGGAAAGCGGGAAGTGGATCAAAATCGCGCCCAAAGGAGCCGGTACAAACATACAGGTGAAGCTAATATAAAGCGTGTAAAAACAGCAAAGACTTCGCGCCTTTGGCCCCTCTGGCGACTCATTCAAAAAAAAAAAAAGTGTAGCGAGGAAAAATATAGTAGTTATTTCTTCGTGGATATGGGTAGACAGATGCGGGAGATGGAAAGCAGAGCCGTGTGTCTTCATCGGAATATATTTAAAGAGTAACAAATTAAATTTATATCTAATAAGGATTGTTTGATTACAGCGCCACCTGTTAGCATATCTAGGAACTAAATAGATTGCCTTCGATCTAACTGACAGGTTCCTTCCTAGTGATCAATTAAGTCATCTAGTTCTAATGAAAGGACGTAGATGGCGCTGTTCTCAACAGTAGTAACGGATCCAGCGAGAAAAATGCTTCTCAATAGGTCTACACTGTCAAAAATTAGATCCACTTAGAAAAATACGTATCATTCGTAGGACCTAGATCATGGGAAATCACGGGACGATTGACACAAATTGCCCTGGTCCCAAACTAAGCAAAGCTTCTATTATAGTATAAATCTTCCCAGGTGAATTTTTCGCTTCGAGCCCTTTATCTTTCAAAACAAACGGTATCGTCATAGTATTAAGGTTCAAATTTAATGTAATGGCTCGAAGCGAAAAATTCACCTGGGAAGATTTATATTATACGAGTCTAGCCAACGAATAGACATACTTACGAGTAGGTAAATACATATTTAAAAACATAAAACACAAACATTTGTATTTTTCATACAAATGTCTGCCAAGACCGGAGATCGAACCCAGGACTCAAGCTTCGTAGTCAGGTTCACTAACCACTAGGCTATCCGGTCGCCAATAATAATAAATCTACTGAGATCGAAGTGCATCTTCTGGTAAGTCGTGGTAGCCTAAGGCCGTTCGCACATGGAGCTACTCAAAGAGAACTAGTTACGAACTTAAATTACTAACGAGTTGCTTGAGCGTCATCGCCATACAAACGCATTGAAATAACTCCATGTGCGAGCGGCCAAAGAGAACTAGTTAAGAACTTAAATTAAAATTACTAACGAGTTGCTGATATCAAAAACTAGTCGCGTCGTGTGCAAACTTCAATGCGAATGTATGAGCGGTGACGCTCAAGCAACTCGTTAGTAATTTAAGTTTGTAACTAGTCCTCTTTGAGTAGCTCCATGTGCGAACGGCCTAATGGTTTGACCTATGGCCGTAAGTTCAAGCCCGGGCTAGAAACTCTGAGGTTTTTTGAATGCAGAATTACATTTTTTTAACAGGAGCTTTACGATGAAGAAAAACATTCCAAGAAAATCTGTAAAGAAATATGTAGTACAATGGTGAGTGTAAATTCAAACTATATATCCGTGACTTTAAAGCTAATCGGATCACTAGAAGTGTATGAAATCCGACTTAAAAGATTGGAAACACACAAATAAACATTGCAAATTAAATTAAAGCTCGTAAAATACCTCTTCTAGTCAAACAGACTCTGTAGAATTTTCTATCGGTCCCGCAAAAGGGTTTTCAATTGGCGACGGATTACTTCGTTCTTGGCCAAAAGGAATGTATTTTAGCGTTCCGTACGTCAGGTTTGTGATAAAATCTCCGCCGTGGGACCCTTAAATGCCTTAAATTGACATAGGCGAAGTGTTTTTTTGCAGTTTATAACGATATTAAAGCCTTAATATTGAAAAAAAGCTGTGCAGCAGCCCAAACCCTCGGAACTAGAATTCACTCATTGATGCAGACAAGGAATAAGGATAGATTTTTAAGAATTCACGCGAGATAGGGTATTTTTATGATTTAAAATTTTAGGTTTCCCTTACTCAGAATTAAGAGATATTGATGATTAAAAAAATTGACCCTAATTATCCATAAAAAAATGTGTCAGTTTTGACGAGCCATATAAGCTGTATGAAAAAATCGTCCCAAATTGACCCTAAAGAAGGACACTGTTTTTCTTAATGAAAAAGAATATTCCTCGTGATTTTGAAAAAAAAAAAATTAGTGCGTGGAGTCCCTCCGCGCGGAAGAAGTGAAACTGACCGCGCCCGACGTTGCTTAACTTCGGTGATCGGACTAGAACCGGTGTTTTTGTCAAATATCTTGAAAACGGTGCATCCTGCGGCAAAATCAATAAAATTTTCATCCCCCCTTTGAGAACTACGGCCCAAGCCCTCTCATTCTGAGAGGAACCCTGTGCCCTGCTGTGGGACGTATATAGGCTGGGATGATGATGATGATTAGATTACTAACCGCCGGTGTACAACAATGAAAGGCAAAACAGTTTTCCGATTAAAATCTTTCATAACTTTTCCAAAAACTAGAGCTTAGACTTTGTGAATACCAAATTTCCGTCTCGAATTTGTCACGTAATAATTCCGTGAAGAAGCCAAGCATTACAAGCAAAATCCTATTCAAGCCGAGCTCAAAGTGAACTTTTAACGAGGTTTAGGGTTTATTAAAAACTTAATCTAGAAGTTCTTAGTTTAACTGATCAGCCTCGGATACGCTGTGAGGTGACTTCAATACGTTTAAATAAAAACCGGCCAAGAGCGTGTCGGACACGCACAAGGTAGGGTTCCGTAGCCATTACAAAAAAATCAAGTAATATTTTTCTAAGGATTTCGTATATGTACGGAATCATCCAAGTTTAGGTATGTTTTATACCTTAGGCTACTATTTACTCTTAAACTACAAATAATTTCCAAGCAATCTTAGCCGCTATAATTTTCCTAGTAAATTTGATATATTTACTACCATTCTGAATTTTTTCAAATTTTTCCACCTAACAGTTTAGATTTTAGAGGGGGAGGGACGCTCGATTTTAATGAAAATTTTCACTTTAAAGTTGAATATTTCGCAAATAGATCGCTGAATAGAAAAATCATGTTAGCAAATCCGCAATGGTTTTAAAAGACCTATCCAACGATACCCCGCACTATAGGATTAGTCGAGAAAAAAAATCACCCCCCCCTTTACGTCTATGGGAGGTACACTAAAAAAAATTATTTTTTATTTTTTATTTTACCACTTTGTTGGCGTGACAGATATGTATATTCATGCCAAATTACAGCTTTCTAGTACTAACGATCTCTGAGCTTAGCCGCGGACAGACAGACAGACGGACAGACATGGCGAAACTATAAGGGTTCCTAGTTGACTACGGAACCCTAAAAATCTAATTTTGAAAGTTTCGTTTGAGAATTATTTTCACCTAGCTCTAATGCGCAACAAAAAAGTATAAGGTTCGAAAATTTGGCTTAAATAGACGGCCGCAAAATTGATAATCTTACTAAGTGAGCTTTAGTAAGTTAACTTTTGGGTTCACTTTAGATTACACATCGATTTAAGATATGAGCTTTTTTCAAAGTAGTGATGATATATCTATCTCGACTCCACATTGTTTTAATGGTTTATCCGAACTTTTCTCTTTATTATTAGTTTTGTAAACTTGACCGCTCTAATGCTTATAATTTAAATTATTATTGTTTTAAATGTTATCTTATGTTTGTAAAATTTGACATGTAATACCTAAATGTAATTTTTATGACTGTGCATATTTCACTGTGTACATAAATGCTAAATTCGCACGCCGGTTTCCGGTAGAATATGCTAGATGTTTATAACAACATTTAAATTAATTATTTTTATAAATAAAACGACGATTCCTTTCTCATGACAGAAGAAGAATGTTTTTTTCTTCTAAAATATATTATACGAATAGTCACTATTTTATTCTTTTATTTTTATTTTTATCTTATAGTTTCTACTAACATAGTTATTAAGCACTATTGTAACTAACAAAGAATGGATCCCAGTTATCCGAATAAATAGAATTATTATTATTATTATTATGTTGGTACGGATTTCCGATCACGGGCCCATGGGGACCCGGTCATTTGAAAGGCATTCATGGGGCCAAAGCCAACATGAAGAGGCCTTTGGTACCATATAATATAAATGAGATGGGCGCAACTATGGAGGTCTATCCCCTAATACACCATGAGGATGTGCTAGCGGACAGTCCTCCACATTTGCCAATCTATTGCCAGGTAGGAATCGACATGGAATTGGCTATGGGGTTGGGATGTTGTGGACAGGATTACCGGGCTATGGAGTGAGATAACGGACACCTACCATTTCAATATCTCATAAACTGAACTTTTGGTAGGCGGTGACTCGCCATTCACTAAATGGGCCCCTCAAACTATTGCCCACTCGGGGCAACGAGGCGGCAACATTGGTGTAAACGGCTAAGGATGGAGAGGTGTTCCTGGACTTTAAACTTCAAAATGCCAACTCGCCACTTACGGAAACACATCCATCCTTCGAGCATTTAGCTCTTGCGCTCCACTCTAGGCGGCCAACAAAGGCAAACTAGAGGCGGGGTGGGTGTGTAACTGTGTGTGAGTGTGTGTATAAGCGCATGTGTGTATGTGTGCCCCTGGAGGTCTTGGGTTCGTGGTGTCGCTACGCACCAACAGCTCGCCACAAGCCGCCCTGCGATGACTGACTGCACTGGTGACACGACAACACCAGCGGGCGATGAGGTCGTCACATCCCTACGCCTTTATTATTATTATTATTATATGGCATTATAGATGGCCAGTAACAATTTTATTTTAAATGAGTTTTTATGTCACAGACATAAATATCCCCACCGAAAGAAAGATAATCTGGAACATAACCAGTAAAACTTAATTAGGTTATATTAAATTATTTACAAAATAAATGCGCTTAAATTTAAATAAACTAGTATTGTGTGGACTGTTACATCGGTTGTTTAATCTTTAAATCTTGTCTTAATGTTTTTTTTTTTTTTTTTTTTATATAAGAGGTGGCAAACGAGCAGACGGGTCACCTGATGGAAAGCGATCACCGTCGCCCATGGACACCCGCAACACGGGGGGCATCACAGGTGCGTTGCCGACCCTTTTAGGAATTTACCAATTTTTAAAGATCTAAAGATCCCTAAGCACTAACGCTCCGGGAATGCTGCCGCAGAAAGCTGATTCAAGATCTTTGTCGTGCGAGGAAAGAAGTTTCGCTTAAAACGCACGGTACTAGAATGCCAATCATCAAGATGGCGAGGATGGAAAGACAAACGGTTCCTCGAAGTGCGGTAGTGGAATTTAGCCGCAGGCAGCAATTCGAACAGTTCTTCAGAACACTCCCCATGATAGATACGGTATAATATACAGAGAGACGCCACATCCCTCCGCAAAGCCAAAGGATCGAGTAGGGCAGAGAGTGCCTGATTACCGACAAATCGAGCAGCTCTACGTTGGATGCGGTCAAATGGAAGAATTTGGTACTTGGGTGCCCCAGCCCAGAGATGAGAGCAGTACTCCATGTGCGGCCTAACCTGCGCCTTATAAAGTTGTAAGCGATGGGCTGGCGAGAAGTACCGTCCCGCTCTATTAAGCACCCCCAATTTTTTAGAAGCTAACTTAGCTTTGCCTTCCAAATGACCACGAAACTGAACATCACTCGAAATGTCGACACCCAGGATCCCAATAGACGATTTGGCATCAAGGGGAGTACCATCAAAACAAGGCGAAACAACAAAGGGATCCTTTTTAGTGGAGAACGCGCATACTTGAGTCTTTTGGGGATTAAACTGAACTAAGTTTAGTCTACCCCAATCTGCGACATGCTTCAGCATGATCTCAATTTGAGACTCAAGTATATTCCGGCTTTCAATGACGTGTTCCCTGGATAAATTAGCGCGACCGGTATAATACGTGTCCCCAGTACTGTCATCTGCATAGCAATGAATATTGGTATCATGCAACATATCGTTGATATGCAGAAGAAATAACGTGGGGGATAAAACGCAACCTTGCGGGACACCAGAGTTTACAGGCTTTAAGTCAGAACATGAGCCGTCGACTACAACTTTGATGCTCCGACCCGAAAGAAAGAAGTCTTAGTGTCCTTTCTGAAAACTATGGGTAACAGAAATATCTAGATAATATGTATTTTTAAACTTTAATTATGAAAGGATGTTATGAACCTACAAACTTATTTTCAAGTAAATTATTAATTACAGTATTACTTAAATATAGATATTCCTTAAATAAATTTACATTACCAACATTAATTAATTCATCTTTAGTGAAATATTGCTGTATAGCATTCAATCGCTGCAATGTTCTTGTAAACGACTCATTTAGTTGAGGCTTATTTATTGAACCTTTGGAAGGCAATTGCACCTGAAATCTATTGTCATTCAAGGTGACGGAATTTTGAAATATCCTTTCAGCTATGGATTGTTTTGATGTTGTTTTAAAATAAGGATTTGGCACAGACTCTATATGTACAGAATTTTTAAGAATAGTATTTACAGATTGACTATAACGTCCTTTACATGATACATTACTGCTCGCTTGCCCATAAACTTGTCCAGAAACAACAAAACCTAAAGCTGTGTTTTGTAGCACGCACCTACCGGAGCTTACCGCCATTCGCTCGGGAAGCAAGACATCAAATAATATATCTGCAGCTAATAACATAGTTATTGGTCCAGGAATGTTAAAAGTACTGTCAGCAAGCTTAATATGACTGGGAATATTGATGTCACCAGTATTTACCTTTGCTTGTGGAATTGGCAACGTAATATTTTTCACGACGGAGCAATTAACTTCCGCGGAATAATTAGAATGAATTGAACTAATATTTACAATCACAGCACGTTCAACTTTTTGCGATTGCTGTCCTACGGTCACCAGATTAAACTCACTTTTAAAGGATGGAATACCCAACGCCTTCACCAGATCAGTTGTTATGAAGGAAGTTTGGCTACCGCTATCAAGTAGATACCTTAAGGCTTCTTCCATCCAACACAATACCCTTAACCCCTTAACAATGACGTTGACTGTAGGCAGCAGCAAGCTCGCGCCGGCGGTGCTACTGCACGCGGCGCCCGCCGCCACGACCGGCTTTGCCTGCTCTGAGTGCAGGAGCGAGTTGTGCTCTTTACTGTTGCAGTAAGAGCATTTAAATACAAATTTAAAATTTTTTACATGCCTATTAAGGCATATTTTACAAATATTGTTTTTATTTACAAAATGTAGGCGGTCTATAGCGGGTTTCATAATGAAACTCTGGCATTTATACAACTTATGACTAGACAATGAACAATATTTACAGACAGGCTCAGTATTAACTAAATTAGAAGTAACCCTATTTACATTAATCTTGTTCTCTACCTTGTCACTTTCCTCCAAACTGGACGCTCTACGTTCTAAAAACTTTAAAAAGTCTTGCAACGTAGGCAACTTGGTAGAGTCCCGGTCGGCGAAGTACGCGCGGCACGTGGACTGGTCCAGCTTGCGCGAGAGCGCGGGCACGAGCACCATGTCCCACGCCTGCACCGGCTGCGACAAGCTCTCCAACGCACATATGTTCTGACGAACCGTAGACACTAAAGCCCGCAGGCTCGCCGCCATCCCTCGGGAAATCGGAGGGAAATCCAGGATATTTTGGACATGATTCGTTATTATGATACATGTATTATTGTATCTTTTGTCTAATAACTCTAGCGACTTCGAGTAAGATTCGCTGACTATTGGCAGCCCGTCGACTAGGTTAAGAGCTTCTGCGGTTAAATATTTACGCAGGTAAAATAATTTTTGAATGTCTAATAAATTGCAATCATTGCCTATGACGGCCTTGAACAGATCAATAAAGCATCTGTACTTGCAAATATCTTTGCCATCAAATATGGGTATGTCGAGCGTAGGTAATTTATTTACATTTGTATTTACATTTTCAGCGGACGCATATCTCGTCGACGACTGTATGTTTTGTGGCTCTCGCATGGCATTCAACGCAGTTTTCATGCGTGAGAGGACATTTAAATATAATTCCTCAGTCTCGTCAGTATCCTCGAGCTCCTTGGCGCCGTCGTCTAGAGCGAGGACCTCCGCCTTTAAATCGGAATATTTACAATAACATTTGTTAATTTGGTCGATGCGTACCTCGAGATCGGTCGGTTCTTCATATTTGGTATCAGCGACGTAATTTGCGATACTCGTGATAATGCCCTTATGGCTTTGCTACGCTTCAACTTCTCCACAGACATTTTTACACAACTATGACGTTGGCGCTGCACACTCGACAAATATACAACTAGCTATGACGCTACACTAAATTTATACACTGGTTTATTATATTATTTACACACGAAGGACCATTAAATGTTTATAACGATATTTAAATTAATTATTTTTATAAATAAAACGACGATTCCTTTCTCATGACAGAAGAAGAATGTTTTTTTCTTCTAAAATATATTATATGGCATTATAGATGGCCAGTAACAATTTTATTTTAAATGAGTTTTTATGTCACAGACACTAGATACTAAGTTATATTATCTTCCACCTATTGTAATCATATTCAGCGAATAAATTATCATTCATTCATTCATATAAATCCCACTTTTTTCTTATTAAGTACGTGGGAATTATCAAAAGAAATCTCGAAACAGTTTTTTACTGTTATGGTCTCCTACATGTAGGTATGCTAAATTTAAAGTCTAGTAATTATAGTTACGGTGATAGTCCCATTGAATCCAATATAATAATATATCGACGCTTAAAAGGCGACTTGATTCAAACGCCATCCTGGGCAATATTGAGTTTTAAGTATACATCATTGGAAATTCCGATTTTTCCATATCCCTTAGGAATTTCCAAAATTTTGTCCTTATTCCTTGACTAAATCACAAAAGCAATCTCTTTGCGAAATTTTAGCCTTCACGGCCATTGCTTTGGGCTGGACATTGATGAGTCAGTAAGTGAGTCAGTGAGCACCTAAGTGATATAATCAGTCAGTCACGGGATAATTATATTTTTACTAGCTGTTGCCCGCGACTATGTTCGCGAAGAATAGGGATATAAAAAATAGCATACGACCTTCTCAGACCTACCGAATACAAAGAAAAAAGTTTCATAAAAATCGGTCAAGCAGTTTCAGAGGAGTTCAATAACAAACACCGTGACACGAGATTTTTATATAGGTATTAAAAGATTGAAGACGGAAAACCCGATTAAACTGGTTTAAATAACTGCATGCGCATCTTCAAGCGACTGCAACTGAAACTAAAGACCCATCTTTACATATTCCTAGAAGCGTTTTCATAAGCCGCATAAACCGCTGGGCTTACCGGCTTAAAAATGATTATGTAAATCTACCTTAACGAACATAACGAACGAACTCTGCCCCAGCGGATTACTAACTGGTCTATACTCGTACAGTTTTTGTGATACCTCGTTACGGGTGTGGCATGTCGCATTGTTTCGGGACGATGTTCCGATATATCATGCGAGATACGTCGGCTCCATTTCGATGTGATCAAGCGAAAGATAACCCTTAAATATTGCATTAATCGGACAATTTAATCAGAACTCGTGTGCTTAGGAGCTTACGGCTCGTGGCTTTAGGTAGTGGGAAATGCACTTTTTGTGAGGCTCCTTTGTGTTACCAGAAGAAAAAAAATATGGTTATAAGTCATTATTTATGGACACACTACTGAGCATAAGCCTTATCTCAGAACGAGAGCTTGGCCTTTGACTTCACACACACCATTGAATTGCTTCGCTGGTGGATGCAAGTTTCGCCACGATATTTTCCTTCACTGTAAAGCGCATGGTATACCTGAATAGCTTCAAAACTTGTTATTCCCTTCGATAAAATTTGCGGCGAACCAATAGTATCTCTGTCAACCTCGAGATTGGCAAAATCTTCGACAGTATCGAAGGAGCTATATTTTCCAAAGTTTAGTCATTTTCAAACATGATTAAAAACAAAACATACCTACTTAAAAATACAGTATTTGAATGAAGACGAATTAGGCCGCAAACCTTTGGCCATAATCGACTAAGCTTACTGTTATACTAAACTATATAACTATGTTTTTATTACTACAATATTTGATCAGGGATTAAATAAAAGAAAATATGCCAAGGATCCTCAGAAGCAATCTCGGTCAGATCATTTTCAAAAACCCACACCAATAACAGTAATTCCTCGATGTCTCACCGTTTAATCTCCAGAACAGCGTCATTGGACCCAAAATCACCGTCCCACAAAAATAAATCTACACTCCGTAAAAAGTTTCGTGCGCAATCAATGTATATTGTTGTTTAAATTTTCCCTCCAAGGGAAATTCGTTTAGAAAATTAAACATTAAAATCAAAATGTCCGTAAAACGTAATTCCGGCACTAATGGAGCAAGAGGTGATTAATGCTGCCGCCGACATTACCTAAATGAGGATAAATTACATCTTTGAGTGTCCCCGTAATAGCTTTCTTAATTATTCTTTTGCTTGGTTTAAAGCTGTTAAAGCGTACTTAGCGCGATGGTTTTCAGGTGAGTCGATGGTTTCCGGGGTGTTAAGTTTGTCATCACCAGGAATACTAAACAGTTTGGGAGACCGCTTTATAAGCAGTCGGAGTACGCATTGATAAGTAGTTAAGCGAATGAATTCGCTGACTTTTTAATCGTACAATTACTATGCGAAATAGGAGATTTAAAGTGACTCCGTCGGAATCACGAGTGTCAATGAGCCGCGCAGATTGCTTACCATTAGATGATATTCAATGCCCGCTGCCTTCTGGCATCAATTCTGTGGCTCTAGTGAAAAAGGGTTTAAGTCTTCAGAAGTTGAACAGCTGATTTCGACTTAGCCCCCTTTACACATAAAATAGAAAATAGCTGTTTAATTTCTGCAGACTTAACCCCTTTTTCACTAGAGCCACAGAATTTGTCTTTTTATAAACGTTAAATGGCATTCTGTCATCATTTTATTATCATTACAAAGTTTTATTTAACTTGTAATCGTCGTATCAACAAAATATGCGCAGCATAACGTATTTAATAAGAGAGCTAACTTTGGGGGCGGTAGGCGGAAGCATGCCTTCGGAATGCAAAAGCTTAATGGTTACTTGACCTGGAATATAATAATATGTATATTTTCAGAATCATTTTGATTTTGGCATTGGAAGATTATCACCAAAATATTTTTCCTTTTTAGGGTTCCGTAGTAAACTAGGAACCCTTATAGTTTCGCCATGTCTGTCCGTCTGTCTGTCTGTCTGTCTGTCTGTCTGTCTGTCTGTCTGTCCGTCCGTAGTACTAGAAAGCTGTAATTTGGCATGAATATATTATATCAGTCACGCCAACAAAGTGATTGTATAAAAAAAACTAAAAAAAATATTTTTAGGGTACCTACCTCCCATAGACGTAAAGTGGGGATGATTTTTTTTTCTCGACTTATCCTATAGTGTGAGGTATCATTGGATAGGTATTTGAAAATAAATAGAGGTTTGCTAAAACCATTTTTTGATAAAGTGAATATTTTCGGAGATATTTACACCGAAAGTTCAAAATAATGTGTCCCCCCTCTAACTTTTGAAGAGAAAGTCTAAAAAATATGAAAAAAATCACGTAAGTTAAACTTAATAAAAACTTTCTAGGAAAATTATTTTCAACTTAATCAGTTGAGCATTTTTTAAGTTTTTGTAAAAAAAAACATTTCTAAACTAAAATTGTAATTTAACCGCCAATTCAAGCATTTTTTTTTCTTTAAGTACCTATAAGATCACGCTAACAGAATCTTCTTTCAAATAAAAAAAAAAAAAAAATTGAAATCGGTTCATATAATACAGAATTACATCTGAAAAACCATCAACATACATAACCAGTTCTAGTTAGATTAGTTACCCAATTCGCCGATAGATGGCGCTGTACCGCCAACGTTGAAAATCTGCGCGCGGTGGGAGTTGGGGCCAAAACAACCACATTAATAAAGTATGCAAAGATTTTTTCGTACCTGCTACGGAACCCTATCTTGGGCGTGTCCGACACGCTCTTGGCCGGTTTATTTTCTGTGACGGTGGAAGCGTTCTACACTTCCACTGAACGTAGATTATAGTTGTTTAGTTTTAGTTTTTTTTTTTAACAAAGGCCCCCCCCCCCCATACATCCCTGTATTTGTTTTTTTTTATATGTAATTTCTTTTTCATTTTATATTGTAGTTTATATGTTTATTTTGTTTGTTATTATTTATTTTATTTTGGTTTGAAAAGATGACTTTCTGCCAAGTTTCTTGCGACGCATTCTTTTTAACTTATAAATGTTTTGATCCATTCTAAGAACACCAAAATCGTAACCTAAAAAACTTTTCCACAAAAAGTTTTTATTGCGCCTAAATCAGCAAACAGAATCCCTCGAAAACCGGTAAAAATACATAAAAATGTGGCCGAGTTAAATGAGGTCTTATTTAAACATTAATCTCCATTCCATTAGCTGAACGAACGAGAAAAATTCACGTTCTTTATTAATCTCCTGTCCATTATTTAAGTGTACGGGATACATAAAGATGTGTACATATATCGTTAAAATTTTATAAGCTGGGGGTTTAGGACTGCAGAACTCATCTGGTAATGATAACATTGTTCTCGTTTGTTCTATTATGGGCGCACTACAACGCCGACGATCCACCTGAGTACCGCCTACAGTGACGAAACTCGAAAGGCCTTTCTTAATGAGTTAAGCTTTTGCAATTTCAACCTTGTAACTTAGAGAAGACGGTAGCTATTTGTTTGCATTTTTTGTTACTTGTTCTGATTTCTTATTAGTTATCAGCGGTAGGCTTCAACAAACGAGAACAATGTTATATTTACTAGATGAGTTCTGCAGTCCTAAACCCCCAGCTTATAAAATTTTGACTATACTAAATGACATCAAGTCTAACAGAGAGTCATGCAGAGCATCTTTTATTATTGCGTACGTTTTTATAATAACATTCCTAAAACTATAACAGACCAAACAGATACAAAATTCAAATATATCGTCAAGAAAACATTAATATCTAAAGCGAACTATAAAATTAATGATTATAAATATCATAGACAGGGTTGTTTGGAAATAATTCTAGTCTCAAATAGCGTATCTTTCTACTTACTGTGTTAAAAATTTGCTGTGTTTAGTTTTTTTTATACAATATAGGCTTGCGTTTGACCACAATCACGCCTGTTGGAAAGCGAAGATGAGGCCTACGATGGAGCACGCTTGCCTAGTAAATGCTTGTTCATCCTAGACATGAATTTAGGGGAATAAGCAGAAAAAAGGCAGTTGAGCGCGGTATTGCGCGCGCCCCTTAGCAGTGCAAAACGTACAACAAATACGGGGCACTGTGACTGGTGCTCGCGCTGCATAACTCAGACCCTTCTCCAGAATGGCTTCTATATAGGCAACAGGCCGGAACACGACAAGAGTCACTTAGCGTCCTGGCTCAACCTATAGGGTGGTGACCAGCCACGGCCGAAGCCTACCACCGGAGTTGTATCGCTAGTTTACCACCACCCAGGGCCACGTGTAGGGTCTCGAGGGTACTGCTGCTTCACGCCGGTGTTCTGTGAGAGGGTGGCACTGCCTCGGACGAGCCAGCCCATTCGTGATGCAGCGGCTAGCTACAACATGGCTCTACCACTACTGATATAACTTTTTGAGTTTCTTTACGGATTCTTCTCAACAGGGTTATTCCAAACCGGTTTTCAAGCGCTTGTTATCGACTAAACTGAACAAAGTAGCTTTGACTTTGACTTTGACAAACTAGGTTTATCCACTCTGTATACACTGTACATACAGGGTAATTTTTTAATCAGTGCTCAAATTTTGATATGTGATTCAGTATCGTTGATAGATCACCACTATCGGCTCGAGATTTTTTATACATTTTGAAATTTGGGTAGTTTACAGTACAATAATTCATCCAATAATTGGTCAAGTTACTATGAAAAACAAAAAAAATAAGTAATAAATATTATAGTGAAAAATACTGAAATTTATTATTTTAACGATATTGAATCACATAATAAAATGTGTGCACTGATAAAAAAATTACTCTGTATAATAGAGCTCTGCAAACTTAGTTCGACGATATACATACACAAGCAAATCCTCCTTCCTCCTGCAAAAACTAATTTCAACAGCGACCGACTTAACTCAATGTTTGCCCTCGAAGTACTATTATATATTCTGTGCCCACGATGATCGGGCTCTATTGCCACGAAAGCAGTCTATTTAATAGCGAAACCTATGTGGCTGCTAAGGTATATAGTAATAATACATTGCCTGTAGAAATTAAGTCGCTCAACAATTCAAAAATTTTGGCAGCACTGAAGAGAATTTATCATTGAATTATGCCCATATGGCTTACGTGATTATTCATCATCATTATCATCATCCCAGCCTATATACGTCCCACCGCGGGGCAAGACCACCTCCCAGAATGATACTGCTTGATCTGTAGTTCCCACGTAGGCCCCGTGCGGATTGGGAATTTCACTCACACCATTGATTTTTTTCTTAGGTGAATTCCTGCACGTTTCCTGACGATGCTTTCCTTCACCATAAAGGTACCTACATATTATAATGTTCAATGATATTTAGTAAAGAAATAGGTATGTAGCTGCACCTCTTGGTAAAATTGTATTTATTCTAAGTGTGCAAGTATTTTAAATGAGCAACAATTTTTTGAATTAGCATCCTCTTTGGCTGTCGGTGGCTGATTGGCGCTAAGCCCATGCCATGCACCGCGGCAAAAAAGAAAGGAGCTGTCAGGGCGGCACTTCTTAAATTTTCGGCGGACGTATATATTATTTTGGGAATTGTGCTGTGTAAATAAAAAACTTTGTAAGTAGTGTTATCTAGAACTGATGATAAATAACGGACATTATTTAGTGTAACACGTAATAGATACCAAGTGGCGGTGCGAACTTTGCGGCTCTACGGACGGGCTAAGCGAACGCTTAAATCGAAGTCGGCTTCATTGAGGTTTGTGGTTCATAAATTGTTGTTTAATTTTAATGCTGCATAGAAACGAATAACCACGGCCTTGGTGACAGTCACTATATATCGAAGGATTTATTGAATATAAAAAAACTGTAATATTTTTTTCAAAATGGTTTTCTTCGTCTGATAACACAACTATTCAAGATTATTTTCCAATAAAAATAAATGCAAAAAATAATTAAGTAATTCCGAATATCACAACACATACACCACTCAAAATCTTAGTGCGGGTGTACATTTTACAAAATACTGAAAAATCTAAATTTCTTGAAAACGGTGCGACTTTTACTGAAGTAATTTTTTGATATTTGGTAGACGACCTACCTGCCCACCTATCTCCCATTTCCGTTTGTCCTACTATTTACGGGACACCCTGTATAGTAGGTACAAAATAGTAACCAACCACAAACCACAAAAAGCCGTGATGTGATGGCCTAGTGATTTGACCTATTGCCTCTCAAGCAGAGAGTTGTGGGTTCGAATCCAGGCTCGCACCTCAGAGTTTTTCGTAATTTATGTGCGAAATTATATTTTCAATTTACCATGAGCTTTTCAGTGAAGGAAAACATCGGAACAAACCTGCACACATCTAAGAAGAAATTCAATGGTATGTGTGTGAAGTTCACAATCCGCACTGGGTCCGCATGGGAACTACGGCCCAAGTCCTTTCATTCTAAAAGGCCTGTGCTCTGCATTGGGATGTATAGGTAGGTACAGGCTGGGCCGATGAACCACAAAGTTCCATTTCCATTAACGGCTAGCATTCGCTTTGATCAGATCGTGGGACGCTGGAAGTATTCAATGTGGCTAATCCCTTAAGTTCGTTAGGCGAGTCCTGAAAAACATTGCAACTAGCCACAGCGACATGCAGTGCATGCTTTTTAATCCACTCTGTAATGCGCTGTTCTATAACTTCTATAAGGTAAGGCTGCTTGTCCAGTGAAGCGTAGTGAGCCAGCGGGGCGGGGCGGACCATGTGTGCGTGTGTCTGTCTGTCTGTGGCATCACTCTTAAACGGGTGAACGGATTTGGATTAAAGCAAGGTTTCTTGGCGCTGGTTCTTAGATATGTTTCATCAAAATCGGTCTAGCTGTTTCAAAGTTATCAGCTCTTTTGTATGCTGCGGAAGAGATTTTATACTTAATTGCGTTGGGGGTTTTTTTACACGCTTTATATTAGCTTCACCTGTATGTTTGTATGTTTGTAACCGACTCCTTATTAATTTTTAATTTGCTGCTTCCTAACGTTTAGTAAGATCTGTACATATTTAACTTACTTGAAATATATGACTTAAGCGCCCTGTTGTGACTGATAAGTAATAGCGGCCACGTGCCGAGATCGTCGTTTCGCCTGGAACGTGACGGCAGGCCCCTTGAGATGTTTGATAAAATGGTGCATGTTATATTTGGTAATTGTACTTTTACCTAAACGCGATTTTAGTTACTTAATGCATGCATCCACTAGTAAATTGGATTCACCAAGTACAAACAAAAAAAATATTCAGAAGATTAATAGATAAATAAATATGACGGGACAGTTGACACCAATTGGCCAGAGGCCATAATTTTCTAACGCGCGGACTCTTGCTTTCACATTCACTACTTCTTTCTGTTAAGAGGGTACGATGAGCACCATTTCTCCATACAAACGTAATCCCCTGTTTCCTCCCTGGATAATGGCTTTAGAGCCAATTTTTTTTTACTGTGTAATCTGTATCTACCACAGCTATGCCCCTATGTTTCGTTTTTTTCCATATTTCAATTAACATAAGAAATATGAGCTTTCAAAAACTGAAAAAATTGTCCAATTTCAACGTCATTTTCAGACACTCATCAGAAAAGAATCCCTGATATAAACAAAAAAAGGAAAACATAGGGGCATAGCTAAATCTGTCCTCTAATTATTTTTGAAAAAAATAATTTTATTGGTCCAGATTTCGAGAAGAAAACAGGGGATTACGAAATGCTGTTTTGATCAATTTTACGCGCCTAATAACGGTCTGAGCTGCAGTTGTCCCGCTCTCGCTGTACTGACACGGAGGGGTTCGGGCGAGACAGCGACATTTCATTAAAATACCTATTTCTCAAAAGTCTCTCAGCCATCGTCTCTTAAAAGGTGTAAGATGGTGACAGAAAGAGATGGTGAAAGCGAAGGCAAGTATCCGTGCGTTAAAGTGTCCCAAAGTAAGCAAAGCTTGTCTTATGGGTACTAGGCAACGGAAAAATATAAAAGATACATTGGGATACACTCAAAACCGATAATCTGGCCACGTGAACTTTACTACGTATGCATCAAGGTTCATTTTGGTTTACATATTAATTTGATATACAAGCTTTTTTTAACCCCCGACACAAAAAGAGGGGTGTTATAAGTTTGACCGTTATGTGTGTGTGTGTGTCTGTCTGTGGCATCATAGCTATTAAACGGGTGAACCAATTTGAATGCGGCTTCTTTTTATTTGAAAGCAGATTTCTTGGCGATGGTTCTTAGATGTGTGTTTCATCAAAATTGGTCCAGCCGTTTCAAAGTTATCAGCACTTTTGCATACTTAATAGCGTTGAGAGTATTTCAATTTTTTAATTTATTCAACATCCAAGAACAATGATCGTCCAAGACTCTAGAACAAACATACCTAGGTATTTTTTATATACATACATATAAAGGTAGGTATACTCTTAACATCTGCCCTGACCGGGGATCTCAAGCTTTGTAGTCAGGATATTTAACCACCGTCTAAAATGATGGTTGATGACGTTGGATATTTGCTGCATATTATTTTAATACAGAACTCTTCGCTGCAAGAGACCTGACTCACACTTGACATATTTTATGAAACATTGGTGGTTCTCTACCCTTTCGCAACTACATTTTTCCCAACTACCTATAATTCACTTGCTGTTTCGTTCTCAACTTTTTTTGAAGTGAAACTTCTAATGCGACTTCCAACAAGGTCGCGTTAAACGTTTAACGCTGCCATGGAGAGGGTATGAAAGCATTAGTATATGTACTGGCGAAGCATGTAATCTCGCATTGTATATATACTAAAGGATGTTAAAAACTTCGACAGTGCGATGCAGAACTCATACTGTCTGTGAAAATTTGTATGAGACTTGATAAAAGCGCCATCTAGTGAGTAATTTAAACACATAGATGCATAAGTAAATTTAGTTCTTTAAGTTATTGCAATAAGGTTCATATCACCTATAAGTATAAGTGCCTTTTTATTTCCACATTACGAAGTTTCACTTCTTCCGCGCGGAGAAACTGCACGCACGATTTTTTAAATGTAAACTATTCAGATTGTTATAAAACTAACCTAACCTAACCTAACCTATGTGTTCTACTAGTCCTGAAATATATCAAATAGTTTAAAGTTTCAGAAAAAAAAACCAGTTGGGAAATGAAATTATAGTTGACATACATAATTCGTCGAAAAAGTGAAAGCATCTATAGATAAGAAAAAAAAGACCCAGTTTCACAGACAGAATTCTAGCAAATACTGGCTCAATCTCAAACACGAAAGTTTTCAATAAAATAAAACGAAGCAACAACTTAATAAAACTGAATTTTCTCATAACACAATTTATCTTCGGAAAACGGATACAAATAAAGTATCGAAAACTTTTTATAATCATTATAAAGTTCGGATCGAGGAAATGTGTCGGCGGAAGCCCAGGGTGCTAAATAACCGACCATTTTCAACTTTTCTTCAGTATTTTTGCATGATTGGTTCCACTGAGTTATTATGAAAATCCAATTGCTATTGGTATCACTTTAACGCTTTCGCGACATGCTGTCAGACTCGAGATTTCTTCAGGCACTAACGCACATGTGCGTTCAAATGACTGCCAAAACATGACAGCGGCACTAGGTGAAAGTCACGAAAACGCATACCTATTTAAATGAACTGAAACAATTACTTTGCTCACCCGCGACCTTTAAGGTCAGGTTTAAGGTCGCGGGTGAGCAAAGTAATTGTTTCAGTTCATTGATATGGACCTTTGCAAAGTAACACCTGATTCAATAATCATAATTAAATATTAGGTATTCATTTCGTAAATAAATTCTCCAAAATTCCAAGGTGCCATAGGTCAAACCACTGGGCTAGCACGACTTTGAAGATGGTAACGTCACGAATAAAAGTTTAATTTCTTTCTTTCAATAGGTAGAAGTGTTTCTAGAAGATAAAACAATTCTAACATCCATTTTTCTCTAAACTTACCCAGTCCGGGTGAAGTTGACTTTTAAAATAAAATATTCGTGAAATACGGTCTCAGTTCTCACAATTCAGCTTGGGTTTGAATTTGAACCAGTTTACAAAGGGTAGTTAGTTACCACGACTTCAAAAAAATTACATTACGTATTTCATTATAATTATTTATCATTATAATTACATGTAGGTTTTACAGGGATCTCTTAGTTATCTACCTAATGCAAATCAGGCCGGCAATATGTTCGTAGGCAGTATTCGTTATAAAGCGGTGAAACACTGTTACCGGCTACAAATAGGTATTGCGTGTGTTAAAATGTACTACTACTATAGGTAACGCCACGAGAGTTGAGGTCACGCACACAACAACGTAATGTCGTGTTATAACAGCGGGATCTTGACATTTATTCGTACCGATAGCAAGTTCAACAGATTGACTAAAAATTACTTCAACCTATTTTTTAAGAATTATTTAGGAAAATACCTCTAGTTCAAACAAAATAGAAAATAAAATATTTTCATCTTTTTTATTTAAATCAGATACTTATGCATATTTTTCACAAGTTACAAAATACCGATATTTTTTGCGAATATTTTTTATCAGTTTAAATTGTTTCATTTCAAAAATAGGTTATGAAAAATTATAATATGTATAGTATTGCGTAGGTATTTCATCATAAGATCATATAAGTCACATTTTCATTCACTCGCTCATTTCATTCATTCACTACTTTATGTACTTAGCTGTGTGTAATCATTCGGCTCAACTCTCGAGGCGTTCGTTACCTATACGTGGCAGCGATTGTGTTAAAATGGAAACTTTCTATTATCATTTACATTTACACAAATGGGCCGCAACCGATTCGATGAAATATAACCCTCGGGGTGTTTTGCTTAGTTCGGGGCTTGAAAGGACATTACCTATGTCCCCAATTTATACCCAAAAGCAGTTACAATTTTGTGAAATATTAAATTATTTAAACTCCGTTTTAAACTTACAAACTTTAAATCAAAACAAAAATGCTAGATATGCAGTGTAAAATACCTACTTACTTATACCACTAAGCAAAGAATTACTTACACTTTGTCTGTTTATACAAATAATAATATAATATATTTCCAGTAATACACAACCGATTCAAAAATAAAACACGTATAGATAACCTACGTCACGTCATCCTAAGCATAGGTTACTTTTACATGAATCACGCAAAATCGGTCGTCAAATAAATATTTTATGCAGAATTTAAACTTACCAAGGGAGGTTACTTACGTTGATGAGTCAGTTAGTCAATCTTAACACATTGTGCTAGAAATTATATATTCATAAATTTTGAGAAATTCATCTAATTACATTCTAATGGATTGAACACTTGAGTTCATTATAACGTTACTATACGTATGAACCACTATGAGTGCTTGATGTAGTTATTTAACGCATTGGGCATTGGGTAAGTGAACGCTTATATGCGATTATAGTCCTAAGCGAAGAAGCCTGATGAAAGTTCAGATAAGGAAGACGGCACTGAATACGTTAAGATTTTTCTTACATACAAGGTTTTAATGACGGATGGCATAAAATTGTTGACCCTATTCTCCCTCTCCCTCTCCGAGCCGAATAAGGTATGGCATAAGCTTTGTTCCGCATATTTTTTATTTGCCGAAATTGTTGTTCTTCAAATGTGTATGTAATGCGTATTACTCCGATCCGATTTTGGTTATGATTTCATTCTCTATTCGTACATCGTATAACAAGCTTCATACAACATTTTAGCAGGTACATTTTGTAATACACACGTAACATACCAAAGATATTTTATTGAACGGAAATTTCGTTTGTATCGCGCGGAGTGTGCTCGTATGATAAAATCAATGGAGTAATGTATTCATTCTATATTTGGGCTTTATTGGTTTCGTATTATTATTCTACTGGTACTGGATTCAATTTGTTTTACGTTATGACTGTACTTGGAAATGATCCAGTGAAAGAGAATGGATTTTATGAGTTGTTCATGAACGTACTTTTATGTTACAGCCGTTTGTGTAATATTATTATCGTGTTTAGGCAGGTGTCTCACTGCCAACGAAGCAGGTAAGTATAGGTAGAACTAGGAATCGAGTGTGTTAGTTTCGATAGTTTTATCGCTGAGCAAGTTTTCTTTGATAGGTCTTGCCGTTGCGGAAAACTTGTAGTGTAAGTTCTCGCTGGCAGTGTGAACAGCCAGCAATCAACTATTTTATTAATATGAGTTACCATTATATCTTTTCAGACCAAACAGTACCTAAGATTGTAAATGTTTCTGATGAAGGTTTTTAACAACTAATTAATATGTATATAACGACCGCTTTAGCCTAGTTGGTAGTGACCCTGCCTACGAAGCAAGAAGGGTTCAAATCCCGGTAAGGGCATTTATTTGTGTGATGAGCACGAATATTTGTTCCTGAGTTATGGATGTTTTCTATGTATTTAAGTATTTATTTATGTATATAAGTATGTTTATCGTCGTCTAGTACAAGCTTTGCTTAGTTTGGGACTAGGTCGATTTGTGTAAAATTGTCCCCTAATATTTATTATTTATTTATTTATATCTCTTATCTTGGTGCTGGTTTTATCTTATTGTGCCTACCTACGTTTCTTGTGTTAGAAAATTGTTGATAGTCGTGTCATCTTCTACGGTGGGATAACCGCTTTATAGCAGAAAATTCGTGCCGTAAGGGCCTGTAAAAATGTTGCCATGTAACAAAACGCCAAGCCACATCCTAAATTAAAAAAGTGAAGAGAAAACTTTGAAAACAAAAGGGGCAAGACAATTGAGCAACATATTGGAACCTGCACAAAGGGGATTGAATTTTTTAAATTTGGAATCACCGATGCGGAAAATTACTAAAAGTGAGCTTTGAAACGCGTGCGGAGCCTGGAAATACCGCTATACGTTTTGCTTATAGACATTTTTGTAGGTTTACTAAAACCTTGTTTTTTCGTAATTTTTTGACGTGACGACGTCTAATAAATCAATGAATGCCGGCTGCACGCACGAAAAAGGATGACGCAATGTAACGTACATGTACGTACATGTCTCGTACAGATCAGTGAAGGCCAGGATGTACAAGAGAGCAGCACGCGCCAGGATGTACAATCTTACTACTAGCGCTCGGCGCCCGGGTAATTTTTTATGGGGGGGGAGGGTTGCGTGGGGTTTTAAAGGGGGGATAAAAATTTCATTGATTTTGCCGTAGGATGCACCGTTTTCAAGATATTTGACATAAAACCGGTTCTCGTCGGATCACCGAGGTTAAGCAACGTCGGGCGCGGTCAGTACTTGGATGGGTGGCCGCCTGGTTTGAAAGAAAGAAAGAAAGAAAGAAAATACATTTATTTACAACATCACAAGACACAATATTATACAAAACAAAAAGGCAATACTAAAGCTAAAGATAGAATGTGTCATTGCGGTTGCAAATCGGACACTGGCTCAGCATAATGCTGAGGCGTTTAAAGTACCCCAGCGCTGATTTTCAGCCAGTACCGTTGGTGACACCCGGATCGCTGTTTAGATAGATAAATAAATAAATAAACTGCACACTAATAGCTACATACATAAGACTAGGTACATGCGTAAATAAATAATTTGTAAATTGTAAAAGCAAATAATAATAAGAAAATTTCTTGAACATAATTAGTATATCTCACTTGCCAAGTATACAACCCTGCGCGGACTAAAACGAAAAATGAAATAACCAAGACAATAAAAATCAAAGAAGTTTTGTGAAATAGTGCTGGAAAGGAGAGGAAATTAAGGATTTTGCAATGACAACAAATAGCCTTTAAGCTTTCGCCCAAAGGTGTACCTGCTAGTTAGTCACACTTAGGATGGGAGGGGGGATGTCATTCCAGCACTTAGACGCCGCGAACCTAAAACTCCCTCGAAACGCCGCCGTCCGGTGCGGCGGCACAATAGCCTTAAGTCTGCGCAAACTTTTCAACCATGAGATTTTTTTAAAAAGGTAGGAAGGCGTCTTGTGTCGCACTACACCGAACAAAAGGGTTGCAAGGTGCAAGCGCCTGCGATTGTGCATCTTAAGCAGATCAGCAGCGTTCAAGTACGGAGTGACATGGGACCGAGGAGGGACCTTGAAGCAAAAACGAGCACATGCGTTTTGAACTCGTTGGAGCAATCTCCCAGAACGACCAAGTAAGCAACCATCATAAACGACGTCACAATAGTTCATCCTAGACAATACGAGTGATTCACACAATCGGACACGCAAATCCACACTGAGGTAATCACGAATATTGTAAAGAATCCGAAGGCGATAGAAGCAGCTGCTAACTAACTGAGCAATATGGCTCTCGAAGCGTAACTCGCCATCCATAATTAGCCCAAGATTTCTTGCTACGTCTACCCTCTCTATTGGTTCGCCCATGATGGTTTCATTTTTGTTTTTTGAATGTTTTGTTATGTTGACCGACTTTACAGACAACCGGTTTATTTACTAAACTTTTTTGAATCAAGCTTGTGTCGAAGTGGAATAATACTGCAAAGTCGTGTATTCCGGCCATATATTCTCTGACAGCAACAATATCACCTTTGGGTAAAACATCTATTTAAGCTGGCTATGTACATGTCAACCAATTTGATTCTTAGGCCTTTATAGAACCTTGTTCCATTAACTACTAGACAATTACAACTTCAGTCGCGACAAAGGATTATCAACTCTCCGATCACAACTTGCAATAAAAGTAAAGAGTTTATAAAATTTTTCGCTTCATGACTTAAGAAGAAAAATACGTTTTTACAGACGGCCAGTGACAATTCAAGTTATTAATACACATTCAAACTCCTTTCCTATTCAATATCGTTGACAGACGTTCGCAAAGATCGAGTTGTCATCATGACATACATCACGCAATAATCACTGTCGTAGAAAATAAACAAATTGATTTATTTTGACACGGATCAATAGAGGCTTAGGAATCAAATTGGTTGACAGTACAGGAAGAGGTTTTAAGGAGCTAACTGGCAACCAAGATTATTTAAAAGCGAAAAAGTTTTTCGGGTGCGCCGGTGGGATTCGAACCCACGTCTCCTGGGTATGCGCCCCAACGGGTGTTCTACCAATTGAACCACGTCGCATCCAACCGACTCCCCCGAAATTCTTAATCGCTTACATACGCCAACAGTGGCGTGTGGTAACATCCATCGCAACTATTAGAAGCTACGACTCCTACGTTCCAAATTACATTGGAAATGCGTAAGAAATGATGTACCACATCTATTTATTCAAATATTTTTTTTTTTTTATTAGCAGTACGGCTGCTCACCGAATCTAAGATTATTTAAAAGCGAAAAAGTTTTTCGGGTGCGCCGGTGGGATTCGAACCCACGTCTCCTGGGTATGCGCCCCAACGGGTGTTCTACCAATTGAACCACGTCGCATCCAACCGACTCCCCCGAAATTCTTAATCGCTTACATACGCCAACAGTGGCGTGTGGTAACATCCATCGCAACTATTAGAAGCTACGACTCCTACGTTCTAAATTACATTGGAAATGCGTAAGAAATTATGTACCACATCTATTTATATTTTTATTTCGTTGAGCAGCCGTACTGCTAATTAAAAAAAAATAACTGGCAACCTTCAATAATAATTTTCATATCCGTGGAAATCTATATTTATTTATTTATTTATTCAAGGAGAGCAAACAGAAGCAAGCGTACATCATTTACTTATAAATAAATCACTGACAAACATGCACTTACTCCCTAAATAGCCCCCACTAAAACATATAAGTGGTATTTGTTACAAACTACTGCACAGCACTGAACGCACTGTTCGAATTTTAAATTCATAGACAACCTAGACTTGAGAGGATTCAGACTATCAAATCGATTGGAATATTCGAGATTCTAAAATATTTGGAACAAGAATTTCAATCTGAACGAAATTACAAATCCACTAATTCGATAATCGATTCGACAATCCGAATTCGATAATCACAAAATATCTCTTCTGTACATATAACTGGGAAGTTATGATATGAATATAGATAAGACTATTTAGGTACTTAACTTAAACTGTAGCTATAAACTAACTCAAAATTTAATATAATTTGTTTTTAAATTTCTGTTTATACTAAAAATATCGGCTGAAAGGAATTGCTTATTGTACGAAGTACAGAATCGGCGCAAGGGCGCTCGCACGCCTGCCTTGCTGGATGAGGTAGGGACGGCGAACAAAGTATAAGTGGCCTTATTGTTACATATTTCGTAATTAATCTGTAATAGTAATTGTAAGCCGTGTAATAGTAATATTAAGCCGCGGTGGCCTAGTGGTTTGACCTATGGTCTCTCAAGCAGAGGGTCGTGGGTTCGAATCCGGGCTCGCATCTCTGAGTTTTTCGGAATGTATGTGCGAAATTACATTTTAAATTTACCATGAGCTTTACAATGAAGGAAAACATCGTGAGGAAACCTGCATGCATCTGCGAAGAAATTCAATGGTGTGTGTGAAGTTCCCAATCCGCACTGGGCCCGTGTGGGAACTACGGCTCAACCCCTCTCATTCTGAGAGGAGCCCTGTGGCATGCAGTAGGACGTATACATAGGTATATAAGCTGATGATGAAATATTTACATGCAAACATATATAATTATAACTTCCCAAAAGAAAGAAAACAACAAAGCTAAGCGATCAAAACCCATCTACTAAATTACTTGCCAACATGCGTTTGAAGCAAATCTCTTGTAAACCCAAATTACAAAGTATCCCTTCCGGTGTACGGATCTAGAGATTACCTAATAAACAGGTTTATTTTAATCCACGACCCCTCAGGACTCATGAAATAACAACAGCATTTGAAGCTCTGTAAAAATGTGCGATATTTTTATGTTATTTTTTTAATCCAGGTCTTCACCCTTATGTGATAGTTGCTGTTGGCCGCGACTCCGTCTGCAAAGAATTTGTTTATCGCTATCCCGCGGGAACTATGCATTATTTCGGGATAAAAACTACCTATCCTATGTCCATCCCAGGATCTCAAACTATATTATATATTATTCGTATATTCATACGAAGTTTCATCTAAATCAGTTCAGCGGTTTAAGCGTGAAGAGGTAACAGATAGACAGAAAGACAGACAGGCACACTTTCGCATTTATAATTATTAAGTATGGATTATATCGGCCCGCACGAAACGGTTTTTTTTATTATGAGAGGGAGGCAAACAAGCATGGGGGTCACCTGATGGAAAATGGTCACCACCGTCCATAAATATCAACAACTCAAAAAGAGTCGCTGATCTGTTGCCGGCCTTTGAAAAGGGAGGGAGGGGAAGAGGTATTGGGCCCCCGGCGCTCTCACTGGCCGTACGAAACGCAGCAGGAGTACTGCTGCTTCACGCCGGTGTCTGTGAGAGGGTGGCACTGCCTCGGACGAGCCAGCCCATTCGTGACGCAGCGGCTAGCTACAACATGATGGCTCTACTACTAAACTACGTTTGTTTCATCTTTCCTAATACGAACGGCTAAGGAATGAAATTTGCTCCCGTCGTCTGTATTTCGAGATACACAACCTAGGTCTCTTCAATGCTAGAGTGAATAGGCCGTTACTGAACCAGTGAGATACACCTTTGGCCTCATCTGCACTTTTCACCAGGTGAGATCTACGAACAATAAGTGAATTATACGTAAATTTTTAACCTTTTGACCGCCACGCATCGTTTTTGTTTGGAACAAAATTGATTCTTATGCGGATGCGGGTAGGTTTAATTTTGTATTACCGTACTGTCGTCTATAGCCGACGCTGGCGGTCAAAAGGTCAGATGTACAATGTTTTTATCACACATCAAAAGTATTTCTACGTACTGGTAGGTACATAATATATCGTCGATGATACTGCAATGTCGCGTAACCTGCAAAAATAGCAATATTCAGATTTGTTTGTAGCCTGCAATCACAAAGAATTAAATTTTAACGGTCTCCTGTAAACGATTCCTCTGCGATACTATACGCGACATTGGCCTGGCCATTGTTGGTTACGCGGCATTGCAGGATCATCGACGACATGTTTTTATAACATCGGGTGGCAATTAACGAAGTGGGTCACCTGGTGGCAATGGCGAAGGGTATTAACAACCCGATTCCCCCGGGTTGACTAAACTTTCGAAGTAACCAAACGCTTCTTCTAAGTAACCAAATGATAAGTTTAGTATATAATTTTTGTGTCTGTTTTGTGTGGCCTTCCGTGATATTATTACAGTACTGTGGCCCGGCGGAACACCAGTGCTGGTTTTTAACTAGCGACGCGCTGAGCCGGGACCCTTTTGTAACAGCACTAATATGTACCTATGTCTATATCTACTAGTAATTAGGAGGAAGAGTAGGTACAGTGAATCTATAGAGGTGTATTATTATGAAAAGTTAAGTCTAGTGAACCAATGCGAAATAATAGGAGCCCGCGCAGTGGAATGCATAATACACGGTATTACAGATAAGGTGCTTAAATCAGGGGCTTTGGCACTTCGTTGCACCCATCCCGATCAGCTACTTCAGTACTTGACTAGTAATAGGGACTATAATCAGTCTAATCACGACCGTCCGCATATGAGAAGTAGGAATGTCGATAGTACAGTCGGTCCCAATACAGCAAATCCTAAGCCTAGTGTCAGATCAAGCTCGACGGTTGGATGTTATAATTGGCTAAGTAAAGTTTTTTTAAGAGGTGCTAATTATATTTTTTTTCGACAGTCGGCGTTCTGAAGATCGAGAAACTGCAGCTGTTTTATTTTTATCTCCTATTGTTTACTGGAAATATTTTTTTAAGTGTTCGAGTTGACATTTGTGAGATTTAATGGCTGAAAAGCCGTTCGTGCTCAGTACTTAGTAGAAACAGAAAAAAAACGAAGTCATCTGTCACTTTTGTCCATGTCAAACCGTTTGCGTTTCGTTTGCTTTGCGTTTTGGACTATTTTTAACGACCTCCGCACAAAATCCGGATTTTCAATTTTACCGCATTTCTCCACGAATTATGCACGATAATTAAATCACGATTGAATATTTTCGATCATTATTTTGGAACTGCTTTTTGGACAATGCAAAGTAAACGAAACGCAAACGGTTAAATTTCATTTGACATTGACAATTGGCTTCGTTTTTTTTTCTATTTCTACTAAGTACTGAGCATGAACCGCTTGTCAGCCATTAAATCTCACAAATGTCATCTCGAACACTTAAAAAAATATTTCCAGTAAACAATAGGAGATAAAAATAAAACAGCTGCAGTTTCTCGGTCTAGAAGACGACTACTGTCGAAAAAAAAATATATTTAGCACCTCTTCAAAAAACTTTACTTAGCCAATTGTAAGGAAAAGGGGCATAGTTTTTTGCACTGCCCTAAACGCTGCTTAAATGCACGCGGTGCAATAAGATTGGTCACGTAGCGGAGAAGTGTTTTGTTAAGTCAGATGACAACGGATCAGCGAACACTAAAGGTTCAGTGCTAAAAACTATGAGGGTCGACTGTGTTTGTACTCTTACTTTTGCCTGTGGACGTGTTATTGTTGTTATAAATAAATGTTTTTCTTTCTTCTCTTCCATTACTGCACTGCTTTTCAAGAAGACGATAAATGGGTATGTTTTTAGGTTTTCTTTGCAGCTTTACTAGCAAATTTTTTCGCGCCCCGCCACCCTGGTAGCTGCCACCATGGACACCTACAACACCAAATAATTGCAGTTACGTTATTAGCATAGAGGACTTAGAGAGAATGTGTCGTGTGCCGATAATTTCACCGGGTGCCTTACTCCCCAGAAACCAAAAAGCACAGCACAATTCGCGGGAAAATTGTTAAGTGACTGTAAACTATACAAACTATACTATGTAAACTATACTGTGAGCAGAGCACTACCAAGCAACCATCTCGCTATGACAACGTTTCGCGTATGCTCAACAATTAAAATCCATGATGGTGCCTGATTTAGATTACAGCAAAATAGTACATTTCGATGCTAGTGCGGAAAGTATGTCATTACCTCACGAGTCCCGAGATATCGAGATACTCGCCTTCGGCTCGTGGCAAGACTCGGGACGAGTGAAGAATGACATTTCCGCGCGTGTATCGAACGACGTTTTTTAATACAGTTGCGAAAAAAAATACAACAGAATAATTTGAGACTTAATAATAATAATAGTAATAATACAAAACATTTTTATCACCAACAACATCCATCCATCCATCCATCCATCCATCCGTCCGTCCGTCCGTCCGTCCGTCCGTCCGTCCATCCGTCCGTCCATCCATCCTTCCATCCATCCATCCATCCATCCATCCATCCATCCATCCATCCATCCATCCATCCATCCATCGATCCATCGATCCATCGATCCATCGATCCATCCTTCCATCCATCGATCCATCGATCCATCGATCCATCGACCCATCGATCCATCCATCCATCCATCCATCGATCCATCGATCCATCCATCCATCCATCCATCCATCCATCCATCCATCCATCCATCCATCCATCCATCCATCCATCCATCCATCCATCCATCCATCCATCCATCCATCCATCCATCCACCCATCCATCCGTCAGACTTCAATGAATTGGAACAAGTACAAATTTAAAAAACTAGAAAAGTAAATCGCACTAGTTCGCAAAAAAGAACTTTGCGCACGCAATACAGCCAAAAAAAGGGCACTTTTTAAGCAACTGTATTGAAAAAATATTTTTCTAATAATAATTTACAGGCTTGAATAAGAGCTGCAAAGCCTTTACGGAAATAAAAGACTGAGATGTGTTCAAAAGATTTTCGTTTCCTTTCGCAGCCAAAGAGATCCAGGAGTAATTTTCTTTGCCTTACAAAAATCCGGAGGGATCTTTAATGTTAACACTCGTTAAAAATATTTGATGTTGAAAATATGCTTTATGTTAATTTATTCCAATTTGTATGTGGTCGAAGCCCACTAAGCTACATTGAAGTGGATGCCGCAATAAGAGCTAAAATAAATTTAAATAAATATCATGGGACAACTGACGCCAATTGACTGGTCAATTGGTCATAAACTAAGCAAAGCTTGTACTATGGGTACCACGCAACGGATAAATGTACTTTATTAGATAGATATATACTACTTAACACATACTAATTATCATATTATTATCTGCTTCATTAAATTTAATTCATTATTTTATTCATTATATTAATTTTTATCAGTGGTGAAGAACTTTACTTGTATTATAGTATGCATACGTACATGCTTAAAGTATTTTCTAATAATCTAATATATAAAAATCTCGTGTCACGGTGTTTGTTACCGAACTCCTCCGAGACGGCTTGACCGATTTTTATGAAACTTTTTTCTCTGTATTCGGTAGGTCTGAGAATAGGTCGTAGGCTACTATTCTTCGCGGACGGAGTCGCGGGAAACAGCTAGTTAATTCTTTATTATTTTACATCATTTGTGAAACCTGTACAACTGTCAGCTAGAACAAAAGAACAACGATTAAAAAGGGACAAAACACAATCGATAGTTTAAAACACTTTGATTGTAGCGTGACGACACATATTAAACCGAAATCACTCGAGGACCAAACTCGCTTCATTATACTACGTTCATTCAATTATTGCGCTCCGGCTACCTATTAAAAGCAATTATTTTAAAAGCTCACCGACCACTTTCTCTTGACCTTCCTCCCCTCCGCACTCACTTAATAAATGGATATTAAACGGATCGGTGCCATGTGATTCATGGTTCACGTTACCCTGGTTACTATTCCATATTTCGATCGTTACAAACGTGTAGTACTTAGTTTGATCATGGCTGCATTAATATGAATGAACCGAATGCCTCACTTGTTCTATTTTGAATATTAATTACAAAAAATACAATAGTCTAATTAAATATTCTTGTATACATATAAAAAGAAATGAAAAGTCCTGACTTATTGACTGACTCACTGTCTATCTCATCAACGCCCAGCCCAAATCCTTAGCTCAGGAAGACTGAAATTTAGTATAGAGCTTACCTTTATGATATAGGCAAGCAATAAAGTCGGATTTGTTGAAATTCTCACGGTATAGTGAATAAACGGGATTTATGTGTATGTTGCGTGGGAACTAAGGCCCAAGCCCACTCTTCTGAGAGGAGGCCTGTGCCCTGCAGTGGGAAGAATATAGGCTGGTATGAATGATGATGTATATGTTTGATTCAGAGCAACCCTATCTTCGTAATGATAATGACTAGACTATTCAAATTAGAGCAGCATGTAGTTAATCATAACATTACAAATTTGATTTCAATATTTTTGCAGATTCTTATGGGATAAGGAAAAAACAGGATTAACTAACCGATGAATTTATGGATTTTTACTTTATGCAATGAAAGAGGTGAAGAAGCCTTACCACAGAATTTACGCTTTACGGCACTGAGACGTGGCCGCTAACGATGGGCCTCATAAGGAAGCTCAAATTCACTCAGAGGACAATGGAGAGGGCTATGCTGGGAGTTTCTCTGCGGAATCGCATTAGAAATGATGTAATCCGCGCAAGAACTAAAGTCACCGACATAGCTCGAAGAATCGCCAGACTCAAGTGGCAGTGGGCAGGGCACGTCGCTCGTAGAACTGATGGCCGATGGGGCAACAAGGTTCTCGAGTGGCGTCCACGGACCGGAAGACGCAGTGTAGGTAGGCTTCAAACAAGATGGAGCGACGACCTGTTTAAGGTCGCGGGATCGCGTTGGATGCGGATGGCACGGGACCGATCTGTTTGGCGAGCCTTGGGGGAGGCCTATGTTCAGCAGTAGACATCTTTCGGCTGAAATGATGATGATGAACAAATAAAAACTGTCTCTCCTGTTTCAGTCGAACGCGTCACCTTCAAGAGTCGGCGCCCGCGCACATTAGTCAACCAACAACTACAGCATAACCCGGACCTGTGTGCCATTCAGTTTGTTTGTGTACTGTGACGACAACGGAATGGGATCCATAACCACAGCCGCTTTGTGTTTATTGTTATCAGGTAATTAGATATTTTGATTTATATTTTAACGCTTTTAATTTATGTCTTTTTGTAGAGATTTTTTTGGAAAGCGGGTAGCTTTTGCTCTCGATTATTCTCGATTATGATTTAAAGAAAAAACGGTTTTAAGAAAAAGATTTTTCAACCATAGAGTGCTAAATAAAGTCCATTGTGTCGGTTAAGTCCGTCGTGTAAAAAAAACTAACTTAGTATTAAGCTTACATTAGACTTAACGCAATTAAATCTAGATTTATTTTTCAGCCAGTGGCTATAGGAAAATACGAAAATAAAATCTAAAAATTTATATTTGCATCTTCCTTGTTTTAAATATAATTACCTGGGCGACCGAGCTCCGCTCGGGCTGAAACTCGGTACCAAGCGTTTTCCCAGAGATAAGACCAAGCTAGATCAATTTTTCATCCCCGAAAACCCCCACTACCAAATTTCATCGTAATCGTTGGAGCCGTTTCTGAGAATATTATTTTGATTATCAACTTTGATTTATTTGCTTAGATACCTATGTAAGGGTTATATGTCTTCAAGATTAACCGTTTGACATTTTGTATTTACAGTTAAGTGCATAACTGAACCAATGTCTACTACTTTTATATGCGTCTGCAATTTATGTAAAAAGGGTAAAGAATTATGTTGACGTTTAAGTATTTATTTACTATTAGTACACATTATAGAGATGGTCTGTCCATTATGTAATTGGTGATCAAAATATTGTATTTTGTCTTTAAGGTGACAACAGTATTGAATCAATTTTGCACTGAACTTTGTCAGCGGCGGGTACCTACTCTAACTAATTTCATTAAAAACACAAAACTCTCTTATGATCTTCATATATTTTGACACCCATCCCGTTACCATTCGTGCAAATGAACTAATGATAGTTAATGCCTAAAAGTTTCCAATGTTTAAGACAGAATTAAAACCCATGACTTGTATTTCCGCACGCCCTTTGAAACAGTATAATTTCGCCATTTTTATTGCGCTATAATTTTAAGAAAATAAATTGGAAGGTCAAAAATGCAATATTTATAAATCAAACAACTACCTAACTAGTCTTTATAATGAACAGCCACTCTCTTAAACCAGAAGGATACTGTAGTTGGTAGTAATTACAGAAATAAATATTAGGTGTAAAAGTAAATCAGTGGTCCGCTCCATACCTACATCTTTTTATTGATTCGGTTTTGCACCACACTATTTGGTAACAATAATTTTCTGTAATAATGTCTCTGGTGCAAATTGTTTTTTAATTTTGGCTAAAGCATAATAAGTAAAAAGTTATAGGTACGTGATAGACAGGTCATCTGTGGACAAGTTGTGACATATTTTCATGATCTGTACATTGCACTTGAAGCATTTAGGACATCCTGAACTATTATCAATTTATGTGCATATCACTAAAGTACTACTATTGACTCACTTTTGCACTTAACTGTAGGTACCTCATGGTTTTATTTTAAATACAATTAAGACTAAGTATGATTTGATATCAAAAATGAGAAATAATAATCATAATATTTATAAATGAGAAAGTTTGCGAAGAAGTTCCGACGTTTGGATGTTTGAATGTTTTGGGATATTTTAACTATAAACGAGAATAGAGGGCGCTTTCCCAAAACGTTGAAGTACCTCGGCTTTAAAGATGATGCGTTAGCTTTGCCTGCAATCGATAGATGGCGTTGCGCGAGCGGACGTTGTGCTTTAAAAATGTTACCGAGCTTTTAGGCCAAACTCTAAGATTGTGCCTAGATGCTTCTCGTGATTCATTTCTAACGCGGGCGAATCCACGGTCTAAAGCTAGTTCGTTATATTTAAAGTTTAACTTTTAAATTTATTTAAAAACTAGTAAAAGCTTCTTAAGAAATTCGATGGTGTGTGCGAAGTTCCCAATCCGCACTGGGTCTGCGTGGGAACTACGGCCCAAGCACTTTCATTCTGAGAGGAGGCTTGTGCCCCGCAGTGGTGTATAGGCTGGAATGATGATGATGATGATGATGATGATGATGATGAAAAGCTTCTTAGACCACGTTTTAGCTTTTAGTCGGTATAGTTAGATAAACGGTCGGATATAAAATAAATAAATAAATAAATATTTATTTAAGATAACTTTGATCCAATATTGGTTAGTAAAAATCGTTACGACTATGTTAGTAACTTATTTCTAAAAGAGATTTTGTAATTTTAATCATATGTCCGATCAGTGGACAATCCCCACAGTCGGCTATGACTTTCAGTACGCTGTTGCTGCTGCTACGTACCCTACGCAATAGAGAGGCGGCTTTCTTGCGCATGATAGCATCAAAGCTATAAACTGTTACTTATAATGAACTAAAACAATTACTTTGCTCACCCGCGACCTAAGCAAAGCGGGTGAGCAAAGTAATTGTTTTAGTTCATTAATATGGACCTCCGCAAAGTAACGCCTGATTCAATAAATTGTTACTTATAAGTTCACATCATTATTTTGAAAACCGTTTCTGACAAAACATCCAAAATATTCATAAAACTAACCTTTATCAACTACATAAGTTGCTACGAGTAGAAAAATAAGTAACACTGAAAAGTAAGAAAAGTGAAATCGTAAGTAAGACTAATACCCACCCAAGGCGCTGTAGGTATTTAGCTTCTGTCTAGCCTTTACTTTACGGTATAGGGACCCTATTTCATCTTAATAACACCTTATGCATAAATGATAACGTCCCAAGTTTGAAGACTGGCTTTAATTATCTTAGTTACTTCGTATATTGTGCATTTGGGATGAGTTCTTAACACAGCATTTACTACACAAACGTGTGGTACTTCATTGAATATTACAGTAACTATTAGGATAATGAAATTAGTTGGAAGTAAATCGTGACTACTGCTAAATACACAGTTAGTTTACTGTAAAAGAGTAAACTTAGAGATATTGTTATCTATCCTCTTTTACCATAAACAGTCTCTTCAGCCATCTTGAAGGAAATGGCACCGTGCAAACAAAAGACAGAGTATATCGGGGCTTTCAAGAAAAGGGCCTTCCTTTAAAGGCCGACAACGGATCAGTGACGCTCCTTGAGTTGTTGACATTCATGGGCGGTGGTTATCATTTCGTTTCCCTCCCTCTAAAATTATTTGCACATACTGTACAATATTCTTTGAAAATGCATAGTAAAATAAAATTTAACTACCCTAAAATAAGGACTCAAGTTCTTTGATTGAAAATTCCACCTTACTGACTGGCTAAAACAAAAAAGTCATTTTTGGAGAGATGCATACGTTTTTATGATAAAATTTCGCAAATAATAACCGACCAAACTGATACAAAATTCAAATCCATTGTGAAGAAGACATTAATGTCTAAGGCGTACTACAAAATCAATGACTATATCATGGACGGGGATGTTTGGAAATAATTCCGATCCGCAGTGGCGATCCCTAGTCTCAAATTAGCGTATCTACTGTGTTAAAAAATTTAATTGTATTAAATACCTCAGATGTATGTTATTTAATAACAATGTAGAACTCTTTGAAAAAAATATACCTTGTTGGGTTTCTTGCCGGTTTCTTCTCAACAGGGTTTTTCCGAACCGGGTTCTTCGACGTTCATAGGAGCATCAAATTGATGCCTACATTCAATAAAAACTTTTGACTTTGACTTTGATTAATCGGTTACGTCTATCATAGACCCTATACAAAAACTAATTATCCTGTTAGGAATATGTGAACCCAATAAAAGTAGATTTCGGGTGATTTTAGTTCAATATATGTACAACGTGTAAGACCGACATAAGAATATTCAGATATATAGTCATCACGCTCCCGTTCCGTTCATATGCCCTAATAGAACATGCATACCAATTAAGATCATAATGAATGTAGCGGTCAACAGTTTAATTGACCTACAGGCTTATGTGGTAATTATTCCTTTTTAGGGCACAGCCTTTACTTAATTTATTCATAGCGGTTTTTGGCAATGCCTCTAATTCCAGTTGCAAAGTAATATTACAGAACTCAGCGTTCGTTATAATTATAATAGCTCCCAATTACTTTTATTTACTTCTCTCCAAGAGCCTAATCACCGCTGGACCATACGACACTAATTCAGATGGGTAATTACAGTTACACAGTTAGCAAAAATCAATCCTCTATTTCTGTTTTTTTCTCTGCAGCTACCTTTAGTGTCTTTTACAATAATTTCCCAAAGACCACCTAAATCGGGGCCGAAATGCGCTCAAAACATCAAAATTATAATTTACTTTATCTGTTTGTTATTACCATTATTAATATTAAGCATGTGTTCATAAATTAAACTTCATCAATGCAAAGACAGTTGCGATTTTAATTACAGACAATTTAAGTCAATTGTCAAGTTAATAATAACCCAAGTCACATCGCTGGTACTTAGGAGTCGTTACAGTAACGTTTATTAAGACAAGCTATTAAGGGATAACGTTATGTGCACGGAGTTATAATGTTAATCGTTATTACTTGGGATTAGGTTAATTCCTTGTGCGCGGTACCAAAGGTTTAAAATGTTATTTTGTAATTTTTTAAGGTTTTCTTACCCATATTATCTGTTAACTATGGTTTAATTATTGCTGTCGTTTAATAAATTTACTCGATGATTAGAATGCGGATTTAATTAATCTTGGCTACTTCAGTTATGGAAAACTAAGAATACCTATTGTTTTTAGGTTACCGGTTTGACTTAGCACTTACATGAACGCTACGTTAAATTTTCAAGAAACTACAATTAAATTGTATCCATACTGACTAAATAAAGTTTGAGGAAGGTTTGCTCAAAAACGCATTTTGATTGCGATTGAAGCTCGCCGGATTGCTATAAAATGGGAAATAGACCGCGGTCCTAAAATGTAAAGTATCACTTCTGGCTATAATTCACAGTTCCAAAAATGGACAGTCAGAATCACCTTGCGCTATACGTATACTGTGTTAGGCAAAGGCCTCCTCTCGCAATGAGAGGGCTTGGGCTTTAGTTCCCACGCCGGCCCAGTGCAAATTGGAAACTTCACACACACCATTGAATTGCTTCTCAAGTATGTGCAGGTTTTTCAGTTAGAAAATGTCACACAAAAATAATATTTCTGCCTAATTCTTAGTCAAGACTAGTTTAGTGATTCCTTTCTCTTGTGATACAAGACTCCGGACTAAATAAAAGCATGTTGTTAATTTGTCGCGTAACACGCCGTGTATCCGCGTTCTCATAAGCTCGAATATCATTGGAAGTGATGTCCTAAATACGGTACATTAAAGTATTAAGGCGCACACGACCACTCAATTGAGCATATTAAACTGACGCTGTCTTAGGGTCTTGTGATGCTAGGCTTATAAACAAGGGGCTTTGGTTTGAGCGCGCGACTTTTTACAACAGGAAAATTTGGTATAAGCAGACATCGGAATTCAGGGGGCAAAAGTTGATGACAGGTAAGGAGTTCCTTTAGTGACAAACTCAACCATCGACGCTATTCCCTAACTAGTGATCGCTCCAAGTTTTGTTTGTAAAAATGTAATGTAATAAAAAGTATGAAAAAAAAAATTCTTTATTGTAACTATTCTATAGTTTAATGGTACCCATTACCCAGCCATCATTTATGATATGCATTGTGTAAACTTTATTATCATCGTCTCCAAAAATAGTTAAAAAATACACAAGTACAAACAAAACTAGGAGCGATCATTAGTATATGGCAAAAGCATCGATACCTAGTTGAATTTGTCGATAAGAGAAATAACTGGAAAATAATAAAAAAAATACAACTGGGAACTGTATTAGATAATTTCTTGTACCATTTCTACAAAAACATGTTCACGAAAGTAATTCGGAACCAAAGCTCGAATAATGACCAATAAGCAGATTAACTCAAGAAGTAAATTTTGCAAGATTGTTAAATATTAATTCCATTTGATATGCGTTGTGTAGGTTTATACATATCAATTCATACTAAATACAAACTGAAACATAGATGCACAGAAAAACCCAGAAAAAGACCAGCTCTGGGAATCGAGCCCAGGCCCTCAGCATTCCGTGCTGCGTACTAATCCCCTACACCACAACTGGTCGGGATTTAGACACTATAATTTTCATCACACATCTCAGCTTGCTTAATCAAATCACTTATTGCAGCGATACTAATGACATCTATGTTAAAACTCTGAATGAGAGACCTACATATATGAAGGATCCACGGAAAGAATAATGTCTAGTCACCTAAACAACTTTTTGAGTTACAGCGGTTTGAAAGTTAGTTATCACGAACAATTACTATGGTAACCATTTCTTTAAAAGTGAATAAAATATATATTATTTTCAGATATCCCTATTTAATATAATGGTAAGTTACAGTGCTTTGCGAGCACTACATTTTGAGATTAAAATATCAATTTTCAAAAAAAGTGACTAGACATGTTCTTTCCGTGGATATATGGATATATATGGGTGGATATATGGAGTTCACGGGATAACCGAAAAAGTAAAAAAAAAGGATTTGAAAAATAAAAAATAAAAAATACTCCAAAAAACAATCTAGATTAAAACTATTAATAAACATTTTATATACCTATACAAGAACAATTAACCTAAAACTAAAAACCTTAAGAAATATAATAATAATAACTAAAATTAACAAGTTAAGTATGAAGTATCTTTTTCTATTTATTTTTTTATTTTCTTCAACTTCATTTTTTTTTTATTACTTTTACGGTCATCCCGTGAAACCATATATTTCAAACTAAATCTAATCTAATTTAGTTTGAAATATATGGTTTCGCGGGATGACCGTAAAAGTAATAAAAAAAAAATGAAGTTGAAGAAAATAAAAAAATAAATAGAAAAAGATACTTCATACTTAACTTGTAAAAGTTGGCCTAGTAGCGCCATCTCTTGGTCCAGGTGAGCGGGTAGCTCCGAAGGAGTGTTGAAGTCTCTCGGTAGAGGGCATAACATAGATGCGCTTTATCACTGCCTAAATGTGATTATAACAGACTGAAGTGTACGATGTATGGGAAAGATTCGTCGCTAACTTCTAGACCAGTGATGGTGTAGGGGTAAGCACGCAGCACGGAACGCTGAGGACCTGGGTTCGATTCCCAGCATTGGTCTTTTTTCTGGGGTTTTTTCTGTGCATCTATGTTTCAGTTTGTATTTAGTTTGAAACTAAAATTAATTAAAAACTATAGAAATGATTTACAATAAGTACAATAACCAATGATCTTTAAACTAAAAATCTAGATTAGGTTTATTTTATAAATCAATCGTACAATATTTACTTCTGGAGTACCTAAATCGAATTAAATATCAATCTAATGTAGTTATATCTATCATTAAACAGCTGGACACCGATTTTGACCATAGTACGCGACGCTTCCCTTAACATAAAACAAATCATACTAAATTAGGAGTTCCGCTTTGTTTACTATATTCAAATTTAATCAATATTCTTGACTATTTTATGGACCAATTACAAATACTAACCGTAGTATCATCACGAATTATATACAAACAACTATTGTATTCCGTGTTTTCTTGTGAATAAAAGCACTTGTTGCGCTTATACTTAATAGGTCTTTCGTCCATTTTGATTCAATAATGAGTCGTGATTGCTCTGGGTCTGATGCACGAAGAAAACACAATGACCAATATTAAAATTAAACCGTTTTACTGGCCATTCAAGTACTCGGTGTACTGGCCAGAATCGAGAGGTTTGGAGCAATATGAAGGAGTCCTACGTTCAACAGTGGTTATAGATAGATAGATTATAAGTACTGTAAGAAAATTTACAAAACTAACGTGTAAATTTATAAGTAAAAAATAAATACCTACATATATATTTGATACTCTATCACGCTTAAGTGGAAGAAAGGATCGTCCTTACTAATACTTATTAATGTTGTAAATGAAAAAGAAACTCTGTCTGTCTATCTATTACCTCGTCACCGCTTAACCGATTTAGATGAAATTTGGTATTGAGATAATTTGACACACTGAGAAGGACGTAGAAGGATTTTATCCCCGAAAATTACGTAGTTTTCGTAGGATAGCGATAAATCAATTCTTCGCAGATAAAGTCGCGAGAAACAGCTATAAGTTTATAATGTGGATTAACACAGGGAATACTTTTTTCTACTCGCGGGATAGCGATTTAAACGAAATATTCGCTTATTAACAACTAAAATTACTTAGAGTAGAGTTTCTGTGAATGATTCTGATAAAAATATTTATTTTTAATTCAAGGATATCGTTATCAGTATAGGAATACACAACAATATAATGAATTATATGAGATACCTAATAAAGTGGTGTTGTTCAAATAATACATCGGAGGGGAGCCGCGAGCGCCCAACGTCAACGAGTCAACTAACACCATAATTTAATGAGATATGACGGCGCCTTTCCCTCGGTAATTCGTCTAATTTAAAAAAATAAAAACACAACGAGGCGGATTGTTATGTAAACTGTTTGGTGAGCTCCTAATGCTGGCTAATTTATCTCAGTTTAGTACCAAAATACCGCTATAATTTCGGTAACTCCTGTACTTCCGGGCCATTACCGGAATGTCGTTCTCCATTTTGTCTAGCTACCCACGTTAAATGTGCTTTGCTCTTGCGGTGCCTAAATACCTTAAAGTTGTTGACGTTAAGTTATATTGCCTGTTGACTAGGGTTGATCTTCTGAGCTGGTCATCAGGAAAATATCCCCGGGAATCCTTAAATATAAACGGATTTAATTCTTTAACTGATAAACCTTTCTGTTGATACGTGTGTTACGCACGATCAAAATGCTTCGCAAATTTGAATTATTATTTTCTGACAACTTAAATATACAATCTCTACTTAATTTTATAAACGCCAAAAATTGTGTATTTGTTACTCTTGCATGCTAAGATTAGATTTGGATGAAATTTGCTTAGCAATAGTAATAGTTTATTTGATTAAACAAGGTAGGTACATACACGTGACAATATTATAGGAAGATAGATTAGTATCACATGTGTAGCCAATAGTGACATGCAAAAAATGTGTACTTAGGTAAGTATAGTAACACACAATTATAAATATACATTATTTAGTAGTATCTACTTAATACACTTTATACCGATATTCCCAAGGAATCGTAATAAAATCCCAAAATCACAACGGCTAACTTTAGAGACCTGCAATTTAACATGGCTGTTCTCTACCAATGCAACTTTAATGAAGAGCACGATGTAGGTAATTTTTAGGATTTTCCGCTCAAATCCCAGATTAAATAACTCGAGCAAAACCACGGAAAAAGCTAGTAGTTAATATTAAAAAACATATTTAAGCATGACGCTAATCAAAAACTCTACTTCGAGACCATGAAAATTCGTCATACCTAGTCGAGTTTACGCGGACAAAAAGTTGACAATAAATATTTCAGCTATTCAATGTAAACAATGGACTACAAACTGCGTTATCGTAACTGAATAGAGGTAGTAAAAAGGTTCTTCACGTTAAGTTCCCAAATTGCCGTAATAAAGTCCAACTTTTACGATTATTAATTGTAAGAGTACTTACATTATTAGATTGGAATTGAAGTAGGTATTTGTGCGTGTCGTTCCTCGGTTAGCTGGGACTTGTTTTTGCATAATTAATTTGTTTAATCTACCCGGACTAGCAACGGGCTAACATGGTATTACTAGGTAAACAAAAGCTCCTTTTATGTCGTAACTGCGCATTTTACTGGGTCATTTTCAATGGGATTTTAACCCCCCGACACAAAAAGAGGAGTGTTATAAGTTTGACCGCTATGTGTGTGTGTGTGTGTGTGTCTGTCTGTGGCATCATAACTCTAAAACGGATGAACCGATTCGACATTCGCATTGAAAATTACCCGAGCGCTAGTAGGTACTAAGATTGTACATCCTGGCGTTCGCTGCTCTCTTGTAGGTACATACTGGCGTTCACTTTTCTGTACGGGACATTTACGTTAGGTACATTGCGTCATCCTTTTTCGTGCGTGCAGCCGGCGTTCATCGATTTATTAGACGTTGTCACGTCAAAATCTCATGTCACGGTTTTTGTCATCGAACTCCTCCGAAAAGGCTTGAACGATTTTTTATCAAATTTTTTTCTCTACATATGGTGGGTCTGAGAATAGGTCGTAGGCTATTTTTTTTATACCCCTATTCTTCGCAGACGCTTCGGAGTCGCGGGCAGCAGCTAGTAATATTATTAAGCTGGGATGAGCTAATCTCGGCTTTAAGCTACCCGCAGTCACAGTTCGATGAATTTCACCGCATCATTAGTCCGTCTTGGTTCACCAGAGCCCGAGGAAACTATTATGCTTTCAGAATATTCATCACGTCGTGTTTCATTTGTGCGACTATGAATGCCAGATGGCTTGGCCGTTTTGATACCGTCAAATGGGCGTAAGGTGAAAATTTTATTCATATATCCATCCATATGCATAACTACATTCAATTTATGGTTGTTCGTTACTTTTCTATACAATAGGTTCTTGTAATAGCGAAACGGCCAAGCCACATTATTTTGACTAAAGTGTACAATTAGTAAATTTAGGGCGTGTAAAGTCAGAAGCTTAGCTCTAAATGAGAGCTGATTACTTTTTGACTGTGCTAGGAATATGGTCTCGTCTTACCAACATTTTACATAGAAATGGTTTTGGTGAGATTTCACTTTTTATTGTATGTTGCTTGTAACGATGTTTTTTGTTTTAAAAGTACAAAGTTTTAGAATTTTTTGCCGTTTGTGTACTAATATTAGCTTAAATATAAAATTTCAGCTTTCTAGAACTTCAGGAAGTATGAACGTACGTAGGGTTTGTGTGATTTGTGTACGTTCGTACGTAAAGTCACGAAGATATTTTCTTACAGGTATAAGTTTATCAAACGGCATGGAGGTCAACATGACGGGCCGCTGGAAGCCCAACTTCGGATGGGAATTGTCCTGCGTCTGGTTGCTAAACAGCCCACTCCAGTCCGTCAGACTGTACAAGGATAGTGTGCAGTTTATGATTTTTAGGCCTGAGGTGAGACTTTCGTGATTTTCACTCATAATTACTATACTAAACGGGACTTATCACGCAATTAATATTTACCTCGACGTTTCGGCCACATTGCAGCAGCCGTGGTCACGAATTAACTGAAGTGTAGGATGTCAAGTTCGTTTAGCCGCTCGAGTCTTTCGAACTACTCTCACTTGATCCCGATTAGAATCAGCACCCGAATCTCGAACTACCCGCACTTGATCAAGATTTTATTTTGTGACGGGGTGCCGTTACGTAATCTTTGGCGACGGATACCCCCCAGGAGACTTTAAGGCACTACCGCTACGTCATATCATCCAATTTATGGACGAGGTGATAAAAGCAATAGAGTAAGTGCGAAGAAGGGGTAATTACACAAAAGATCGCTACGGGTCGAAGTGTATCCGCTAGGACCCCTAATGCTAAGATAAGACAAGATTATGGTAACGGTATATTTATATCACTTCCGTTTCAGAAACAAGGCCCAAACATAAATACCACATTGACACCATCTGCGGACGAGGTGGGAATGAGCGTACAATGCTACGACCAGAAATTGGTTGGCCATTGTCACATCAGACTAGAGCTCTTGAAACCGCCCAAATTCGAAGCGAAATATCAATGCGAGGTGTCCGAGGAAGGCCCACGATTCTTCATTAGACGCGCGCAATATGTCCAAGAAGTTTACGGTAAGATGATTTGGCGAATCAGTAATTATCACAGAAATAATAATAAAGAGGATAGAAATGCCTTAGTTCCCATTTTCTTCCGGAACTCGTGTCGCTGCTTCATCCCCTCTACTTACTGTGTTAATGCACACATGCAAAAGACCGGAACCGTACTACGCAATCACGCACACAATTACTAATATTTTTGCTTACAAACAATTATGAACCTTACACCTTAGAGATAGCGTTGAATAACACTCAACGTAAGTCATACCCACATTTACACAACGGCGCCATTTATTGGCCGCGTCGGCATTATGTCTGTACTAGTCGTAACCTGTTTTTTTGTCCGTACCACGAACTTTTGTGCAAGACGGAAGGGTATAATTCAAAACGATCTGCGTTTTTATGGGCATGAGTAGCAATGGTATATGAAGTTCCGTGTTAATAACGTGTAAACCAATATTTCATAATTAAATATTTTCTCAAGTTGTATTTTGATATAAACCGCATTATTACATTAAATTAATACATACCAATGAAATGTAATCCCCTTATTAGTGTAATTACACAGTGTGGACGAGTTTCCGCAATTGCTAATGCTGCAAAACACCATTTTAAAGCACTTGTTGTCATACCCACGTTTCAAATAGCACTGAGCCACAAGTCGCGCGCTTGTGACCTACGAGTCACAAGCGCGGCGCCAAGGTCACGCGTCTAAGGCACTTCTATCCTCTTTATTATTATTTCTGTGGTAATTATAGATGAACCAAACATTGTACGCGACCAGCGGCCCCTGTGAGAATTTTCAGTCCAATTCAGTCTCGTACCTCAAAGCGTAGCGTAGCTAGGTAACCCAGGACCCTGCTGCAAAAACGAAATTTTGGTGGACCCAATTTTACCAGGTTACTTATCCATTAAAAATACACAATACCTACTTTAAAATCTGATCTTTATATTGTTCACTGCAGGCATGCATGCAGGGCACAGTGAATACAAGTCAGTACTTAAACTCTCTAAAATAGATAATATACGAGGCCTCAATAGAAGTTGGTTAAAGGGTTTATTAAGTTAAAGTTAGGTAGCGATACACTTCCGTTTTCGAGTTCAGTTTGAGCTTTGATGACTTTGCTACACCACTGGCTCATAGAATTTGATTGGCAACACACATTCATTAGAAATATGGTTCGATTTCATAACTACTCAGGTAACACAAATATAGAATACTTATGCTCATAGTGAAAGTATACGAATCACTCATGTCTTAAATCCACACATCACGGCGGCTGCCAAACGTGGACTACGCCTTTGGCCGCCGCCGTGACGTGTGGCTTCGGGAAGAAGGACTACGGATTATCCCAAAACATGTTTATGACGTTAAGACGTGAGTGATCCGTATATTTTCACTGTGAGTGAGTTTCACGGTAGGTACTTTCATGTTTAATATAGAATATGCTACCGTACAGGCAAGCAATGCAAGTAGTGGCGCCGTAAGACCTAAATTTAGTGTGGGCTTGATATATTTTGCGAGGCCCTATAATACCGCACCACACATTAGATAACGGATGTTTAAATGAGCAAAAAAGATAAACTTTCGAGGCGCCAGGCCCGTCAGACTGCGAAGCTATAGACGGTGACCCACGCCTAGCCCCGCCTCTGAATACAAGCGAAAGAGCATTAATACTTAGGTATAATAGTTTTCTTATTTTCAGTGCAACCATCCTACCCTTCGCTAGATGTGACGTCAACAGAAGGACTGAACCACGTGAATTGCTCCGCAGCAGGCACGCCGGCTCCGAGACTCTTGTGGCGTATCGGGGAACAGAGGGTCAGTCGTATTGGTATTTCTAGTAGACTGATAATTATTTCGCGGCTGGAAACAATTTCATAATTGATTGATTGAGACGTTACTTTGTCTCGAGAACAAACATTCGTAATTTTCATGCTTAATATCTACCCCGACTGGGCATCAAACTCGGGACTTCAAGCTCTGTAGGTAGTGAGATGTCGTCAAAATGTAGGGCATGAAACGCAGGCAGCTGTAAGCTTAGGCGAAATAATAACAGTTAACGATAACGTACTTACCTACGAACTTCACCCATTGCAGATTCCAGAAAACTTCTCATACCGCTTATGGGACTTCCGCACCAAACTCTGGCACTCCTGGTCAGTGGTTTCCATTCCACTGGCGAACGAGGACCTGTTCCTGGCCTGTACTGCTGTCACCATGCGCACTGGGAAGACGGAGGAGCAGACTATTGAAATTAATTTACATTCTGCCAGTAATCAACTAGGTGAGTACTTAAGTAGGTTATTTAGCTGACAAAAAATAGGTTAAGTAGAAATACAATAAAATCCCTTTGGTGTCCGACAACCCGTTGAAATCCCGTTAGTCTACGTTGGTTGGTTTTTGCAGAAAATCTACCGAACTAAGATCAAATCAAAACTCGATACGTCGACTTTCGTGCGGCGATTCCACGCAGAATAAATACTTACGCGCTTTTTTTAAGCTAAGTACCAAACTATCGAATAATTGCTTCTATGAATCATCATCACGGGATTTGGGGGTTGGGTCGTTGATCCCACGCAGACCCAGTGCTGATGAGGAACTTCACACATGCCATTGAATTTCATCACAGGTGTGTGCAGGTATCCTCATTAAAAGCTAAGCTCGTGATAACAAAAAAATTTCACGCATGAATTCCGAAAAACTCAGAAGTACGAGGCCGGGCTCGATAGGCTACTCCAAAATTTGAAAATCGAAGTTCGTATCGTACCGTCTAAAAGCTGCGTACGGACTGCAGACTGAGTCGGTTACGCGTGTCCTGGAACGCCATGTCCGTACTTGCAGTTCCCCTAGAGTGTACGCGTAGCTGCAAGTACGGACATGGCGTTCCAGGACACGCGTAACCGGTACGCGTAATGTGCGCGCAGTCCGTACGCAGCTTTACTTACTCTCGTATTAAATACTATAAGCGTGAGCGGAGCCAGTAAAGGTAGATAGTGAATGATATTTACACGGCTGACTTACTTTTCAGGTGGTGAGTCGGCTTTGATGGCAATTTTCGCACTATTAGCCATGCTGCGGTGACCGCGTTATAAATTTTAAACTTCGTAAAAGACAATGTCACGAAAGACTTCAAGATTGATAGACAAGTACGACTGACACTTTAAGATTGCAATTTGCAAGAGCCCAGGAATACACATGCTTGCTACTCCCATAAAAGCATGCCAGTTAAGTACCTACAGTCGACTACAAAGATACGGCCAAAGTTACAAAAACATGTATACACGACCTTAATTTTTCACGCTATTATGCGTTAAAGCGTAGCAGCGAGTGCGCGGCAGCGCTAACACAATCCTGGCAACCGTCGCCAACAGAGTAGATGGCCCATTCCAGCAGGGGTGGAGTGCCAGGCATCTGCCTTCTTGTTTAAGTTAGTCTGTAGGTATATTGTTACTAACGTAGTCAATAAAGGCCATTGTTACTAACACATTATGGATGCAATCTGAATGAAATGATTATTATTAACGTTAAGTTAACAAAGTCGTATTACATATATTTGTTACTTTGACCGTATTGATCTCTCTGTAGTCTACTGTACAGGCAAGGATGATAACTGAAAAAATAACAATAATATAAGAAAGTATATTGTACAATTTTATCCTTAATTCTTATCGGTAATTCGGTACTATATTTCAACCGAACTACTGCTACTGAAAAGTTGCACTAGTTCGGTCAACCAGACTAACAACCGGACTACTGCTACTAGGGGGAGTTATTGTAACTAGAGCCATTTTGAGATCGTACGTAGCATAAGAATAGACTATTAGATGCGAAACTTCTGTAGCCATATTTGCCGCGTAATATTCGATTTGCGTGTTAATAATGTTTTCACACCACCCTGCTCGACAATGCCTTATTATAATTATATCATGCAAACCTCTCTCAGAGTAAATCATTATAGCCCTTGGCTTTCGCCGGGGCGTAATGTTGTACTGAATTTCATTCTAACCCGCCGGGCAGTAATGTGCTTCTCACTTCTCGTAGTTCTTATTGGTATGCACTTAAAGTCTAATTTCAAAATCGCTCCGCGTGCAGGCCGCAGCAGGTGCAGCTCGTGCACGTGCTGGTGCTCAAAGTGCTCAGCCCCGCGGTGCCCGCGGGGGCCGCGCCGCGCGTCATTTATTTGCAGTTCCGCGGCCGAACGAAAACAAAGTCAAATACTTGAACAAAAGCCGCGAGTGTTTCAATACGCTGCAAATTTAAGTATCAAAACTGCAAAAGAAGATAAAACATTAAGAAAATATCGAGTGACGAAAGTGATTTGACTCCTGATTCCATTAAATTAGACGCCTTAGGACCACTTGCACAGTTCAGGGTAAAAAAATTAAATCGGTAACCCTGGGTTAAGAATGACAGTTCCACACATTTTGACACTTGGGTAGTTCTACTAGCGTTTCAACCGCTATCACTCTCCTGTCGCATATACGTAAGAAATAAGCTACAGCTAGAGTAAAATTTCAACAAATTGAAATTATACGATAAGCACGCTGTATCGTTATATAAAAACCTTCCGCTAGGTGTCGCTCATTTACTTAATATATGCGACAGGAGAGTGATAGCGGTTGAAACGCTAGTAGAACTACCCACTTGTTAACCCTAGGTTAGCAGTTAACTCGCTCGGAGTTAAGTAGCTAACCCAGGTCTGCGCAAGCCGGCCTTAGAAATTGTTAATAATGTACTCCCAGAGAAGTCGAAGGAAAAATACTTACAAGCTTACAAAGATTTCGACAAATGGAAACCTGCGAAAGGCGCAAAGTCAGTGTCAGAATCAGTGCTTCTGGGTCTATTTCCAGTATTTTTCTAGTAGCCTTGTTTTTATTGTCTTACAAAAGGTGAGAAAAGTAGAGTATACTCCTCGGGGATAAAACTGATTTTGCCTTGGGCGCGCTTAAATCCTTCACTGCTCTCAGGAGTCCATCTTAATTCCCTCGCTTCGCTCGGGAGTCAACTAAAAGCCCCCTCGCTACGCTCGGGAGTTAAATCTGGAGTCCCTCGATACGCTCAGGATTCAATATCGCGCCCGTGACTTAATGCAGTGCTTTACCCCCTTGGTGTACAATCTACTATTGTATTTAGCAACTTATTTCACCACCATCTTATACTTACCGTGCTTACTCAAGAAAATGGTGACTGACATTACGAGCACCTGTTAGATAATGAGCTTACGAGTTTGGAATCATGCATAACACGCCTATTTTGAGAGTCTGTGTGTAAGTCGTTGAAGTTTCGCTTTTGGTAGTCAATTAATATGTAACTTAACAAGTTTCACGTCGCTAAGTACGTTGAGGCTTGAGTCCCACCTTTATTTAACTTCTGAGACGAGTTTCTTCGGGTATGTATTAAAATACCGAAGTACGAAAGACCGAATGTATTAAAACATCCAATGGGTCAAAAGACCGACACGATTTTTTTCTGAAACCGTAAACTTCTCAGAATTTATTAAAACGGCATCATACAGACCCCATTAGGTTAGGTTAGGTTTGTTTTATAACAACCTTAAAAAGATAACGGTTTCAGAAAAAAATCGTGTCGGTCTTTTGACCCATTCGATGTTTTACTTAATACATTCGGTCTTTCGTACTTCGGTATTGTAATACATACCCGTTTCTTCACTACGACTATTTAAGCTATGTAGATACTTAATAAAACGCAATTGTTTCTGTTAAGTTTATATTTGTTGAACGTCATTGTGAACTCATTTCGGAGTAATTTAAGTCGCTCGCTACACTACGCAGAACTGGAAACTTAAAATGATAAAATAACTCATCATTCCGCGTCGTGTAACTGCGACTTTAAAAATAGATTTACAGATTACAGTTTATCTTTGGCTTTTTCATTACTTTATTATGTATCTTTTTATCTATTCCAAAAAATAAAGCAACAGGGTGGACATTATTTTGAACTTTCGGCGGGTACTTGGTACAATCAGCTGCAGAGAAACATGGGTCATGTTTGGGTCATGGGTCATGGTGTCCACCGCATACAAACTTTGGATACAGGGGGGTCTCATTTCTCTGCAGCTGACAGTACCTACCCAAACTAACTTAAAAGAGAAATATACCGTAATGTCGGGCTACATGGGACCTGAATGGTGTCTTTGACCACTAGGATTAACTCGATGCATGTTTTATTATTGCATTGAAATTATGGTGCATTGCCATTATGATTGGTGTTAGGTGATCGCCCACGTTTTTGTTTTTTATTAGACCTTTCCATACTTACGTGGTTTTTATATGAGCTAAAGGTACCTAACATTGGATCAAAGTACCCCAGCCTTACGGTACATAAGTATAATATATACAAAAATAATTGAGCATTACACTTCAAAACAAAAATATATGTCATTTATTTAACAAACGTAAAGCTTGGAATGTTACAAACATGTATATAGTTCGTTTGATTGTGAACACAAAGCACTTGCAGAAATTCGCTAGCTTATCTATTTTCGCACTTGACATATATCTCATGATCATGACCAATGTAGTCATCTGTAATATTTTTTGATAGAAGTTAGAGCATGCGTAACCATCTCTCGTAAATGCTTTGTGGTTCTCAGTATAGGTCAACACGTTCACTGTCCGCATACAAAATGATTTACCAAAGTCACACGTCCAAGGTGTGCATCCACTTTAAAGTTGTGAACTCACAATGGAAGCACGGACTCCTGAAACAAGCTTCAAGACCCAACATTGGGGCACCCGGCCAGGGAAAGTGTTAAAAACATAGTAAGACGTAATTTTTACATTGATTTGTTCGATATCTAGATTGAAATGATAGTTTCCATTAGAATAGAATAAATATATGACGTCCAAGAAAAGGAAATTCTTAATAATAATAATATTTTAAACTTTATTATGTTCAAGTTTTAAAAATGTACATTTTAATTAAAATTCCAAATTATTTTGTGCAAACTTTTGTATCTTAATTGCATTATAATTATAACATTTATTAACGTGTAAATAATAATACTATGTTGGACGTTATATCTTAAGGTTTTGATAAAGTCTGTAAAATATTTAACTACAGTAAATAATTGGGATAAGCTATAGGAGGTAAATGAATCAACCTAAGTAAAGTTAACGGACAATTAATTTTTAAACAGAACTCAAAAACATATTCATATTTTAAAAAGTTACAGTTTGACTCAACTTATAATTCCGATCGGTAGTTTTTGTTCGCGCAGAATAGTGTAGACCGTTTCCGATAGTAGCCGAACATGTATATAATCTAATCTATATTGAACTTTATTTGTAATGACAAATAAAAAAAATTGCGTTATGATTCTTAGTTCTGTCCCACTTAGACGAGTCGAAAATATGGCGGACGGCTTGCCGCGATTTGGTCGAGTAGGTCGACCAAATCGCGAATCGATCAACCAATGACAGCGCAAAATTTAAGCGCGCGTAGGATTCTGCTTTGCCGTTGGTAGATCGAAGTTTCCCGCGCTAAAAAATCTGCCTTCTGCGCAGGTACAGCGAGAGGAAATAATAAGTTGAGTCGAACTGTACCGAGAATATCTAAACGAATCAATTACAAATAACAAAGTCTCTTCACAATTTCTCTGTACTTAGGTCCAAATACAATTACCTCCTACTTTTAAATAAAATTTTGCTGCCAATTGACATCTTGTATACATTTTGTTAATAAAATTGACTAAATGGTTTTATAAATAACAGCATAGCTATATGGAACACTACTTTGTGTGTAGATTAAAATATCCACGCTACAGGGATTTTAGTTTTTAAAGATTTGCTGCCATCAAAGCAAATGCGCAATCTTTGTCTCCGTCTGAAATTTCTGTTATGATAGAGACAGACGCGCACAACGCAATCTTAAAGCTACCAAAGGAATAGAATAATATGAAACATGACATTAAAGTACATGAATATCATGAATTATATGATTATCACAGTGCCTTCCTCCTTCGTCCCAACAATTTTACTATTTTATTTACCTACAGTGTAAGAAGTATTCATTTTTATATCTGCTATGGGTAGTTACTTCGACACTTGGAAAGGCCAGACGTATGATAGCGAGCATACAAAAATCGAAAGCCTTAAAACCTATTGGGCACTTTTGCTAGTACTCTGTCACTCCATTACATCCCCACCGCCACCATAGAGACGAAGTGATTCTATTGCCTTGGCAATTGTCTCTCGAAAATGTAGTCTGTAACTTCTACTAACATACAGACTAACCAACTTACCTGTGAACCAGACCAAGCAATACTACACTTTATGCGACCGGCGTAGAAACTTTTTCAATTCACAGATAAGTTGGTTAGTCTGTAGCTGGTAGGTTAAAGGTGAGGCCACACGAGCGTAATTTTGTGAGTTGTGAGCGGCAGAATTTCGGTTGCGCCATACATTGTGTCACGTGATGGCCCGCATATTGTATGGCGCGAACCGAAATTCTGCCGCTCACGACTCACAAAATTACGCTCGTATGGCCTCACCCTAACCGGTAGTGGCTGTCAAAAGCGTGTATCAAATCTGTTACTACTTAAATAAGTAACTGTTTATTATGTAATGTGATGTGCTTTTGCGACAAAACATTTTCAATTTTAAAGGATTTCCAGATAACATTTTACTCTCGATGCGTTGTTCGGGAATAAAATTTATTTTTGAGAAATGTTTGAAGAATTGATAAAATTTATTTGTCTACTAGAATATTACGACGAAAAATTGGTTTACAGATTTTGGTTCACATGAAAAAAACAAAGCTGTCAACTCCCCAAAGCCAAAGTTTAAAGTGCGCGAGGGACACAACATTGAAAATTTTCCTTTGAATTGGGTGGTTAAAAGGTTAAAGTGGGAGATTATTTTGATTTCAGAATAAGGGCCTGATTCAAAACTTTCTCTCATATTTTAAGCGACCGATATCTGTCATATACCTTGACAAGCTCGTGCGCGGCGCTCGGCGGAACCCTGTCGCAGGAAGCCTCTGCTGTCCTTAACAAGATTGTTTTTAATAAGTGCGGCAAACGCTGACCGCGACAGGGTTCCGCGGAGGGTCGCGCAAGAGCTTGTCAGACTATACCGTGTTTTTTATTCAAACAAAATACAGAGACAGCTGCATCTTTATCTGGTAGTTAAAAGATCAGGATTTCATCATTGGTGAAAAGGCCCTAAATATAGTAAAATTGTTAGACGATTCAAACACTTACTCTCAGTCGGTTCGAGATTTACGTAGAAACCTCACCAGTCTATACTTACATACATTCATATTATTAGTAGTAATGGAATGTCCGTTGGCCTTAGGGTAAAGCATTCAGTGCTTTATGAATCCGCTTAGAGTTTCTTAAATATCAAATAAATCTGGTTGTTATAAAGACAATAAAGCTAGAATAAAGAGTAACGATTTTATAAAGTGATAACTTATCAAATACATACCTATAGATGTAACTGACGGATTTTTAAATAATATGTTTTATTTTTCATCTAGATCAAAAACTAAAATACAAAATTATTTTGGAATATATTACTGGACACTTTACCCTGTGCATAATTTGGATAATGTAAACTTTAACTTTTTCAATGCCAATAAATTTCAATCCTTAACACATTCAGTGCCGGGAACGCCACAGGGGAGTACGGAGAACTCCCCTGTGGCGTTCCCGGCACTGAATGTGTTAAACTTGCTTATGTAGACGTAATTGTAAGACTTATCGGAAATATTTGTACACCTCGTCGCTGGAATTACCCCGCGCTGTTCCTAGTCCTGTGTGCTCGTACTTAGTACCGATAATAGCCAGCGCGTACGCAAAACTGGCATTGTTGAATATTAGTATGTGCACAGATATTACCGACAGTTATAAAAAAAGTTCACACTGAACCTTTTGAGCCTGCCAAGTGACTGGCTACTTAGTTGGCTTGGCGACGAAAAGGTTAAAATTATCTGAGAATTAACACAATGTCATTAAAAAAGGAAGTCTGTGTGAAAATTTACACCCCAAACTAGCACGTTTAATGACTATATTCTCACTATAACTGATATATTTGACTAGAAGTACCTACATACATTACTTTGGCTACGATTCATTGGATTCGTATTCTAATTATCAACCATGGCAAACTACTTCATAAAACAGTAGATCGAGTTACGTCCTATCTCTCTTACACGATTCTTACAAGGCCGAGAGTAAGGGAGATAGAACGATGTTTTTTTGCGGAACAGGTGACAAATAACAAGAATAAGACATGTACAATATCAAAAACAGATAGAGTCAAAAGGCGATAAAATTACGACTAATTTAACCTGATCATTAATATACATGGTTTATACTTCTCAACTGGTTAAAATCTTTAACCTTTCAACGACTCGATATTTGCAGTATAGTATTTAATGCTGGGTATTTTGTTTCATAAATGCGTATAAATGCGTTTCATATGTGAGAGGCAGTATGAATGTAATAGAGAGCCTTGTTGACAAGCCTTGTATATTAATGGCCAGATTTAAGAAGGCTAGATGATCACAACTTTCGTGTTCATGTATACTTCATACAATGAAATTGAAACGTGAGAGAGATGCTTCAATTGAAATATTAAAATTGGAGTATATCACAATTAAATAGGTTTAGGTCAACCTTTTGGCCGCTGAGTCACGTGCGCGATTATACGTGACAAAAAAAGATCAACACAAAAGTACTTAATTACAAGAAAAGTTTTTGTCGAAGGCATACTACTATTTTAACATGTCAGTTGCTGCAACTCCTACACCATACCAACAAAATTACATTAAGTTATTAATTAAAAGAAGAAAGTATTTTATAATTATTCACAAAGAAACTAAATCTCATCCTTGAGGAATGTCTGAGTGAGTTCTTTAATAGTTTGACCACACTTAAGACTTGCGCGACGACATTAATTAAAGGGCGTATCGACATCAATGAATTGTAAAGATAATGTCGTTACGTACGTTAATTAATGCTTTAACCGTGCCTTGTCTTGTAATTTTTTGTAAGCGGTCACTGCAAGATAAGCATTTGTCAAAAAATTATCGTAAATGCTTATTAAATGAAAATGCTTCCTAATACAACACACAAAAAGCCTACAGAAAAACTAACTTAGACGACTACACGTAGCTTTTTTCTCGGTAATCTCTTAACACATAAATACGTTTTATTAGATAAGAATAAGTGACTAGGATTTAAAGCGGTTTTAAATCACGTATTGACAAGGAAATGATCACACTAGTATTGTGCTAGCTTATTTAGTAAATAAATTCTTTTTACTTAACAATAATATTGAATGAATATAAGTTGTAATTTATACATAAAGGAATGTATAGGCCATCTTAAAACTAGAAATATGTCGTTTTACGTAAATTTGTGCGGTTACACCTGTTCACGACCAGCATTAAAATTACTTCATAAGCAAAGGTTAAAAATCTAAACAGAATTTAACCTTTCTCGTTTCCGCTCATTCAACAGCGAGTGATATTTTTATCTGTTCGAGGACTGATTTTTTTTGTCTATAGTAATTCAATAGCCACACTCGCAACACTTTAACCTTTTCAATTTTAAATGTTTGTTTTCATCACTGCATCCGAAAACAGCTGACATAAGATTCTATCTCATCACACTTGTTTGCACAGGTAAAAGTGACATTGAAAAGGTTAAAAAGAGGTTAAATCTTATACTGGCTATAGTGGGATTATTTTTTAAGCCGACGTATTCTAACATATCTCTTTACGCAATTTCAGCATTTTGTCAAAACTTGTGATTACTTTGTTTTCAATAAAGTTGTTTTTTTTTAGGGTTCCGTACCCTTCATGTGCGAGTCCGACTCGCATTTAACCGATTTTATATCCTAATACGATTAACCTTGAGTATAAGCGCCGTTCGCTACATAAACTACATAATAATTAATAACGTTTCCGACAAATTATTTGAGTCACATTTTCTGTTAGGTAGGCCTTTTGCCCGCACAAAAGGACCTTAAAGTGGTAAATAAATAAGTAAGCATTTATTACAATGCTTGAAGCAACCCAGATTTGAGCATTTGGTCTAACACTAAGTATAATTTTGAACGCGTAACATTAAATTTGCTATTACAGAATATAGAATATACCAGAGGCCGCGTTACACACTCTACGTATTGTGGTGCGGTTAAAGCACGATCTGATAATTCACGCCCTCATGTAATTTACCATAACCTCCTAAGGCCCAACGAAAAATTCGGCATGTAGTCACTGCCTACAGCCCGTAGTCCTACAAGTAGTACTATTGTTTTATAATCATTCAGAACCAAGTACTTAGAAGACTTTTTTTTTAATAAATAAATAAATAAATAAATATCATGGGACAATTCACACCAATTGACCTAGTCCCAAAGTAAGCTTGGCAAAGCTTGTGTTATGGGTACTAAGCAACGGATAAACATACTTATATAGATAGATACATACTTAAATACATATTAAACACCCAAGACCCGAAAACAAACATTCGTATTTTTCATACAAATATCTGCCCCGACACGGGAATCGAACCCGGAACCTCAAACTTCGTAGTCAGGTTCTCTAACCACTAGGCCATCTGGTCATCTTCCAGGGTTTAATGTAATAAATTATTGTTGTGTTGTTACAGGACCAGAAATTTGAAACCAAAATGGCGGGTTTCTATTAAGTCCCGTATTAGTAGGACCGTGATACGCTATGACTACACAACTGTTGAAGGAGCTGGGTTTGAATAACAAAGTTAATAAGTACTATGTGTAGAACCTTGGGCCTTAGGAGGATAAGAGTACGATTTATCGTTCAGTGCGGGTCAACAATTACAGGTCGTAGGGTCAACGTCATAAATAAGTGATCACTTTTGTACCTTGTCACTTTAACGTCGTGTTTCAAGTCATACGAAATTATGTAACGACTGAAAGCGACAAGGTACAAAAGTGTTCACTTATTTATGACGTTGACTGTACATTAATCGCACCCTCCAGAAACAAAGTAAAATAGCGCGCGGGATCTTTCCACTTCGATCAACCTGAACTCGATCGTTAAAATTTGCAAAACGGCCGAAACGTTGACGATAATGTACATATTACGATGTTATTTGAATAGAGGTTTCATTGACAGCCCAGTTGGCGCTAGCCTCGTGATCCATTTGACAACTTTGACACTAGTGTCACGTTACACATTGGTTTATAACTAAATGAGCCAATCACTAGCAAGACCGTAATAACACCTTCCAGCGATATTCCACGTCCTGTCGATAAACCCTCACTGGGAATACATTTATCCGCGAAAGGTCTGAATGTCAACACACATTTTTAAATTCATATTCTCACTCATTTTCTACTCGTTATTGCACTTCGACCTCGACCCACGCCAAAAGTTGATGATACCATTGACGTACAATAAAACAACTAGACTCCCAATCACGCTCAAAAATTGTCCGAAGCAAAAGTCTGCACACGCGTCTATTGTGCAGAGTTTTGGTTCAGTTGTGTTTCGACCGCGCGTTGATTACAACGTCACGCAATGACAAAGTGTTCGGTGAAAAACTGTGCAAATGACAGCAGATCCACTCTTAAAAAGGATGGAGTGTCGTATTTCAGGTAAGTAAATAAAAATAAATAAATAAAAAATATCACGGGACAATTCACACCAATTGACCCAGTCCCAAAGTAAGCTAGGAAAGCTTGTGTTATGGGTACTAGGCAACGGACAAACATACTTATACAGGGTTATTTTTAATTCACTGACATCCTCTTAACCCTGAATTCCTATCACTCAAACAAATGTTTTTTGTTTTACGACTTTTTAAAATGAAGCACTTTTTTTCCCATACAAATACACAGAGTATCGTAAAAATAAGAGGTAATCTCAAATTTTCAAAACGTTATCACACCAAAAATATTAAGTTATGACAAAAGTCGTAAAACAAAAAACATTTGTCTAAGTGGTAGGAGTTTAGGGTTAAAAGGATGCTAGTGAATTACAAATAACCCTGTATTGATAGATACATACTTAAATACATATTTAAACACCCAAGACCCGAGAACAAACATTCGTATTTTTCATACAAATATCTGCCCCGACACGGGAATCGAACCCGGGACCTCAAGCTTCATAGTCAGGTTCTCTAACCACTAGGACATCTGGTCGTCTGGTCGTAAGTGTTCCTTTAAACTTACCAAATTGCGTAACTATCTTGATGTTTTTTAGTATTTTCATTTGAATGAATGCTGTTAATGTTATCTGTATCAATTGATGTATACGTACACACAACGCCGCTCGGACGTTTTTTGAGGAACTTTTGTTAAACGATTGGGAGTCTAGTTGTTTTATTGTACGTCAATGGTTGATACTTAGACGTACGTCATAAATTTAGATTGCTGGGCTTAACCTCTTCACCGCCCCAGCCGTGACAGCCAATGGAATGCCTCACACGCCAACGTCATCAATACTTCAATACTTCAATTCGAAATAAACCCTTCTACAATGGATTTTAAGTAGAAAATCGGTTTGTCATGTAACGTGGCATACAGAGCAAGTCACTTCGTTTGTGTCGTGGCGGTGAAGAGGTTACCCTTTGAACGCCAAGAACGCCTAAAGAGGTCGTGTACTGCCGTGCCCTCCACGCCACCGACGCTTAATGGTCATGACGTTTATTGTCAAAGAAACTTTGACACGCGACATTACAATTGAAATTTGCGTTACTTTTCTACACTCTGCGTGTTGGCGACACATTTGTACTCGAAGGGCGTTCAATAGGTTAACAAGGTTGTAAGAGATAAAGCTAAACACCAGAAACATAAGGCTTGTCAAGCATTAGAGCCTTGCGCTGCATGCGAGCGGGTTAGGCTCACAAAACACACTTTCCCGAAATGTGCGCTTTCTCTAAAGGTGCACTTTCCGCAAAATTTACACTTTCCCATGAACGGCACTTTCCCGGGAAGTGCATTTTCCCAAAAAGTACATTTTCTCAAAACGCACACTTTTCCAAAATGTACACTACCTAGTCAAACATGTCATCTTCACCACAAAGTTTTCATTAGATGATGCATTTTTACCGTTTATCGAATAGTCTATATATAGGTACGTTTCCAAATCTAGTGCTCTATTTGAGAAAGTGCTCCATTTGAGAAAGTGCACTTTTTGGGAAAGTGCACCTTCTGAGAATGTGCTCTATCTGAGAAAGTGTACCAATTGGGAAGCGCACTTTTTGAGAAAGTGCACCTTCCGAGAAAGTGATCCATCTAAACAAGTGCACCTTTAGAGAAAGTGCACATTTCGGGAAAGTGTGTTTTACGAGCCTAACCCATGCGAGCGATATAGCAACGAATAGAGTAATGGACTTAAGGGGTGGTTTGGAGCCAAGCGCGTAATCCTCTCGCCCGTTCCGCCACGCCGCCTTCCGAGTTGTCCTGCTGAGTTGGTTCGGGCTGATGGAATAAACGGTATTCAAATTGCAATTAAACTTATTTATTTAAAACTTGATCCGACATAGGCTAAATGGTCTATAAATGGCCACCTCATACTAAAAATGGACTCTATTCACCAATAATATAATTAATTTTAAGTATAAGGTGTTAATTACTAGCCACCCTTCAATACCTGGCCACGTTATACTAAATGTAACCTTTTGAACGCCAGTGTAGGCTATAGACGACAATAAGGTAATACAAAAAATAACCTACCAGCACCCGAATAAAAATCAATTTAGTTCGTAACAAAAACTATGTGTGGCGTTCAAAAGGTTAATACTGTTTGTAGGGGAACAGAGTTCATTTACAGTATGAGGGCTTGGGCCGTAGTTCCCACGCGGGCCCAGTGCGGATCGGGAACTTCACACACACCATTGAATTTCTTCGCCGGTGTATGCAGGTTTCCTCACGATGTTTTCCTTCACCGTAAAGCTCATGGTAAATTACAAATATAATTTCGCACATAAATTCCGAAAAACTTAGAGGTGAGAGCCGGCATTTGAACCCAGGACCCTCTGCTTGAGAGGCCAAAGGTCAAACCACTGGGCCACCACGGCTACTTCACTTTGTTTGGATACCGTACCCAAAGGGTAAAAACGGGACCTTATTACTGAGAGTTCGCTGTCCGTCCGTCTGTCCGTCCGTCTGCCACCAGGCTGCGTCTCATGAACCGTGATAGCTAGACAGTTGAAATTTTAATGAACTAAAACAATTACTTTGCTCACCCGCGACCTTACAATAGTTACGTTTATGCAAGAAACATAACATTTAACATTTGGTAGCATAGCGTGCGGTTGTGGTGGCTCTGAGGATGAGCTCTGGTTGGGTTCGGGACGCGTCGGTGTAGCTTGGTGGTGGTGATGGTTGGGTTTGTGTGATTTGTGTGTGTTCGTACAGTGTGGAGGTGGAGGAACTGCATGAACGCACATTTCTTGCATAAACGTAACTATTGTAAGGTCGCGGGTGAGCAAAGTAATTGTTTTAGTTCATTAATATGGACCTCCGCAAAGTAACGCCTGATTCAATAAATTAAGTTGAAATTTTCACAGATGATGTATTTCGGTTACTAAAAAAACAGAATAAAATAAATAATTAAGTGGGGGTAATACAACAAACGTGATTTTTTGCTCGTTTTCATAATGGTACGGAACCCTTCAGGCGCGAGTCCGACTCGCACTTGGCCGGTTTTTTATAATTAGCTGAGGTGGTGGCACTGTTATTTTTGTGCTGGTAAATGCATACTTACAGCCGAAAGCGTCATTCTGGTGTGAGACGTGGTGGGCGCGTTGCACGAACTGGTTTCCGGAGATACTGCGAAGTTAATTAATATATCATTAGCCTGTGTTAATGTCACACCAAAGTTACCGACACAGCCCACCGCATTAGTGTATTGCAAATGTATTATCACACTAATATTATAAAGGCGAAAGTTTGTGAGTGTGTGTGTGTGTATGTTTGTTACTTCTTCACGCTAAAACGGTTTGACGGATTCTGATGAAATTTGGCACACAGATAGTTTATAACCTGGATTAACATATAGGATACTTTTTATCCCGGAAAATTGCGTAATTCCCGCGAGATAGCGATAAACGATGCAATATTTTTGAAAAATAATACATTTGTAGTAATATGAAACATCTAAATAAAATAAATAAATAAATAAATATTAGGGGACAATCTTACACAAATCGACGTAGTCCCAAACTAAGCAAAGCTTGTACTATGGGTACTAGACGACGATAAACATACTTATATAGATAAATAAATACTTAAATACATAGAAAACGTCCATAACTCAGGAACAAATTTGGCACACAGATAGTTTATAACCTGGATTAACATATAGGATACTTTTTATCCCGGAAAATTGCGTAATTCCCGCGAGATAGCGATAAACGATGCAATATTTTTGAAAAATAATACATTTGTAGTAATATGAAACATCTAAATAAAATAAATAAATAAATAAATATTAGGGGACAATCTTACACAAATCGACGTAGTCCCAAACTAAGCAAAGCTTGTACTATGGGTACTAGACGACGATAAACATACTTATATAGATAAATAAATACTTAAATACATAGAAAACGTCCATAACTCAGGAACAAATATTCGTGCTCATCACACAAATAAATGCCCTTACCGGGATTCGAACCCAGGACCTCTTGCTTCCTAGGCAGGGTCACTACCAACTAGGCTAAAGCCGTCGTTAAATCTGTAGTCTTATTGTTTTGCTTTCAAAGCTTCGGGTTATAATGTCAGCGCCATCTAGATCTAATAATCGAACTATTTTCCCGCGGTCGGTCTGTAAGTACTATGGCGATTGCTAATCCAGTCTATATCCTTGGTATGATGAAGGTGACTCGCCTGCCCGTTTGTCCCCTATCATATAAAACCGACTGACCGTTTCACATTTGTGCACTATCATGCCAAATTGGCGTGTGCACTTATTTAATACTAGCTTTTGCCCGCGACTCCGTCCACGTAGAATTAGTAATTTGGGCAGCTTATTTTTTTAATTAGCCCCCCCCCCGCGCACCCCCATCCCAACCCAACCCCCCACCAAACCCCCCCGCACACCCGCGTTCAAATTCACCACCGTACTCCCAAGTCCAGCGTGCCTATAGATGTTTTACTTCAAAAACCCCCGATTTTGAAACATTCTTCCGCTCCGCTCCGCTGCTATTGGTGTTAGCGTGATGATTATATAGCCTATAGCCTTCCTCGATAAATGTGCTATCTAACACTCAAAGAATTTTTCAAATCGGAGCAGTAGTTCCTGAGATTAGCGCGTTCAAACAAAAAAAGCTGTTCGATAAATTCTTAAAATAGACGTATCTTTCTTATTTGTGAACCGATTCAAATGAAATAAACACTAAATGTTAATCCAAGAAAATACCAACATATCAGTGAAAACCGCATCCTTCTAGGTTAAGCCGTTTCTGAGATTAGCGCGCACAAACGCACAGACAAACAGACAAACAGACAATAATTCTAAAAATCATTGTTTTGGGTTCTATTGCGCTAATAAATAGCCCTAGTGACAGTTTTTCTCAAATATCTTCAATGTACAGACACCGACTTGTTACAGATTTATTATATGTATAGATTAGCTGTTGCCCGCGACTCCGTCTGCGAAGAATTCGTTTATCGCTATCCCGCCGGAACTATGCAATTTTCCGGGAAAAAAACTATGGTATGTTATTTTTAAGGTGTCATACTATCACCGTACCAAATTTCATGTAAATCCGTTCAGCCGTTATTGCGTGAAGAAGTAACAAACATACACACTCACAAACTTTCGCCTTTATATAATATTAGTGCGATTTTCTTGTTTATGATTTTTGTTTATATGTGTGTAATTGTGCGTATTTTCAAGGATGATATAGACTGGACTGGCAGTCGCCATAGTACGGATCGGCCGCGGTTTTTGTAGTTCGATTATTAAATCTAGATGGCGCTGAAATATAGCCAGAGGCTTCGAAGGCAAAACAATAAGACTACAGATGTTTCATATTACTACAAATGTATTATTTTTGTTATTTCTTAAAGCGATTAGCTTAAGTTACCAGTGTGGTGCGCGGCACGGGCGGTAGCGGGGCGGGCGTCGAGCGCGCGCCAGATGTCACGCACGTCGGCGTGCAGCGCGCGCAGCGAGCGCAGCACCGCGCCGCCCGCCGCCGCCGACAACGACCCAGAGCTGCCTGACGACCCGGAACTCTGCTCCTGGTAACGTTTAATGTTAATGGTGGAAATTGCCAAGTCTGGACAGGTAAAAAAACCGGCCAAATGCGAGTCAGACTCGTGCACGAAGGGCTCCGTACCGTTATCTATAAAAACGGCAAAAACACGTTTGTTGTTGGAGCCCTCCTTAAATATTTGTTTTATTGTGATTTAATTATTTATTATTCTGTGAATATTTCAAGCGTCTACCTGTTGCCATCATCAATATCGAGCAAAAACGAGCAAAAAAAATCACGTTTGCTGTATGGGAGGGAGCCCTCTTAAATATTTATTTTATTCTGTTTTTTAGTATTTTTTGTTATAGCGGCAATCGAAATACATGATCTGTGCAAATTTCAACTGTCTAGCTGTCACGGTTCAAGAGATACAGCCTGGTGAAAGACGGACAGACGGACGGACAGCGAAGTCTCAGTAATATAACAGGGTTCCGTTTTTACCCTTTGGGTACGGAACTTTAAAAATGATTCTTCAAAATGATTAATAAGACATGCCCTTAATCTAATAATCTCTCAATATAAATATTAACTGTTGCCCGCGACTCCGTCCCTCAAGACTTCATTTATCGCTTTTCCGGGACAAAAATTATCCTATAGGATTTGTCACACTGAATGCGTTCTGCGGTCGCGGTCAGGTCAAATTGACCGCAGCCCGCATTATGTGTGACCAACGTTGTCGGTCTCTATATATTTTGTACAGATATACGATCTGAACGAGCGGTCCGCGCGGTCAGATCGCACGCACGCGCAATATATGTATAGAGACCGACAACGTTGTTCATACATAATGCGGGCTGCGGTCAATTTGACCTGACCGCGACCGCAGAACGCATTCAGTGTGACAAATCCTTAAATCCTTCCCAGGGTCTCAAACTATTTTCACAAATTTCATTTAAATCTAAGAACGTAAAAAAATAAATTCAAAATTTGTTTTCAATTGCTCCGTAAATTCTATAATATTTATGAAATTTATACAGCTGCATCTTACGCTAAAAATTATACACAGCAAAAGGTAACTTCACCCTTAATAAGGTAGAGGCGATTTAGCGACCACATGCATTGACTTGGAAATTCAACCATTTTGTTTTAATAATAAGTTACAATATCCATTGTAGGTAATTATTGAAAATACTACTAACTTTCGAAATGTCCTTTGTCAGGTATGTATTTGATTCTGTGGTAGCATGCTCCAGTGAATGGGATGGGGCCTTATTAAGGGTTAAAGAAATCAGAACTTCTAAAAGCAACAAAAGTGGAAAATCGAAACTAAACCTGAAATTAAATGCAGAAGAACGAAATATACAACGGCGAATGACGGAACAAAACAATCGAACTGAACCCAAAAATCGATGGAGACATAATAAGCTGGACGATAGTGTGCAAAACCCAAAACAATCGAAATGCAACGAAAAAAACAGGCCAAGACGTGAGAATCAGATTCGCTCAAAGAGGGCTCCGTACCTATTTTAATAGTTTCTTTGAAAACCAAAGTTTTGGGGATGATTTGGGGGGGCCCTAAAATCTTGCTGAATTTCATAATTGGATATATATCATACAAGAAATATTTAACTAATGGTAATTAGAAATATAATATTGTTGATTTTACTTGCATTGCCATCCAAATTAAGTAAGTATACAAAATTTCAAGTGAATCCGAGTCAAATTGTACTTTCAAGATTTGACCCGTACATTGTAAGTTAATAAAAAGCTTGTAAAAAAACCGGCCAAGTGTGAGTCGGACTCGCGCACGAAGGGTCCCGTACCATTATCTGTAAAAATGGCAAAAAAACATGTTTGTTGTATGGGCTCCCCGTTAAATATTTATTTTATTCTGTTTTTAAGTATTTGTTGTTATAGCGGCAACCGAAATACATCATCTGTGAAAATTTCAACTTTCTAGCTTCGTGAGATACAGCCTGGTGACAGACGGACAGCGAAGTCTCAGTAAAAGGGTCCCGTTTTCACCTTTTGGGTACGGAACCCTAAAAAAAGTTTAAATAGGTGGATGAAAAAGGTATTCCACAAAAGTTTATTTTCTTTGAGACACGGAGCCCTAAAATTGCGAATCAAACCTAATCGAACCAAAACTATGCAGGCGTCGACGTCGTGCATTGAACCTGTATGGCGGGGGCGTGGCTGGCCGCCAGTGTCCGCAGCGCGCGCTCGATGTGCCGCAGCCGGATCTCTTTCTCGCCGAGCAGCGCGCGCGCACGGTGCAGCGCCACCTCTAACCTGTATGGCGGGGGCGTGGCTGGCCGCCAGTGTCCGCAGCGCGCGCTCGATGTGCCGCAGCCGGATCTCTTTCTCGCCGAGCAGCGCGCGCGCACGGTGCAGCGCCACCTCTAACCTGTATGGCGGGGGCGTGGCTGGCCGCCAGTGTCCGCAGCGCGCGCTCGATGTGCCGCAGCCGGATCTCTTTCTCGCCGAGCAGCGCGCGCGCACGGTGCAGCGCCACCTCTAACCTGTATGGCGGGGGCGTGGCTGGCCGCCAGTGTCCGCAGCGCGCGCTCGATGTGCCGCAGCCGGATCTCTTTCTCGCCGAGCAGCGCGCGCGCACGGTGCAGCGCCACCTCTAACCTGTATGGCGGGGGCGTGGCTGGCCGCCAGTGTCCGCAGCGCGCGCTCGATGTGCCGCAGCCGGATCTCTTTCTCGCCTCGCAGCGCGCGCGCACGGTGCAGCGCCACCTCTAACCTGTATGGCGGGGGCGTGGCTGGCCGCCAGTGTCCGCAGCGCGCGCTCGATGTGCCGCAGCCGGATCTCTTTCTCGCCGAGCAGCGCGCGCGCACGGTGCAGCGCCACCTCTAACCTGTATGGCGGGGGCGTGGCTGGCCGCCAGTGTCCGCAGCGCGCGCTCGATGTGCCGCAGCCGGATCTCTTTCTCGCCGAGCAGCGCGCGCGCACGGTGCAGCGCCACCTCTAACCTGTATGGCGGGGGCGTGGCTGGCCGCCAGTGTCCGCAGCGCGCGCTCGATGTGCCGCAGCCGGATCTCTTTCTCGCCGAGCAGCGCGCGCGCACGGTGCAGCGCCACCTCTAACCTGTATGGCGGGGGCGTGGCTGGCCGCCAGTGTCCGCAGCGCGCGCTCGATGTGCCGCAGCCGGATCTCTTTCTCGCCGAGCAGCGCGCGCGCACGGTGCAGCGCCACCTCTAACCTGTATGGCGGGGGCGTGGCTGGCCGCCAGTGTCCGCAGCGCGCGCTCGATGTGCCGCAGCCGGATCTCTTTCTCGCCGAGCAGCGCGCGCGCACGGTGCAGCGCCACCTCTAACTCCGTGGCTTCGCGCTCCTCCTGCCACACCGACACTTTTTGAATGTAACCTAGTCTAAACCAATCTTAATGGTTGCTTTGATATAACTAGAGAGCGGATTTGAAGTAGCGATCTCAATATTTATAAAGCCAAGTTTAGACCTGCAAGAAAAATCGTGCAAGTTGAATTACATTGCGCGGCCGCAAAGCAAACTAGTTTGAAGTGAGCAAACGAACGCTGCAATGTAAAGCAACTTTTGCGATTTTTTTTTGCTAGTCTAAACTGGGCTGAAGGATATGACTGGTATAATTTATTATTTTTTCTACACACAAAAATAATGTAACTTATCGGAACAAAAACGTAAAAACCTTTTTGGAAGCTTTAGTAAATATTGGGCAAAAATTAGGATGATAGATAATAGATAAAAAACATCGTTTGTTGTTCGGTTTTCAACCTTGATAGGAAAATACACCTCTCTGTGTATTCCTTCAGAAATACTCTTCTGACCTGTCAAGGTGACAGTTCCATATCTATCGAGTTTCGGTCGGCACGCGCCTAGTTTTTTGAGCGCATCTTTAAGAATAAAAGTGCGGATTTCGGGCTGTATCAAATACAAAATACACACACACACCCTACACCAACATCACAAAGTGATCGAGCTGAAGAGCGTCGTGGAAGCGAGCAGGGCCCTGCCAAAAGCGGCGCAGTGAAAGCGAGGTACACTTTTCCCCCCATTTTTATATTTAAGTATTTATGCCCAAACAACTCTGCCTAGCGCAGATCTATACATTTGTTAATTTTTGAAATAGTTTATTTTTTTAAGTTCTTCTTTAATATTTCTTCTGCACGATGCACAGTAAAAAGCTTCCAAAAAGGTTTTTACTTTTTTGTACCGATAAGTTACCATATTTTTGTGTGTAGAAAAAATAATAAAATATACCAGTCATATCCATATAAATATTGAGATCGCTACTTCAAATCCGCTCTCTGGATATAACAGATAACCAGAGATCCGAATTTTCGCGGCAAAATATAAGACTGTAGCAATCAAGCTAGTGTTAGAACCAATTTTTTATCGATATCGATAGTTGTGCAATAGAAGAAAAAAATGGTCCACTATATAAAAAAAACCTATTTAATACAAAATTTTAGTTCAGGTTTGTATAAATTAAATTATATAGAGACAGATGAAATTTCTTCTTCGAAGTCCGCGTCAGTACACACAGCAGCACATGACATTTTATTTGGTTTGTGATAGTGATAGGAGTAGATAATCATTAATTTCTCAACATTCTCTGGGAGTAGCCTGTTTCGTTTATCACCTGACCTAAAATTCTGTATTAAATATGTTTTTTTTTTCTATTGCACAACTATTGATATCGATAAAAAATTGGTTCTAACACTAGATTGATTGCGACAGTCTTATATTTTGCCGTGAAAATTCCGATCTCTGCAGATAACAATAGTTTTCGAGATTTCGAAAGTTCTTTGACGGGGCTCTTCAGGACTGCAGCTGGTAAGGAAGCCTAAAACGTCCAAACTACGAAATATTTTTAAAACATCTGAATCTTTGAAAATCCATTGCCCATTCCATTACGCCTATTCCTAAAATTACTATACTAACCGGGACTTATCACGCTAATAATATTTACCTTGACGTTTCGGCCACATTGCAGCAGCCGTGGTCACGAGTTAACTGAAGTGTAGGATGTGATGGGGTGCCGTTAAAAATCTTGATCAAGTGCGGGTAGTTCGAGATACGGGTCCTTTAATTTAATCCTCAGTTTAAAATGAACGGAAATGTAAGATAAAATAGCTCGTTGAAATAACGACTTTATTACTTCCAGTAGAGGACATAATAGAATACAATGGCTTTGTTCGAAAGGTGGGCTGTTAACGAGATTAGGACACCTCAAAAAATTCGTACTATACATGATATTCTAATTTAAACCTCTTCGACCTTGACCACCAGAATTTCACTACCATCGTCACCGGACTTGCATAAGTATGCAAAATTTCAGTTCAATCAGATATACAAGTATTAGAAAATAGTTTGCAAATTTTGAAACCACAACTTACATACGAACGTTACAAGGTAAATAAAAGCCTGTAAAAAATAGTCGTTGTGGCCAAGTTATATTAGGTTTTCTTTTTTTTTTAGCCTGTGCTAGTTTCCCACTGCTGAGCAAAGGCTTCTCCTCTTCTCACTTGCCCTGTCTGCGATTCCAGTCCGCAGTCCGAGAAAATGTCTTAGTCATCTCGCCATCTCGGCCTTGGCCTACCGCGGCGCCGATAACCATCTTGGGGCATTCATTGATCCTAAACTAAAATAAAACCGGTTGTCTGTACAGTCGGTTTACAGACGATAGTTTAACGTGACAACGTCATAACGAAACATTCAAAAAACAGAAATGAAACCAGGCGGTCACCCATCCAAGTATTGACCGACGTTGCGACGTTGCTTACTAAGATTGTACATCCTGGCGCGCGCTGCTCTCTTGTACATCCTGACGTTCACTGCTCTTTCTTGTACGGGACATGTACGGGACACTGCGTCGTCCTTTTTCGTGTGTGCACCCGGCGTTCATCGATTTATTAGACGTTGTCACGTCAAAAACTAAATTAGCTAACCGTTGTTGCCCAGGTGCACCGGGCCGAGCGTTACAATTCCCCTTCTCCCTTAGAGGGGTTATCAGTAGACCCCGTTATCTAATGCTCAGTTTAGGGGCAAGTGATGGGGTAGTTTCGATAATCTGAATCGATAAAAAATTAAGTTCATTTACTCACTCACTAACATGATTATCACAAAGATCCATACTTACCAGAGCTCTTCTATAGTGTTTTTTTTAAATTATTATGAAAAGAAAGAAAAAAAAAATATTTTTTTAAGTATGTTTCATAGTAAATTAACAATATTTTTTCCAAATTACTTATATGAAGTCAAACTTCGTCGTCTGCTTGTAAAAATTTCTTTTTAAAAATGAAAATGGTTTTTCGACCTCTACAGATGTAACTGGCAAAAACTGTAGTTTTTTGTAATGCTCTATGCAGCTGTTGTTTACAATACTTTTATCAATTTGAACTTCCTTATTTTCTAACAACTGATTAATATTTTTTTCAGATTTAATGCCTGGTTTTTTATTTAATACGTTTGTTAATTCAATAATGGTCGGCCTCCTATCCGATCAAATAGATGCAATGAATGAGTTATCCCAAGAACATTCACAAAAGAATAATTTAAATTTGACAAATAACTATTAATAAGTAAATGTGAATCAAATAATTATGTGAAGCTACATCACTATTTTAGCTTGCCCCCAAACTGAGCGTTAGATAACGGGGTATAGTTATTAGTGTACTCACAGAGGGCGCCCTGTGCGGTGACAGCTCGTTCCTCGTCTCCTTCAGAGCGGCGCGTCGTCTCTTGAGAACGGCGCGCGCTCGCCGCATGCCCTCTCGCTCTATCAGCGCCCGGTGACGCACGAACTCGAGCTCGGGCGTGTCCGCTGTTGCTACGCCACCTGGTAATACTAATATGATAAATAAATAAAATAAATAAATATCACGGGACAATTCACACCGATTGACCTAGTCCCAAAGTAAGCTAAGCAAAGCTTGTGGGTGCTAAGCAACGGATAAACATACTTATATAGATAGATACATACTTAAATACATATTAAACACCCAAGACCCGAGAACAAACATTCGTATTTTTCATACAAATATCTGACCCGACACGGGAATCGAACCCGGGACCTCAAGCTTCATAGTCAGGGTCGTCAAAGAATTTATTGGAAGATCTACGACTCTAACAGCGGTCCAGCCTTCGGTATGCCACGAAGTAAGCTGCAATATTGTAGGTAGCACTCACCCAGTTCAGCGAAGGGGTACCGCAGGCTGTAGGCGGGCTGGCACGCCAGGTCGGGGAACTGGTCTTCCAGGTCGTCCAACTTGCGCAGCTGTTGCCGCAGACACTCTAATGGGCTGGACCAGCCTTCGCCTCGTCTGAAAAAGCTTATTTTTAAGATCTCTTGAGAACAGTTTGACCGATTTGACTTATTTTTAAACCCCCGACACAAAAAGAGGAGTGTTATAAGTTTGGCCGCTGTGTGTGTGTGTGTGTGTGTGTGTGTCTGCCTGTCTGTGGCATCATAGCTCTTAAACGGGTGCACCGATTTGGGTGCGTTTTTTTTTTAGTAGAAAGCAGGTTTCTTGGCGATGGTCCTTAGATATGTTTCATCAAAATCGGTTAAGCTGTTTCAAAGTTATCAGCTCTTTCGTTAGCTGCGGAAGGAATCTTAGACGAATAACGGGCATTGACATAATGTTCAAACATGCGAGTGACATAATTGCGTTGGGGGTTTTTAAAATGTTTAATTTATAGTTATTCATTATGTACTTTTATATTTTTTAAAAGTTATTATTTTTTCTTATGGCCTCTCCAGGTTTCCGAGAGATTTTAACAGCTTACTTCTGACCTTATGTTAATTAATGTCTGCTAAATTCGGCTCGGTTTTAGAGATATTTGCATTTTTGACCCGAACTGACGTAATTATCTAGTTGTTAATGCGACAAGGTTCTGTAGTCGCCTAGGAATCAAATTTGTTGACTGTACCTACATTTTATCAGTAACACATTTTTTGTAAACTTATACTTACTTTGGTGAATAGTTAAGTCGCGACGTCGACGCCGATTTTAATCTAGTGAAGCACCTGCGCCGCCCGTGACCTGAAAGGCCACGCGATTTGAATTAAATCTAATGACGTACGGCATAAAGTCAGTTTCCGCGCGTACTTTTTCGGTATTACCGTTAATCGTCTCTTTGGGTTTCTCATCCGCTGTAGTGGCGTCGGACGAGTCGAGGACATCCGTGTTAGCTGGAAATAAGGAACAAAATACAGTGAAAAGGCAAAGTCGAAATATCTTCACTTTGTAGTAGACCGGGGGATGGTGACACAAAATATTAGATCATTTGTAAGAAAGAAAGAAAGAAAGAAAGAAAGAAAGAAAGAAAAACATTTATTTATAGCAACAATAACACGTACACAGGCTAAAACTAAAAATACAAACATAGACATAGGTAGACATGTTGATGTCCCTACAAAGGGTCCCGACTCAGCATGTCGCTGGTTAAAAAACCAGCACTGGTCTTCCGCCGGGCCACAATATAGTAAAATCACGGAAGGCCACACAAACAAATATTACACTGACATAAAAGAAAATAAATAAATAAATAAAAATTAAAATAAGTAACATTTATAGCTTCCACAGACCGAAGCGCGGGGCGTGCGCGCGACGGCGACGGAGACACCTCGGTCTGTGGTGGCCCTAAATGACTTGGCTGTATGGATCCAACCTTTGTCTTTGCCTAACGGAAAGAACTTTTAAAAAACATAAAACCAACAACAAACAAACAATAGCCAAAGAGTATAATTACTACAACAACCTAACTAAACAGTGCTTAATTAAAAATGTAACCAAAATAATCATCTCCTTTCTCCGATCCACAGAGTATTATTTACGAATTAAAATTAATACAAACTAAAATACACACTTTTAAATCACTATTATAAAGATAGTGGCAGATACTTAGATAGTTTGAAGTAACTATATAGATACACTCATCAAAGAGTTGCTACGTACAATAAAATTAAGATTTTGCATGAAGGATGGGACGCTCCAATAAAGTAAGTCAACTAAATACAACTTGTATCGTGCCTCAAAGTTTCCTGTCCTTTCTGGTGTTCATAAATAAACTTCTTCAATTTCAATTTAAAGGAATGAATATTTTGCAGGTTCCTTATTGGCGGAGGAATATTATTCCAGCACTTAGTCGCTGCATAACGGATTTGTACCAGTATGGCGGTTCTTAATTACGTAATGACAAAAAGGAAAATGATGGTCATAGCGCTGGTACCGGCGGCCCAACCGCGTGGGCGTTAATAGACCTTGTCGGATAAATAACGAGAATCGAACGATTTGTCCCACAATAGTACATTGTTGTAGAGGCTGGAAAGTAAGCAATAGATGGACGAGTTTGTTTGAGGGCCGACGCGTAGCGGAGGCCCTCGAAAGTACGAGTCCATCTATTGCACTTTTGGCCGAGACTAAACATTGTGCTTTTCACGACTAATGCGAGGAAATCATTATCATCATCATCATCATAATCATCCATCCATCCATCCCGTCCATCCCGTCCATCCTGTCCATCCCGTCCATCCCGTCCATCCGACCATCCGTCCATCCGTCCATCTATCCCGTTATCCCGTCCATCCATCCATCCCGTCCATCCTGTCCATCCCGTCCATCCGTCCATCCGTCCCGTCCATCCCGTCCATCCCGTCCATCCTGTCCATCCCGTCCATCTGCCCATCCGTCCATTCTGTCCATCCCGTCCATCCCGTCCATTCCGTCCATCCATCCCGTCCATCCGTCCATTCCGTCCATCCCGTCCATCCCGTCCATCCGTCCATCCGTCCATCCTGTCCATCCCGTCCATCTGCCCATCCGTCCATTCTGTCCATCCCGTCCAAACCGTCCATCCCGTCCATCCCGTCCATTCCGGCCATCCCGTCCATTCCGTCCATCCCGTCCATCAGTCCCGTCCATCCTGTCCATCCCGTCCAACCCATCCATCCCGTCCATCCCGTCCATCCCGTCCATCCCGTCCAACCCGTCTATCCCGTCCAATCCGTCCATCCCGTCCATTCCGTCCATCCGTCCATCCGTCCATCCGTCCATCCATCCCGTCCATCCGTCCATTCCGTCCATCCCGTCCATCCCGACCATCCGTCCATCCGTCCATCCGTCCATCCTGACCATCCCGTCCATCTGTCCATCCGTCCATTCTGTCCATCCCGTCCATCCCGTCCATCCCGTCCATCCGTCCATCCAGTCCGTCTGTCCGTCCGTCCGTCCGTCCGTCCGTCCGTCCGTCCGTCCGTCCATCCATTCATCCATCCATCCATCGCATGCAGCAGACGATTACTGTTGATTGGTCCAATAATGTCGTTTCAGCACGCCAGGAATGAAATTCAGAAATTATCTTTCAAAAAGTCGTATCGTATAATGAAATACATATACTGATACGTCCTGTTTTCGATTAGTGTAACTTTGTTGTCGTGTTTGTGCGCCATAAATGAGTCAGCTGTTAAATGTACATATATAGGCAGTTTTGAGTACTGGATTTAGGTTATCTATGGCCACATTTTCGAGCAGTGTCGTGAAAAATTCTTGTATTCTCCGATAGTCGATAAAAAAGCAGAAGGCGGTAGCGTAATGCCATACTTCTCCGGTGTGGCTTACAGCCCGCCATACCGACGTGAACAAATTAATTTAAAAACAACAATTCAACCATTTATAACGACCGCTTTAGCCTAGTCGGTAGTGACCCTGTCTACGAAGCAAGAGGTCCTGGGTTCGAATCCCGGTAAGGGCATTTATTTGTGTGATGAGCACGAATATTTGTTCCTGAGTTATGGATGTTTTCTATGTATTTAAGTATTTATTTATCTATATAAGTATGTTTATCGTCGTCTAGTACCCATAGTACAAGCTTTGCTTAGTTTGGGACTAGGTCGATTTGTGTAAGATTGTCCCCTAATATTTAATATTTATTTATTTATTTGCACCAAGCACAGCTAATCGTCGTCGAGTAGCCATTCGCGAAAATCACCATGCCATACTTTTCTGACGGTTCCAAATGGCCGCCATACCGCCGTAAAGGAGTATTTTTTTTTTGCAAAACGATTTATACCACATATTTCAAACTAAATACAAACTGAAATAAAGATGCACAGAAAAAACCCCAGAAAAAAGACCAATGCTGGGAATCGAACCCAGGTCCTCAGCGTTCCGCGCTGCGTGCTTACCCCTACACCATCACTGGTCTAGAAGTTAGCGACGAATTTTTGTCATACATCGTACACTTCAGTCTGTTGATTTATACCACCCTAAAAGCACAGAATAAGTAATAGTACTAACGTACAGAAGGATCACTCTCGAACAAAGGTCAACTTTAGGTATAAAAACTTTCCTAATCCTACTGCGTGCACGCGAAATTAAAACTTATCGTGTGATACGAGCGTTCATATTCCGTTGGGCACCGCTGATCCGAAACCAAGGGCATTGGGTTCCCACTCGCCCATATTTGGTAGGTATACAAATCAAGAAAGATAACAGTGTGTATTAATTCAGTAAACTACCTTTAGTATGTAAGTAAGTTATTTATAATATCGTTTAGAAGTCATTGTTTGTTGCAAAAATCACAGAAAAAAAAGATGCTTTAATTAGGCGCGACGCGGCTAGCGTGCGAACTGAAGGCCGCGCGACAACCTACTGCCATACTCCTCCCGGGAGGAGCGCCGGCCGAACATACCTAAACTGCGGAGTGAAACCCCCCTGCTAAAAGGCGGTGTAGCATAGTGACCTGTGTCCCTGTGGTCGCGCCGGCGCCGCGGCGGCTCGCGGAAGGCGACGGCGGCGCGGCGCTGCGTTTTCTGCTTCGCCGACGTTTGGGACGTCTCGGCCGACGGCGCGGACTGCAAGCACAGTTGTGCGTCAACATGGAAACTAGGTAGGTCTCAGAATAACACTTTCGTTAATATATAAAAAACAAACGACCAAATGGCGTAGTGGTCGGTATTAAAGAAAAGTTCTTCAAAGTTTTGTATTTCTCATTAGCGCTTTTTAGGGTTCCGTACCTAAAGAGTAAAAACCGGCCAAGAGCGTGTCGGACACGCCCAAGGTAGGGTTCCGTAGCCATTACGAAAAATACAAGTAATATTTTTCTAAGGATTTCGTATGTGTACGGAATCATCCAAGTTTAGGTATGTTTTATACCTTAGGCTACTATTTACTCTTAAACTACAAATAATTTCCAAGCAATCTTAGCCGCTATAATTTTCCTAGTAAATTTGATATATTTACTACCCTTCTGAATATTTCGCAAACAGATCACTGAATAGAAAAATCATGTTAGCAACTCCGCAATGATTTTAAAAGACCTATCCAACGATACCCCACACTATAGGGTTAGCCGAGAAAAAAAATCACCCCCGGGCCATTCTACTTTTAAGTAACCTTTAATCTTTCGTGAAATATAAGGCATACCTGGTGATTTTTTTCAAGTGTAAATAACTTATATGAAAACTGAAATAACTAAATTTAATATTTTAAAGCAAAAAAACTTTAAATTCAAAGAAATTTTGTGGAAAAAATTGGTAACTCAGCGGAAAATACACCAATTTCCATACAAATGGCAGGGACACGCATGTCCACTGCGTTACCTACTTTATAGATAATAATGATTACTTTTTATGCGTAGTGATAATTTTAAATATAAGCTTAATTATGTGCCTATTTAAATCTTTAATGATAAAACCGAGCACTTTACCGTTTTTGTAAAAAAAATATTTGAAGAGCACATTACTAAAAATGACTGATCAACGAAAAGTAGAATGGCCCCCCCGCACTTTACGTCTACGGGAGGTACCCTAAAAAAATTTTTTTTACTTTTTTTTATTCAATCACTGTCGGCGTGACTGATATATAATATATTCATGCCAAATTACCGCTTTCTAGTACTAACAGTCTCTGAGCTTAGCCGCGGACAGACAGACAGACAGACAGACGGACAGACATGGAGAAACTATAAGGGTTCCTAGTTGACTACGGAACCCTAAAAACGGGACCCTATTACTGAGGCTCCGCTGTCCGTCCGTCTGTCACTAGGCTGTATCTCACGACCCGTGATAGCTAGACAGTTGAAATTTTCTCAGATGATGTATTTTGGTTGCCGCTACAAAAACAAATACTAAATAAATAATAGTTTAAAAAAACTAAAAAACACGCTTTAAAAAATAAAAAAATAATTTTAATAAATTTCAATTCACTATTCTTATAGTGCAGTAAAAAATCTTAATAAGCAATTATTATATTGTTATATCCAGATCAAAATTTGTGAACAATTCTAAATATTGATAAAATAAATAATAATAGTTTAAAATATTTTATTGTAAAAAAAGCGTGGGGTGCATGGTATCAATTGTCAAGGATTGTCATTTTGATAACATCTTAAAAAACACAAACACACATCCCCCACCCCATTTCCCCAAACCCCCCCCAAACCCCACACCCTTACCCCCAATCCCCTAAACCCCCCTTACCCCCTCCTCATTTTACAAACCCCCGAACCACCTAAACCCAACCCCCTAACTCCGAACCCCCATACCCCCGGAAACCCCCCTCCTCCCACCCCCACTCCCCCCACCCGTCACCCGCCAGCTACCGCCCCCCCTTCCAGTTCCATCATCAAACCCTTGTTACCATCTAGGCCTCTTACCCCCTCCCCATTTCCCACAACCCCCCAAAATCACTTACCCCCGAACCCCCCAACACCCCCACCCTATTTCCCGTAAACCCCCATCCCCTAACCCCAACCGCCACACCCTAACACCCAACCCTCTAAACCCCCGACCCCCTTACCCCATACCCCATTCCCCCCAACCCGCCACCTACCCCCCTTCCAGCTCCATCATCAGACTCTTGTTACCATCTAGGACCAAAGTACTCGTCAAAACGAATCAAACGAGCCCAAACTCGATGGGGTTGCGTCGTTTTATTGTGGAGTGCCTTTGGCCATCTTCCAGCTCCATCATCAGACCCTGGTTACCATATGGGATCAAAGTGCTCGTCAAGACGAATCAAACGAGCCCAAATTCGATGGGGTTGTGTCGTTTTATTGTGGAGTGCCTTTGGCCATCTTCCAGCTCCATCATCAAACCCTGGTTACCATATGGGATCAAAGTGCTCGTCAAGACGAATCAAACGAGCCCAAACTCGACGGGATTGTGTTGTTTTATTACATAGTTCCTATGGCCACCATCCAGCTCCATCATCAGATCAGCTCCATGTTACAATAATATTGCATTGTCATCCAATTTACACATATGTGCAAAATTTCAGCTCAATCGGAAACCGGGAAGTGGGTCAAAATCGCGCCCTAAGGAGTCGGTTACAAACAAACATACAAATATACATACAAACATACAGGTGAAGCTAATATAAAGCGTGTAAAAACAGAATAAAATAAATATTTAAGGGGGCTCCCATACAACAAACGAGATTTTTTTGCTCGTTTTTACTCGATATTGATAACGGCAACAGGTACACGCTTGAAATATTCACAGAATGTTTAGTTATATAGGCATTTACTTTAAAAATAATTATTAAATTAAAATAAAACAAATATTTAAGAGGGGCTCCCATACAAAAAACGTGATTTTTTGCCGTTTTCTTAGATAATGGTACGGAACCCTTCGTGCGCGAGTCCGACTCGCACATGGCCGGGTTTTTTTAGGAAAATATGAGTTTGACCCGATATAACAAAACACTTCTACATTATTTTTTCATGTTCTCAATCACTTGCTTGAAAAATTTTTTTCTATAGAAGTTAAACGGTTTAATCACTTTTTAGTACTTTGGAGGATAATTTCTCCAAACAGAGCCCAATTGCATAACAAATTACAACTTTACTAATACTACAAGCGGAACTCTCGCTTCAGTTATATTAAATAGAAGAAAGGTCCGCTTGTAATATAAATTGTACTTTGTTATGCATTTGGGATGTCCCAATTTTTGACAACGTATAATAAATCGAAAACCGTTTGGAGAAATAGGCTTTGTGAAGCGTTCTCAGAAATCAGATTCCAAAAATATGATAAAATGAATTAAATAAAGAAAATTTAAGTGATGACCTTCATTTGACCCCTGCAGTGAATCGTCACAAAAAAAGTATAAAGGTATAAAGCAGGTCTACACTCTAAAGCAAAAAGACAGTTTGAAATGTTGCTGTCCTGCTTATAACAGCAAAGAGTGACAAAGACAGAACTTTAATCACATGATGCGCACCTACAAAAAAAAAAAAATACACCTGGCTTTAAACAGTTGTCATTTATCGTAAAGTCCGAAATGTATACGAGTATTTCCAATGTATTTTTACAAATTTAATTATTAAATTACTACGTTATAAGTAAATATAAAAAAATTTAAATATCAGATTTTAATAAAAAATATCTATTTACTATCACACCATTTAACAAACAGGAATAATTGAAGCTAAAAGAAGAGAAATAAATAAAACTATATTTTGTCATGGTTCATTTAGGACCCTAAGCCGTACTTGTACTTATTATTGACAGTGACAAGACAAATCAGAGGCCCTACCACGAAGTGCATAATTCGAACTTCGTTTTGTGCAGTCCCGCTCACGCTAATATGATTTGTCACGAGAGTGAGAGGGAAAATATCCTACTCTTTCCAAATAAAATATAAAAACTATAGGTTATTTTTTTGGTGCATCCCAATTGGGCCCAGGTTGAGTTTGGGCGGTTAAAAAAATATGGGTCTGTTATTTTAGACTAATCTCTAACATATATCATAATGAATGAAATCGGAGCCGGACAGTTGGGTACCTTTCCTTGTAAGTTGCTTGTATCTATGTTAAAGGAAAAAGTATAGTAACTCACATGGTTTCTCCAATGGTCATTGTTGTTGGCGTTCGTTTCTGAGCACGACGTCTCGTTGTCGTTGTTGCGAGCGGCGTTGTTGTTAATGCGCGGCTCGGGCTCGATGACCGCGCTCACTGACGTCTCGTTTAGTTCCTTGCATCTGTTCGAGAAAATTAATAACCACTTGAACGTCCATGGTTACAATAGTACCCAAAAAAAAAATGGCGTCTTACGTCCATGGTCACCTCGGTAACCAGTGGCGAATCGCATCAATAGTTGAAAAAAAAACCGGCCAAGAGCGTGTCGGACACGCCCAAGTTAGGGTTCCGTAGCCATTGCGAAAAAATCAAGTAATATTTTTCTTAGGATTTCGTATGTATACGGAATCATCCAAGTTTAGGTATGTTTTATACCTTAGGCTACTATTTACACTTAAACTACAAATAATTTCCAAGCAATCTTAGCCGCTATAATTTTCCTAGTAAAATTGATATATTAACTACCATTATGAATTTTTTCAAATTTTTCCACCCAACAGTTTAGTTTTTAGAGGGGGGGGGACGGTCGATTTTAATGAAAATTTTCACATTAAAGTTGAATATTTCGCAAACAGATCACTGAATAGAAAAATCATGTTAGCAACTCCGCAATGGTTTTAAAAGACCTATCCAACGATACCCCACACTATAGGGTTAGTCGAGAAAAAAAAATCACCCCCCTTTACGTCTATGGGAGGTACACTAAAAAAAAATTTTATAGCTTTTTTTATTTAACCACTTTGTCGGCGTGACTGATATATATATTCATCCCAAATTACAGCTTTCTCGTACTAACAGTCTTTGAGCATAGCCGCGGACAGACAGACAGACGGACAGACATGGCGAAACTATAAGGGTTCCTAGTTGACTACGGAACCCTAAAAGCGACATCTAGTGAATTGTATGGGCATTATTTCGTAACTGTTGATACAGACTTGTAGCGGAGAAAGTGTTGCACCTATAAACATGTAGGTGGCAGTGTGTACAGCAGACTTTTTTGTGAATTTTTGTGAATAAAACGGGACGCGCGTCTCGCGGCGCGCGGCCGGGACATAAGACCGGAATTTGCCTACGCAGGACGGACGTTCAAGTAGATAAACAAATTCACGTTGTTTCTCTAATGACTGGATAGAACATCTCCCCAAAATCGTAATTTCCTTGTAGCAAAATTTCCGTTCGCAGATTTTCCTAAATGTTTGTTTTTCTCACCATAGTTTTTTACTGAAGCTTATTTTCACAGTAGCGTCAGGCCTCTTGCATGCCATGTACTTACGCGCGATATTTACCTACCGCGGGGACGATCTGCTAAGATCGAAATTCCAGTAGGTTGTCACAAGCGCGCGCTGACGCACGTTCATTCGTGTTCCACGGAAAAAATATGCCGCCTGGACTTTTATAAGTGAATGGTGAAACAGGGGGCAAATTTTAATATGACTATGCTAAAATTAATAGCTAATATAACAATTTGGGAGTTCGTACCGTGCTGTCCCTCTTACTCTTCTATAAAAAGCTATAAGCGTGAGCGGGATGGCACGATGCGAAGTTCGAAAATTGACCTTCGTATCTAGTATAACGCTAGGGTATAGAGCATGACAATTTATTCTGCGCATTACAATAAAATATCCTTTTTGTTAGGATTCCAGAGCTAAAATGGCAAAAAGGGAACCCTTTTAGTTTCGCCATGACCGTTTGTCCCTTTGTCCGTCCGTGGCTTAGCTTAGGGAATATTAGTGCTAGAAAGTTTGCATGGATATATGTATATAGCAATTATCCCGACAAAATGGTAAAACAACATGTAGAAAAAAAAATTTATCCAAACTGCCCTTGTCACTGTCGGCACGCACACTTTCTTAAGGAGACGGAGTAGTATAATCTGTGGCTATAATCGCGGTAAGTACCAAGATTTTGTACGGGATGCAGTATCTGTTACGAAGCAACTATTAAGTAATATGTGGTAGCGTTTTTTCCCAATTTGAATTGACACAGAAACAGTGTCGACGGAGCTCCTTCTTCTGTGTGCTTTTGGACCTTCGGGCCGATGCAAACTTAACATTGCCTAAACCTACCTATGTTTCTGTGTCGATTAAAGTTGGGAAAAAACGCGATTGTGAAAATAAGCTTCAGTAAAAAACTATACGGAAGGGTCCTGTCACACAGGGTATCCTAGCGCAGGACCCTTAGTTGTAATTTTTTTTTTGGTGAAAACATACTGAAATAAACGCTTTTTCATTTTTTTTTTATAGTGGGAAAAAATCATTTAGGAAAATCTGCGAATGGAAATTTTGCTACAAGGAAATTACGATTTTGATAAATTGCTCTAACCAGTGTCTCTAATGCTTATTGTGAACTTTGTAAGAAAGTAAGTTAACGAGTATTTCTCTACTGTTTCATTTGGATAGACACAGCCTAAGGCACTTCAAGGTTAAATTGAATGAGCTGTAATAGTTAGTTACTTTTGACCTCGTCTGAACTTTTCACCACGTCAGATAAGGGACAACCGCTAGTCAGTAATGTAAAAGAATGTAAGTAAATGACAAGACTTAGTAATATAATGAAGTACAATTATTAAACTTAGAGAAAGATCGAGAGAATCGTGCAATAAATATCCATATCCATATCATCACTACATAGTATAAAACAAAGTCGCTTCCCGCTGTCTGTCTGTCCTTATGTATGCTACGGATTTTGATGCGGTTTTTTTTAATAGATAGAGTGATTCAAGAGGAAGGTTTATATGTATAATACATGCATAATTGAACCCGTGCGAAGCCGGGGCGGGTCGCTAGTTTCATATAAATACGAAAGTGTGTCTGTCTGTCTTCTACCTTTTTATGCTTAAACCGCTAAACCGATTTAGATGAGACTTGGTATGGAGATAGTTTTGAAAGGACATGGGTAGTTATATACCGGAAAACTGCATAGTTCCCGCGGGCCAGCAACAAACGAATTATTTGCAGACGGAGTATAGACTTCGTGCTTACCTTTCGAGTGACTGATTATTCGCCTTGTGGGAGTTAGACTTCTCCGTTTCAGATCCAGTAGTCATACTCATTTCCCGCCGTTTATTCCGCCTCTCGATCGACATCTGAAAACGTAACATGGTAAAGAAAAACTCATCCGGACAAAACAGGTTACGTTCAGTTAGTCACTTACAAGGAAGAGTTGGGTCGTGAAGGCCTTACTTGCATTTAGCCTTGGCGAGCAGAGCACCTTAGTTGAATATTTGTCCGCCTTGCAAAATGTCTGGGTCTGTTAAACGCCCTCATTGCTATAAGACATAGTAGACTGAATGACTTGGCTGTAAAACGACTTAATGTCATAATGTTTCAATAGGTAAATGGTCTGGATAACCTTCATTACCAATATAATAATAATACAATCAAGACCTTATACAATATTGAGTCATTCTGTCTACTTGTGCATTTCACTTCCTAGACGTTTTGCTAAGAAAGTCTTCTTGAAACTTAGACAATTTTGTAATCATGGCATTAGAAAAACAAGTCGTTTTGCATACTTGGTCAGTGTACTACTGGGACATTTTGAATGCCAAGGCTAAATACAAGTAAGGCCTTCTGGACCCAACCCACACGTAAAATGCAAGCAAATGTCCCTGAAATTCCAAATACTTTCAGAACTACTGTCACCTAAAGCCCTACTAAACTTATAAACTTTGACGTGTGAGAGAGAAATTTAGTAACACATATTTGATATATAGGGCAAATATACATTTGGAGGCAAAAAATACAAAGAGTAGTATGAATTATTGGCCTCCACTGAGCATAGCGTTGTGGCAACGAGAAATGCTGTTTTTCAGTGGCACCCATTGAAAAACAAAAACATACAAACTTACACTGTGACGACATGAACGCCAGCGGAAAGTGTAGTTCACAACGAAACTTAGGTACAAACGCCTGATCAGTTTAATCATATTTAAACCGTAACAAATAGGCCCGGATTTGTATTGCAGAGCGCCCTAAAGATACAAGTAGGAAGGGCGATATTTGTTAGGTAGCGGAGAAGAGATTGGAGGACAGCAGAATATTGAGTTCAATGGTGGGCCCAGGCTTGTCAGCAGGCTTATTGTCTAACGCTTCTGACGCTTGCCTTCGCAACCACTATTTATTTCTGTCAAACGATATAAGATGATGACAGAAAGAGACGGTGGAAGCGAAGGCAAGCGTCAGAAGCGTTAGATAATACGGCCTCTGGTGTACGGTATGCTGCCGAACCGTATGGTAAGCAGTGTGTTCGGTATAATAAAAATACCGAAGAACCGAAGTTTCTCCCTAATAAGCGGTTACGCTCGAGCCGATGAACGATCGGAGCGAGAGCGCGGGCACGAGCGAGCGAAAGGCACAATCGGCAAAAGTACGCAATCATTTCATTAATGTTTTGTTATGACGTTGCCACGTTTAACTATCGTCCGTAAACTGACTTTACAGACAACCGATTTTTTTTGAAGTGAAACTTCTAATGCGACTTCCAACAAGAGTTGCGTTAAATGCGTTGCGTTAAATACGCAACGCAACGCAAGTTGACGTTTACGAGACGTTTGTTTTTGAAGTAAAACTTTTATAGGCACTTGAGAGCGCGCAGCGGGTCGAGAGCGGGTTGGGGGCGGGTTGGAAGCGGGTTGAGAGCGAGTTGGGGGCGGGTCGGGAGCGGGTTGGGGCAGGTTGGGAGCGGGTTCGGGGCGGATCGGGAGCGGGTTCGGGGCGGATCGGGAGCGGGTTAGGGGCGGGGCGGGGGCGGGTTAGTTTATTATGAAGTTTCACTTCTTCCGCGTGGAGGGTCTCCACGCACTGTTTTTTTTTTGCTCTCTTTTCGGTATTTATTCGAAAAAGCCCTGGCAACCGTGGTCACGGGTAATGCTATGGGCATGGGGCACTGGGCAGCAGTCGAACGGCGACGGACCTTGACGTCGTGCTTGAGGCGCGCGTACTTCTCCTTGAGGCACCTGTACTTGTCGGTGACGGCGGTGGCGGCGCGCGCGTCGTGCGGCGCCAGGCGCCGCGCCCGCAGCTCCTCCAGGTGGCACGCGTGCTGGGTGCGCAGACGCTCCACCTGCCACCATTATCATCATCAGACATAATAATCCGCGGGGCAAAATTATTTGACAAGTAAGGAGTTCCTATATCGATAAACTCAACTATCGATGCTAGTTCTACAGGGTGTCCCAGAAACCGACGATAATCCGTTAAGGGCTGATAGACCTACTAATTACCTACCAGAATATCACATTTTAGGTTTAGTAAAAATCTTTTAGTTTTCGAGATATTGTCATTTTTGCAAAAATCTCGATTTTTCTCCCTCAGTTGAGTTTTTCGTCTGCCACAGCCTCAAATGACCGAATTTAGTAAATCTGATTACTGATAAATATTGCAGGAACGATGGGCTTTTAAACGTGATATTATTTTATTTTCTCAAACATGCTATGTAATATTGACGTTATGTTCCTTATAATACGCCACGAAGTGTCACAATGCAGGTGCGGCTAGACGAGAGGTCAATAATGGAATTTCATACAACATTGCTGGCCAAGGCCAGCAAAGTGATCGTCTATTGTTTCATACCATGAATGACGTTTGTAGGTCTATGGCATCAAAGCATTTAGCCATTAAAAAAAAACTATAAGCAATATTTGCGTTTTGGTTCATTATGACATTCTGCCACTACGCTTATTTAAGGTAAGGTAAGATGATGATGATGATGATGATGATGGTGATGGTGGTGGTGATGATGGTGTGATGGTGATGATGGTGATGATGATGTGATGATGATGATGACAATGAAATCATCGATGATGATGATGATGGTGATGGTGATGGTGATGGTGATGATGGTGATGGTGATGATGATGATGGTGATGGTGATGATGATGATGATGACGACGACGACGACGACGATGATGATGGTGATGATGGTAATGGTGGTGGTGCTGATGATGGTGATGATGATGATGATGATGGTGGTGATGATGATGATGATGGTGATGGTAGGTGATGGTGATGATGATGATGATGATGATGGTGATGGTGATAATGGTGTTAATGATGATAATGGTGATGATGATGATGACGACGACGACGATGATGATGATGGTGATGGTGATGATGGTAATGGTGGTGGTGATGATGATGATGATGATGATGATGATGATGATGGTGATGATGATGGTGGTGATGATGGTGGTGATGATGATGATAATGATGGTGATGATGGTGTTGATGATTGTGATGATGATGATGGTGATGATGACGACGACGACGATGATGATGGTGATGATGATGATGATGATGCATGTTTGAGAAAAACTCTATACAAGCCTTGGCCACGAACAGGGATTGCCGGCCTCGTATCCGTAGATGGCCTCGTTAACACTCGGCCATCTATAACTACTCGGCCGGCAATCCCCTATTTCGCGGCCGCTGCAGTAATGTACTATTTAATATTTAATCAAACTTGGATGAAAAACGACTTAAGAGACAGTTTTCAGTTATTTTATTGTTTCATCCCGTAACTTTGGTCCTCCATGGTATAAAAAAAAATAACTACGCTAAAGTGGCATTGGATATTAAAAATATGCCTAGCTGATGTAGTTTACAGAATAGTATAACACTTACTTATTTGTTCAATAATTTTAAATTTATTGCTATTTCATTACAGAAGAAGCTCAAATTGAAGTCACTTATTACTAAAAAAAACACCCACAAGATAAGAAATTTTTCATGTACCAGCAACGAAAATTCGCAATCTATTAAAAGTAGTGACACGCTAACCAAAAACAAAGCAAATTCAATTTAAAAATACGAACAAATTTTTTTTAAATTTTATTCGAAATTTTAATTCAACTTTACCAGCCTTATAAAAACAATTTCTGCCGTCCTCAGCCTAAATGGCGGCTCACTTGAGTAACTTCTTCAGTAATGAAATAGCAATAAATTTAAAATTATTGAACAAATAAGTAAGTGTTATACTATTCTGTAAACTACATCAGCTAGGCATATTTTTAATATCCAATGCCACTTTAGCGTAGTTATTTTTTTTATACCATGGAGGACCAAAGTTACGGGATGAAACAGTAAAATAACAGAAAACTGTCTCTTAAGTCGTTTTTCATCCAAGTTTGATTAAATATTAAAATAAAATAATATCACGTTTAAAAGCCCATCTTTCCTGCAATATTCATCAGTAATCAGATTTACGAAATTCGGTCATTTGAGGCTGTGGCAGACGAAAAACTCAACTGAGGGCTTTGATCAATTATAACTGTAGATCCACAGTCGCGCGCCCGAAAATGTCCGAGCCAAATGAGCGCCACTTTGATAAAAGTGGCCTTCTTTTTACACGCTTTATATTAGCTTCACCTGTATGTTTGTATGTATGTTTGTATGTTTGTATGTTTGTTTGTAACCGACTCCTTAGGGCGCGATTTTGACCCACTTCCCGGTTTCCGATTGAGCTGAAATTTTGCACATATGTGTAAATTGGATGACAATGCAATATTATTGTAACATGGAGCTGATCTGATGATGGAGCTGGATGGTGGCCGTAGGAACTATGTAATAAAACAACACAATCCCGTCGAGTTTGGGCTCGTTTGATTCGTCTTGACGAGCACTTTGATCCCAGATGGTAACCAGGGTCTGATGATGGAGCTGGAAGATGGCCAAAGGCACTCCACAATAAAACGACACAACCCCATCGAGTTTGGGCTCGTTTGATTCGTCTTGACGAGCACTTTGATCCCATATGGTAACCAGGGTGAGGGGGAGGGGAGAGGGGGGGGGGGGTTCGGGGGTTTGGGGGGTTCGGTGTTAGGGGGGTTGGGTTTAGGTGGTTCGGGGGTTTGTAAAATGAGGAGGGGGTAAGGGGGGTTTAGGGGATTGGGGGTAAGGGTGTGGGGTTTGGGGGGGGGGGGGGGGTTTGGGGAAATGGGGTGGGGGATGTTGGGGGGTTGGGTTTAGGGGGTTTGGGGTTGTAGGTGAGGGGGGTAAAGTTAGAAAGAAAAAAAATGCAAATAAAAAATAGAAAATAAATAATAGTTTAAAAAAACTAAAAAACACGCTTTAAAAAATAAAAAATAAATTTTAATAAATTTCAATTCACTATTCTTATAGTGCAGTAAAAAATCTTAATAAGCAATTATTATATTGTTATATCCAGATTAAAATTTGTAAACAATTCTAAATATTGATAAAATAAATAATAATAGTTTAAAATATTTTATTGTAAAAAAAGCGTGGGGTGCTTTTTAAGATGTTATCAAAATGATAATCCTTGACAATTGACACCATGCACCCCACGCTTTTTTTACAATAAAATATTTTAAACTATTATTATTTATTTTATCAATATTTAGAATTGTTTACAAATTTTGATCTGGATATAACAATATAATAATTGCTTATTAAGATTTTTTACTGCACTATAAGAATAGTGAATTGAAATTTATTAAAATTTATTTTTTATTTTTTAAAGCGTGTTTTTTAGTTTTTTTAATTTCTCAGTACGTTGCGTGAAATTGTCAAGTTTAGCTGTCAAGTGTTAAACGAAATTCGACTGTAATGAAGTAAAGACTAGGTTCAAATTTCTGTGTAGGTGATGATTTTAATTGTTATGCAAACAAATAAAAAAGTTCGGACATTCTTTGAAGGGGATTTTGTTCGGCAATGTGTATCTTCAGTTATAATTGATCAAAGACTGAGGGAGAAAAATCGAGACTTTTACAAAAATGTCAATATCTCGAAAACTAAAAGATTTTTACAAAACCTAAAATGTGATATTCTGGTAGGTAATTAGTAGGTCTATCAGCTCTTAACGGATTATCGTCGGTTTCTGGGACACCCTGTATATACTAGTGATCATGATCACTCGAGGGTTTGCTTGTAAAAATATGTTTATATTAAGAGTAAAAAAATAATAATTAAATAATTACTCAATACTCAATAATAATATTTATTTTCTCTCATAAATATAAAATACTTATGTAATATAACGTGTTTACAAATGACACTGTCCGACGATATTGACAAGTACCTATTGTTTTATAGAGAGTGTCTAAGTAGGTAATTTACTTCTATTTAATTATCTAAAGAGATTGAAATAATATTAACTATTTTGTAGTGCAATAGGTATTACGCCCTACCTTTATATAACCTTGCGATTCTTTACAATATGCTTGCTATGTTGAACAATAGAACAAAAAACACACAATGTTGGGGGCGATCACTAGTATATAGAACGAGCACCGATAATTTAATTTGTCGATATAGGAAGTCCCTAACTGTCAACAAAATTTGCCCCGCGGATTCCTAGGTATGTCTGATCCTCATCTTCCCAGCCACAGAAGAACTAATAGTACCAGGGGGTTCACTCCGCAATAGGGATGTTGACACCACCAATCAACTGACGTACTTTTTATGAGCTGTCAAAACACATTTCTCCCATAGAGTTTGAATGGCAATAGCAACATATGACGTCACTTGTTCGCATACTCAATTAACTAACTATTTATTTGTTTTAAAGCAACAAAAAATCTAATTTTGCAGTTAATCGAAAATTAATCTGGTTTTCAGGGCTAAAATAAAGCGTTTTTTTACTGGAGTCGTGTCTTTGAATTATTTTTCAATGGTGTCAACATCCCTATTTAGGCATGTTGGGCCGGCGCGCCTCCCGGGCAGGCGTATGGCAGTGGGTTGTCGCTCGGCATTGGGTTCGCACGCTAGCCGCGTCGCGCGTAATTAAGTATATTTTTTTCTGTGATTTTTGCAACAAACAATGACTTCTAAACGATCTTATAATCCGTACAATAGATACTGTTGCGTTTAAAGGTAGCTCACTGAATTAATACACACTGTTATCTTTCTTGGTTTATAAACCTACCTAAATATCGGCGAGTGGGAACCCTGTGCCCTTCTTGGTTTCGGTTCAGCGGTGCCCAACGGAATATGAACGCTCGCATCACACGATAAGTTTCAATTTCGCGTGCAAACAGTTAACGGTCGTAAGAGTAGGCAAATTTATATATCTGAAGTTGACTTTTGTTCGAGAGTGATCCTTATAGTTAGTACTATTAGTTATTCTGTGATCCCTCTGTACACAATGATGTATGGAGTCCCTAGTACATCTTATGCCCGGGCTACACGAGGCTAGTTTTTCAAGCTAGGATAGCAACATAGTTCTCTACTAAACTGTCCTGGCTTGGAGCATGCTAGTTATGTTTACATGAGGCTCTATTATTTTAAGCTAGTTGATACTGGAGTGATGAGGTGACCACTCGTCCAAAATTAACTGCATGGGGAAAAAAACACTATTCGACTAAAACAGTTACTTCGAAAACTGTGCCAATTCGCACTAGACGAACTAGAAGATGAATTACAAAAACGGGTGAGGGAAAGACCGTGGATTTTAAGAAGAGATGAACTTGGATCATCTGCTTCACTACTTTTGTAGTACTGAATCACGTTTACACTTGTCTTTATAACTTGGAAAGGTGGCGTTCCACAGGCATTCATCGTCACGGTACAGTTGTACAAACTTTAAATTAATCTGCGTACCTACTTAGTTTGGGCATCTTTAAATCTCAAAAACTCGTCGCGGTAGAAAACAAACCAAACGCGTAGTTCCCACTTACTAGCCAACTGCAAACTAGCTGCGCCGGCCACATGAAGCTAGTAAACAAGCCAGGATAGTAAAATCAGTGGTAGGGGGACGCTACTAGCCTAAAAATAGAACTCCATCCTATTAAAAACTGTCCTGGCTTGTAAACTAGCTTACTAGCTTAGAAATGAAGGCAGTTTTGTCTACACGAAGCCAGAAGTACTAACACTAGCTTGCTATCCTAGCTTGAAAAACTACCCTCGTGTAGCCCGGGCATTAGAGGTTACTGCCTACAGTATTGTAATTTCATTTTCACCTCACTAGCTCGGAAAGCCCTTTTTGTTTGTTTGACATCTATTGAGAAAATCGCTTTTTATCCACTTGTGAAGAAAGAGTTTTGACATTTGAAGGCAGCTTAAGTGATATTTGACAGCTAACAAAACGCAAAACGTTACAAGTGCTGAATTTTGAACGTCACAATTAATGAATTGCATCAAGTAAAAAACACTAAATACAGTCTTATAACTTTATTTTAATTCATAAATATCAGCATTCAACATTAACCTTCATTCTTGTTGTAAAAACGGATAAAATGTTCTGACAGTCCAAGTAAGTCAAATTCAAATTCAAATTCAAATTCGTTTATTTGTTCAACACGGGTAAGTTACATGAGGTCTTATGAATATCTTGTATCACTATGTTGAGCCGTGAGGCATACAAATTGTAGGGTCAGTTAACTAAGCACATGCAGTTCTTATTATTTAATTATTACTAGTCATATATTCGTTTATTGTATAAAACGCTTTTTTAGCAAGAAATTTATATAATTATTTTTTAAACTCTATCAAGTTTTCTATTTGCATTAGCTCATTAGGTAGTTTATTATATACTCTAGGAGCCATTCCAAATATGCTTTTCCGTAATAAGGCGGTTTTAGAAGGCAATAAGCATTTTTTCCTTCTGGGACTTAAACTATTAAAACTCTGAAATAGGCTGGGATTAGATCTGACAAAAATTATCATTTCATGAACTAAAACAATTACTTTGCTCACCCGCGACCTTACAATAGTTACGTTTATGCAAGAAATGTGCGTTCATGCAGTTCCTCCACCTCCACACTGTACGAACACACACAAATCACATAAACCCAACCATCACCACCACCAAGCTACACTGACGCGTTTCGAACTCAACCAGAGCTCATCTTCAGAGTTACCACAACCGTATGCTATGCTACCAAATGTTAAACTAACAAACCAAAACAAATGTTTTAACTTGTCACTGTAACTTCTCAAGTACCCACTTTATTTTTCTTATTCTCAAACTACCCCACAAAAATTAACTTTTATTGACATATTATAAAACTACCTTGAATTTTTTGTTTATTTATTTATAAGGCATATTTAATTAATACTAACTGTTCAAATTCGACCCAAGCCGCAGTAAAGGAGAAGATACTAAATTTACCTGTTCATTAATAATAGACCCCATAGTGTTGTACCTAATTATTTCCATGCATTCCAGAGCATCCAGACGCAACCCCTTGCCGCAATAATGTAACACTTCATAAGAATCTGAATCTAACAATGAATGATTTGATTCCAACAAATGTTTTGCAAAATTCGATCTATCTGGATGCTCATTCCTATATGCCGAAACATGCTCTTTAAATCTAGTATTAAAACTTCGGCCTGTCTGTCCTACGTATATCCCATTGCAGTCATTACAAGTAAGCTTGTATACCCCCGATCTAGTTCCCTTATCTACCTGTTCTTTGTGGTTACATAGCCTAGAGTACAAAGAGTTGTTAGTCTTAAAGGCAACATTAATATTGTTTGATTTTAAAATGCCATAAATCTTATCAGACAAACCCCCAACGTAAGAGATGCTAGATCTATATTTGTTAGTAGACTGAGACAGCATCTTCTAATCATCCGTGGCAGCATAAACTGGCTGCTTTCCATTGTTATGTTAATAGATTGTTGACTGTGCCTCTTTCTAAGGAACATTTTGATTTAGAGTTGAGTACTATTTATCAGATAGCGATCTCAAATGGTTATACAAAATCAATGGTAGATAGTTTAGTTCAAAAGAAGCAGGCACGGTTAGTAAATAGCATGCTTTACGCTGCGTTACCTTCTCAGTCTACTAACAAATATAGATCTAGCATCTCTTACGTTGGGGGTTTGTCTGATAAGATTTATGGCATTTTAAAATCAAACAATATTAATGTTGCCTTTAAGACTAACAACTCTTTGTACTCTAGGCTATGTAACCACAAAGAACAGGTAGATAAGGGAACTAGATCGGGGGTATACAAGCTTACTTGTAATGACTGCAATGGGATATACGTAGGACAGACAGGCCGAAGTTTTAATACTAGATTTAAAGAGCATGTTTCGGCATATAGGAATGAGCATCCAGATAGATCGAATTTTGCAAAACATTTGTTGGAATCAAATCATTCATTGTTAGATTCAGATTCTTATGAAGTGTTACATTATTGCGGCAAGGGGTTGCGTCTGGATGCTCTGGAATGCATGGAAATAATTAGGTACAACACTATGGGGTCTATTATTAATGAACAGGTAAATTTAGTATCTTCTCCTTTACTGCGGCTTGGGTCGAATTTGAACAGTTAGTATTAATTAAATATGCCTTATAAATAAATAAACAAAAAATTCAAGGTAGTTTTATAATATGTCAATAAAAGTTAATTTTTGTGGGGTAGTTTGAGAATAAGAAAAATAAAGTGGGTACTTGAGAAGTTACAGTGACAAGTTAAAACATTTGTTTTGGTTTGTTAGTTTAACATTTGGTAGCATAGCATACGGTTGTGGTAACTCTGAAGATGAGCTCTGGTTGAGTTCGAAACGCGTCAGTGTAGCTTGGTGGTGGTGATGGTTGGGTTTATGTGATTTGTGTGTGTTCGTACAGTGTGGAGGTGGAGGAACTGCATGAACGCACATTTCTTGCATAAACGTAACTATTGTAAGGTCGCGGGTGAGCAAAGTAATTGTTTTAGTTCATTAATATGGACCTCCGCAAAGTAACGCCTGATTCAATAAATTATTTAATTATCATTTCATATATATATAGACTAGGGAAAGCTAGTATACGTAATCTTTGAAAATGTGGTTTACATGAGTCGAGGTAGCTAATGCCACATAAAGATCTAATGCACTTTTTCTGTGCCCTAAAGACAATTTCTCTATTAGTTGAATTGGCCCAGAATATAATGCCATATCTGAGAGTAGATGTTACATAGGCATGGTATGCAGTTAGTACCACTGACTCGTTGACAACCTTTCTTAGATTGTATAAAGCATAAGAGAATTGATTTAGTTTTTTACATATAGTGTCAGTCTGAATATTCCATGTCAACCTATTGTCCAGACTTAAACCCAAGAATTTTGTAGTTTCCGTCTGGTTAATTTGTTGTTCATTATAAGCTATGTTTTAATTTGTGTGTACTGTTCGCTCTTTGTTGAAATTTCATTATATTAGATTTTCCTAAATTTATTTTCAAATTATTACAAGTGAGCCATTCAATTATTTTTTGTAATGAGCTATTTATGTTACTCTCATAAGTTTCTAAACATTGACCAGTGAAAATTACTGTACTATCGTCAGCAAAGAGAACCATAGGGGACTTAATTGCTTTTGGTAGGTCGTTAATATAAATCAAGAACAACAAAGGACCCAACACACTGCCCTGAGGAACACCATAACAAACTTGTCTGGTTTTTGATGAATAAGTGATTTCTGATTTTATTTTAACACATAATCCATCTAACTGTACGATTTGTTTCCGATTATTTAAGTATGATTTGACTAAATTGTGTACATTACCTCTTATGCCATATGCATATAATTTATCTGAAAGAATGTCATGATTGACAAAGTCGAAAGCTTTTGTCATATCCATGTATAAGGCTGAAACTGGTATACGTTTATCTACATTAGTTAATATTATTTTCAATAGATCATAAATGGCCATATTTATACGAGGGGCGTTCAATATAAAGTGAGAATGAGATGCAAACTCTTTTAATATTACGAAATTAAATAGTGGCCGGTAAAGCTAATCTATCTAGCTGATTGCTATGAAAAAAAAACTAACTGTCTTTTGTTTAAAAAAATATACGGTAATTTCTTTGCAATGCTATTGAGTACGTTAGCGAAAATGGAAAAAATTGAACTGCGCGCCGTTATCAAATACTTGTATTTGAAAAATTTTTCTACGGACCAAGTCAATTTGGATTTGCGGGACACTTTAGGGTCTAATGCTCCTCTGTATTCGACAGTCGCACGTTGGTGCGACGAATTTAGACGTGGAAGAACATCGGCAATGGACGACCCCCGCTACGGACGCCATACTACAGCAGTAACTGAAGAAATTGTGAAAAAAGTCGAAAACTCAGTTTTGGCGGATCATCGTGTCACAGTTCGTTTTATTGCTGAAAATGTAAAGATTTCAACGGGTAGCGTGCATAATATTTTACATGAACGCTTGGGTATGAAAAAGGTATCTGCGCGTTGGATACCAAGAATGCTTACTGACACGCAAAAACAAATTAGACTAGAGATTTGTCAAGAAGCTTTGAACCTGATGCAGCAAGACCGGGAACTTTTTTTGGCGCGATTTATAACAATGGACGAAACATGGCTCCATCATTACGACCCTGAAACGAAACTGCAGTCTATGACATGGAAAAGGCCATCATCTCCAACTCCGAAGAAATTCAAGGTGAGCCCATCTGCCGGTAAGGTCATGGGCTCTGTTTTTTGGGATGGTAAAGGGGTATTAATGATTGAGTATCTCGAGCATGGAGCCACTATTACGGGCACTTTATACGCCAAACAAATAGCAACATTGCGCAATGAGATCCGCGAAAAACGGCGAGGTAAACTCTCGAAAGTTGTGCTGTTCCACCAGGACAATGCCCCGGCACACAAGTCCGCCGTTGCAATGGCTGCAATTCGTGATGCTGGGTTCGATATCCTTAAGCATCCTCCGTATTCACCAGATCTCGCTCCCAGTGATTTCTACCTATTTCCGAGATTGAAACAATACCTGAGAGGCCAGAAATTTGAAGATGACGACGCGGTAGTCGCTGCAGTACAAGATTTTTTAAGTACTCAAGATGAGACCTTTTTTAAAAATGGAATTTTAAGTTTAGAAAAAAGATATACTAAGTGTATTATGCTAAAAGGTGACTATGTCGAAAAATAAAATGACATTTAGTAAAAGTTGTTTATAACATACTCATTCTCACTTTTTATTGAACGCCCCTAGTAGACTTCCCCCTGCGAAATCCTTTCTGTTCTTCAGCAAAAATATTATTTGATTCAAAAAAGTTATAGATACAATTGTAAATTACCTTTTCTATCACTTTTGAGAATACAGAAATCAGTGCCACTTGTCTGTAGCTTCCCATGTCTTCCCTATCCCCTTTCTTAAAAAATGGCTTTACAATGCTTAATTTTAATCTGTCTGGAAACTCTCCATGTTCGATACATAAGTTCATTATATGACTAATTAAGGGTGAAATAATGTCCGAAGTTTTTTTGACCACTTTCGTGTTTATACCGTCAAAGCCAGCACTAGATGTGTTTTTCAAGGAATTTATTATTTGTTTGATGTCATCCGCATTTGTTGGATTCATAAATATAGATTTAGTCAAATTAAATGGCATTGTACTCTTAAATTTATAAATTATATTATTTGCAGTAGGAATGTCAGCAGATGTATTATTATTTATATTAACTGAATTTAATTTAATTTGGTCAATAAAGTATTTATTAAATTCATCAGCAATGTCTTGAGGGTTATTTATTATTTTTTCCCCAGATATTATTCGTGAGATACTTTGTTTTGGTTGGTTTGATTTAGCTTTATTAATGATGTTCCAGGTTGCCTTTGCCTTGTTATTCGTGTGTTTTATATAGTAGTCATTGTGGGTTTTTTGGGTAAGCTTTATTATCCTTTTTAATAATCTTGTATAATTTTGAAATTTGGTTTTTTTCTCAAGTTTATTATTTTTAGAAAGTCGATATTTCCAAAGCAGATATCGTTTCCGCTTACAGCATATATCGATGCGTATAGTCGATGTGCGAACAAAACGCATCCGAAATAATAAAAAAGAAACTAAGTCAATCAAAACTTTTCAATTAATGAAGCCGTCAACGTTAAATATTCGCATGTTTTTCTAGTTATTTTGTTATTAAAAATGAATGATTCGAGTTAAAAAGACGTACCTATTAACACCTGTGGAATTACGGGAAACCGTGCAAAATGCGGAATTGAGCGTGCGGAATGTCGGTATTGGAGAAGTTCCCATTAAGACTGGATATGCTTAGGCTATTTTGCATTATTTTTGATTTTACCAATATTTCTATACTTCAAAATTAAAGTATTGACAAAGAGGTAAATAAATAATAATTGATAGTACAAACCCTTTCTCATTTTCCTCGCTGTAGTGAGGTGAAAAGTTTTGTGTTATACACGGGTGACAACAAGTTATTTTACGTCTCGTGTGTTGAAACACTCGCTATCGAAAGGATTCTATTTTTGAAGCACTCGCTTTGCTCGTGGTCAATCATAAAATCCTTTCGATAGCTCGTGTTTCAAATGAACACTCGCAGGTAAAATACAACTTTCCCCCCCTTGTAAAACAAATAACTATTTATTACGAGTCAAAATATAATCTGACCTCGGCTCTGTAGTCGTGCCGCAGTTCCGTGACCCGAGCCGTGTGTTCGTCCCTGAGCGTGTCTGTGGTCGCTCTGTTCTCCTCCATCATGCTCGCTCTCTCTCTGTGCAGGCTCGTCGACAGTTGCTCGCGGAGCTCCGATAGAGCTCGCTCGTTTTCTGAAGCGACACAACAGTAATATTTAGTCATCTACAGGGTAATTTTTTAATCAGTGCACAAAGGCCGTGCCAGGATAAGCTAAGTGATTCTGCCCCCCTCGAGTTTGGGCTTGTAATTTTTATGGACGGTGTGTCTCTACATTAGTAATTAATGTACAAAATTTGAGCACCCTAAGTTTTTGTTAAAATAAAAAGAAATATGATTTTTTCTTCAGAATTTTGTTTCTAGCCAACCGATTTTAGTGTGCTTCACATATATTATACACTTACTAAAGATAATTATATGACATAAATTATATTGTTATGTCATAGAAAAAAAGATAAAAAAAAAGCTGACTAAACTTTTCAGATATTTTTTTTTATTTACTTCCACGTTTTTTTTTTTTTAATGAGTCGCCAGAGGGGCCAAAGGCGCGAAGTCTTTGCTGTTATTTACATTAAGATAGGAAGGGTGACTTGTGCTCGGGAAAAATCCCTTCGGACAAACTGGGAATGGAGGGCCCAGACAGTGTCCGACTTGCACGGACTAAAATACCCGGTCACAAATCCCCTTCTCTATTGGTTATCAAGACAAATAAACATGTGCTTTAAATTTTGAGGAGGGGAGGGGTAGTAAGGGGACTTAATCTACCCACAGTGTCCTGCCTCAGCCGTTTGCTGGAAGGCCGGGAGAGGAGCATGCATTATCCCTCTGGGCACTGGGGGGTGCTTAGGTCGGTCTTTTATGTTTTTACCTGTTGGTTACTTCCTTGACCAACCCTCGTTAGAGACCGCACCATTTTTTTCACCAATAATACACCCACCAACGACCTATAATATACTGACGAGCAAAAATAAAGGGTCGGTTACAAAAATGACGATAACTACAAAACCCGCTATGATAGCTTCTTCGAGTAAAATGAGTTTAGTAAAGAGTTTTATTCTTAACCAGAAAAAGTTTAATTGAGAATAAACTCTTTACTAAACTCATTTTACTCGAAGAAGCTATCACAGCGGGTTTTGCAGTTATCGTCATTTTTTTAACCGACCCTTTATTTTTGCTCGTATGTATTTTTTTTCGAAATTATAGCAGTGGGAGAACATGGAGATATCTTTACATAAAATACTTTACATACATTTCCTAGAACGGGAGTTTCACAGGGGGGATGAAAATTTCATTGATTTTGCCGTGGGTGCACAGTTTTCAAGATATTTGACAAAACAAAACACCGGTTTTCGTCCGATCACCAAGGTTAAGCAACGTCGTGCGCGGTCAGTACTTGGATGGGTGACCGCCTGGTTTCATTTTTGTTTTTTGAATATTTTGTTGACGTTGTCACGTTAAACCGTATACCGACTTTACAGACAACCGGTTTTTTATAAAAAAATAGGCTTACTTTTGGCCTCAATCTCGCTTAATTCTTACCTATTTCCAGTTGTTCTTGCTTTTCCAGAAGTTTCGCTTTGTATTCTTCTGCTAATCTGGCCATCGCTTCTTGATGTTGCTTCTCAGCCGCCTCCGTATCGCTTTTGATTCGCTCTTGCAATGCTAAAGCGTGCGCTTGCACAGCTTTTTGATGATTATCTTCTGCTGACTGTAGAGCCTGATCATGAAAATTATTAATATCAATCAAAAATATTGTATCAGACAAGGAAAATGAATCGCTACGTGATAAAGGACAATGCTTGAAAAATGGCTGAAAAAACGATAAAACATAATAATTCCGAGTTAACTGAATTACATTTGAAATTTACCATAAGCTTTACGAAGGAAAACATCGGGAGGAAACCTGTAAACACCTGCGAAGAAACTCACTGGTGTGTGTGAAGACGAAGCTAGTCGTACTTTCAATAATTACAATGGATATTGTGACGTATCATAAAAGCAATAAGGTTGGATTTCCAAAGCAATGCATGTGGTCGGTAAATCGCCTCTAGAGATAATCTACGATAACATGGCCCGCCCCTCCACAAATCAAGAAGTCATCAATGTATTGTGAAAGTATTTATAAAGCACACCAAAACTTTCAACGCATGTGTGCGTGTTGAGACAGCCGTCAAACAAAAGCAGATACAACTAAATAAAAATTATTTTCTCAAACATGCTATGAAATATTGACGTTATGTTCCTTATAATACGCCACGAACTGTCACGTTGCAGGTGCGCCTAGACGAGAGGTCAATAATGGAATTTCATACAACATTGCTGGCCAAGGCCAGCAAAGTGATCGTCTATTGTTTTATGTGACACAGCACCATGACGTTTAATAGGTCGACGTGGTCGACGTGGATGGATGGATGGATGGATGGATGGATGGATGGATGGATGGATGGATGGATGGATGGATGGATGGATGGATGGATGGATGGATGGATGGATGGATGGATGGATGGATGGATGGATGGATGGATGGATGGATGGATGGATGGATGGATGGATGGATGGATGGATGGATGGATGGATGGATGGATGGATGGATGGATGGATGGATGGATGGATGGATGGATGGATGGATGGATGGATGGATGGATGGATGGATGGATGGATGGATGGATGGATGGATGGATGGATGGATGGATGGATGGATGGATGGATGGATGGATGGATGGATGGATGGATGGATGGATGGATGGATGGATGGATGGATGGATGGATGGATGGACGGACGGATGGACGGACGGTCGGAAGGACGGACGGACGGACGGACGGATGGATGGATGTTGATGGATGGATGGATGGATGGATGTTGATGGATGTTGATGGATGTTGATGGATGTTGATGGATGTTGATGGATGTTGATGGATGTTGATGGATGTTGATGGATGTTGGTTGATGTTGGTTGATGGATGTTGATGGATGTTGATGGATGTTGATGGATGTTGATGGATGTTGATGGATATTGATAGATGTTGATGGATGTTGATGGATGTTGATGGATGTTGATGGATGTTAATGGATGTTGATGGATGTTGTTGGATGTTGATGGATGTTGATGGATGTTGATGGCTGTTGATGGATGTTGATGGATGTTGATGGATGTTGATGGATGTTGGTTGATGGATGTTGATGGATGTTGATGGATGTTGGTTGATGGATGTTGATGGATGTGGATGGATGGTGATGGTGATGGTGATGATGATGGCGGTGATGATGGTGGTGATGATGATGATGCATGTTTGAGAAAAACTTTATACAAGCCTTGGCCACGAACAGGGATTGCCGGCCTCGTATCTCTAGATGGCCTCGTTGACACTCGGCCATCTATAACTACTCGGCCGGCAATCCCCTATTTCGCGGCCGCTGCAGTAATGTACTATTCGTAAATATGTGACATTGAAATAGTAATGTGGAGGGGCGGGCCATGTTATCGTAGTTTATCTCTACCTCTTTAAGGGTTAAGTTACCTCTTCCATTTCTCTCTGATGCCTGTCTGCCTGCTCCTCCAAACGCGCTTTCTTTTCCTTCGAGAATTTATCCTCAGCTTCTTTCAGCTCCTCCTGTAATTCCGCTTTCATCCTCTTCTCTTTTCCCACCCACTCCATCTTCATATTCTCTATCTCTCTCTGCAGCGCCAACTCCCACCTTCTCCGTTCATCGACTTTATTTCTTTCCATCATGTCCCTCGCAGGATCTATCATTGGTGACTTAATCGACTTAGAAAAACTATTATCGTCCTGTGTCTCGAATTGATATACGACTACCACGTTATCCGTACTTGATTTGCCTTGCGACAATATAACGCCATCTAGCCGGGGGCTTGTCAAACTCTTGCCCAAGCTGTTCGCTGACTCCGACGACTTCAAAGGCGACATTAAGGTTTTAGTTTTAAAAGAGGACAAACCAGACCAAGGCTTATTGAAATCTCTAGGTGACCTATCAGAATAACTAGGTGTCGGAGAAACTTTCAACTGTGGACTTTTCATTGCACCTTCTACGCTATCAGATCTAGAATTAGTTTTAGATTCTTCATTAGATCCCTGCTTAAAATCTTTGAATTCCGCTCTAGGAGATCGCGAAAAAAAATCTAGCGTAGGAACCTTTATGTTTGGCAATGGGATGTTATCTATAAGTCTAGGCGACTTGCCCGACTGTTTGGAATTCGCCGAATTCTCTGAAGTGTCTTCTTTGACACTCTTTTCCTTGTCTTCCTTTACTTCTGACACTTCTTTCTGGTCGTTAGAATCGTCTAGGTCGTTAAGGTCTAGATTGGCAAATTCTCTGTCAGGTGAATCTATTGATGTTTCAGATTCTATGCTCTCCATAAGATTGATAGAAATTTTGTTCTTTTGAGGTATCATTGGTGATCTAGAAAACAGGAATGCTTGTGTCAGTAATAAGTGTAGTGTAGGGGTGCCTTTTCACTAGCGATGTGCTATGCTACGTTGCTATTTATTTGTTTGGATATTGGTAGATCTATAATATTAATTGGTCCACATATCATAAGCCCAGTTTAGACTTGCAAGAAAAATCGTGCAAGTTGCATTAGATTGCGGCCCCCAATTGACAACTTCGAACTCATTCGCTTGACGGCCTTGCAATGTAATACAACTTGGACGATTTTTCTTGCAGGTCTAAACTCGGCTATAGCATTAGTGGAGACGGTCATATAGTTTCGTAGCGTAGCTGCATAGCACATCTCTGGTGGAAAGGCACCCTTAATCTTTTGTATAACCAGTTACACACCCACACACATGCAGAATTCACTATTCTCAAGTTTGTGATGTTTAAGATTGGTATGAAGTATATTTTTGTATTTTTATTTTTCAACTCCATTTTTTCACTTTTACGGGTATCCCTTGAAATCCATATACATCACATTAAATACGAACTGAAACATGGATGCACAGAAAAATACATAGAAATACCAGCTCTGGGAATCGAACCACCAGTTCAAGACAGTTCAGTTCAGTTGACCAGTTGTGGTGTAGGGGTAAGAAGCACGCAGCACGGTACGCTGAGGATCTGGTTTCGATTCCCAGAGCTGGTATTTTGATGTGTTTTTCTATGCATCCATGTTTCAGTTCGTGTTTGGTATGATATATTTGTGATTCTTGTTTATCTGTGTGAAATTATGTATTTTCTTGCATATATTTATTTATTTATTTATTTATTTATTGAAATAATAACACAGCATGACAGTTAGACCATGGCGCTGTGAAATTCAAACAATAGTAATAAGCATAATATAAGATAACAACAGCAATATACAACAACAACAACAATAAGATTACAAATAATATTAAAAATTCACAAATAGTTTACTGAAGACGGACGGTCATCCTTCGCCTCACAGAATCTCATACACTCATCACATACAATGCTCCAGTCACTCGCAAAAATGTCACAGACAGGTGTTAATGCAAGAAGCTCATTAATGTTGTGCAAAGCGCGAACAAGAGGTGAACTCTTGTACGACACCGTGCGCGCCTTAGGAACCGCCAGTAGGTCACGGTTGCGGGGCCGAAAATTGAACCTAGATTGGGACGGTGGAGGCGCGAAAAGGCGCACGAGTTGTGCTACCAGCTCTGGGCAGTCAGAATCCCCACGCAATATACGACACGCGCTGGACAAGAGCCCATAATTTCGTCTCGCTTCCAAAGACCTAAACCCCAAGGTGCCCAGTAGGAACTTTGTTGGGTAAAGGTAAGGATAGTACCCATAGCTTTTTTTATATAAAAATCGCAAAAACGCCTTCTGGACTTTCTCGAGGAGTAAAGAGTAAGAGACCTCATGAGGATTCCACACGATAGACGCTGCCTCAAGTTTGCTCCTGACAAGAGCAGTGTAAACAAGCTTAATAACCTTAGGATTGTCAAAGTCACGGGCGTTGCGAATAACAAAACCCAACCTTCGGAAGCAATCAGAAGCTAGAGTCTTCATATGAGTATGGAAGTTGAGACGTGCATCGAAAATTACACCTAAGTCCTTAATCGTGTCAACGCGTGCAATGGTCTCCGTTCCAAGCAAGTAGTCTGCTGATAAGGAACTATGAGCGCGGCCAAAAGACATAACCGAACACTTTGCTATATTAAAGAGAAGTTTATTGCTAATGCTCCATTGATATACTCGGTTGATGTCCTCCTGAAGCGATTCGCAGTCAGAGAGCTGCTGTACGCCATAAACGAGCTTCAGGTCATCAGCATAAAGCAGGCACCTAGCATATTTAGGGACGGAAGCCAAGTCGTTTATCATGATTCCGAAAAGAAATGGACCCATATATATGTGTGTCTTCTTGCGAAAGTAAACAAATGTCTTCTTTTATTATTTATTTTATTAGCAGTTGCGTCTGCTCACCGAACCTAAGATTTAAAAGCGAAAAAGTTTCCGGGTGCGCCGGTGGGACTTGAACCCACGTCTCCTGGGTATGCGCCCCAACGGGTGTTCTACCAACTGAACCACGTCGCATCCAACCGACCTCCCCGAAATTCTTAATCGCTTACATACGCCAACAGTGGCGTGTGGTAACATCCATCACAACTATTAGAAGCTATGACTCCTACGTTCCAAATTAGTTGGAAATGCGTAAGAAATGATGTACCACTTCTATTTAATTCAAATATTGTTTATTTTATTAGCAGCTACGTCTGCTCACCGAACCTAAGATTTAAAAGCGAAAAAGTTTCCGGGTGCGCCGGTGGGACTTGAACCCATGTCTGATGATGGTGATGGATGTTACCACACGCCACTGTTGGCGTATGTAAGCGATTAAGAATTTCGGGGAGGTCGGTCGGATGCGACGTGGTTCAGTTGGTAGAACACCCGTTGGGGCGCATACCCAGGAGACGTGGGTTCAAGTCCCACCGGCGCACCCGGAAACTTTTTCGCTTTTAAATCAAATGTCTTCTTTCTTCGTTTCAGTTTGAATCAGTTTTTCACTCACCTCGGTCTCACTTCTTTGTCAATCGCAGGCTCTTCCAGGCTAACTGGTGCCGCATCGATGTCCCCTGGTCGGACGAGATCGGAAATCTTCTGGAAGTTCTTCTGGAAGAGATCCGGTTTGATGTAGTCGGCCGCCGGCGGGCGCAGCAGGCGGCGGCGGGGGGACGCGCCGCGGGACTCGCGGCTCTCACTCTCTGTTGACAAATGGAAAAGATATTACGTTAGTCAGTAGGGAGGTACAAAAGTAAAAACCGACCAAGTGCGAGTCGGACTCGCGCACCGAGGGTTCCGTACAAATTTATATGTATCTATGAACATCCAGTCTTATCAGACCCCTGCTCCTAAGCAAAATGTGCACAGTGTGAGATCATTGTAGATTGCTTACTGATATAGACAGACAGACAAAAAAATTGATGCTTTTCGCAATTTTTCGTTTATCTGTGCTATAAGACCTTGCTTCGTACCGAATTTCAAGATTCTGAGTTCACGGGAAGTACCCTGTAGGTTTTGATTCCCTTGCGAGTTTCGAAAATATGCGGAAATTTGCGGCATAAACGGCTGTATCTTTTGATTGCGTTGGCTTAGAAGTTTGATTTTTTCACAGATCCAAGGGACAGTAGACCTGAGTATTTGATATAAATTTCAGCTTGATACCTCCACGCGTTCCTGAGAAAAAGGGTCTTGACAGACGGACGGACGGACGGACGGACGGACGGACGGACGGACGGACAACAAAGTGATCCTATAAGGGTACCATTTTTTCCTTTTGATGTACGGAACCCTAAAAATGATATTAGAAACCTCAATATCATTTTTGAAGACCTATACCTTAGATACCCTACACGTATGGGTTTGATGAAAAAAAAAATTTTGAGTTTCAGTTCTAAGTATGAACCCCCAAAATTTATTGTTTTTTTTTTTATATTTTTGTGTGTAAATCCAAATGCGGTTCACAGAATACATCTACTTACCGACCGAGTATCAACAGCATAGTTCTTAATAGTTTCGGAAAAAAGTGGCTGTGACATACGGACGGACAGACAGACAGACAGACATGACGAATCCACAAGGGTTCCGTTTTTTTCCATTTGGCTACGGAACCTTAAAAATCTCGTGTCACGGTGTTGATTATCGAACTCCTCCGAAACGGCTCGACCGATTTTTATAATTTTTTCTCCGTATTCGGTAGGTCTGAGAATAGATCGTAGGCTATTCATTATTATACCTAACCCTATTCACCTCGGAATTAATGCCTTCGGCCTGGAAAAGGGTCAAAGCAGTATAAAATACTACACTCACCGACAGAATCCTTTTCAGACACCGACTTTGCTTCCCTCGGACTGTCCACCAGGGGTCTCGGGGGCAACGGGGGCCTCGACACTGACGGCGATAGCAGGCCAGCGGGCAGCGAGGGGGTGACGGGCGACAGCAACCCGGTGGGCAGCGAGGGGATGACGGGGGACGAGGGAATGACAGGAGACGGCGCCGAGGCTATTGGGTTAGAGATGATGGAGCCGCCGTCGTTTTGTTCCGACGAGCTGTTGGAGCCAGGGCTGACTGTTGGGTCCGGGAGCGTTTCCAGCTTGAATCTGCGAATGTTGAACAGTAAATAAAATCCCACCAAAAACAGGTTAGCCAGGTTCAACACTAAAAATATGATTTAAAAGCGAAAAAGTTTCCGGGTGCGCCGGTGGAACTTGAACCCACGTCTCCTGGGTATGCGCCCCAACGGGTGTTCTAAACCCGTTGTGTGTGTTGTGTGTTGTGTTGTGTTGGGGCTTTTAAATCTTAGTTTCGGTGAGCAGACGTAACTGCTAATAAAATAAATAATATTTGAACTAAAAATATGCTTGATTGTGGACTTCACCCTTTTGTCGGTCGGATTGAGATCTAAATTTGTAAGTGTCAATGCCAGTATTTGTTTGTGATGCAAGCAAATGTCGACTTTACGGCGACGAACCTGTTTTTACCCCGACTGTACAGTCAAGTGCAAAAATAAGTATCTATTTGAACCACTCAAAAATATGTTACTCGGCCTTATTGCGTCGGAATAAGAGTCTGTGGTACTTAATTTTGAAACTTTGAATAAGTTCATATTTTTACACTTGACTGTACATGATAAAAAAACACTGCCAATACCTGACACTCTTCCGGTCCTCGTCTAAGCTGGCTGCTTGTCTCGGCCTCCCGAAGAGCACGCTCTCAGATTTCCTCTGCAGACCTTCGAAGACTTTCTCCCTGAGGATGCCTTTGGGGGGGTCGCTCTTTGTCATGGAGTCCAGAGGGAATGACTTGTCTGTGTCAGGGCTGGGCAATTCCGATTTTAGTTTCAGGAACATACCGCCTCTTCCTGTGAATAGGAATTTCAATTATTAGTGAAAAAAATAACGTTTGAAGTAACGCGATTTGTTAAATTTAGATAGCTATTTTTTAAACACACTAAAAACATTTGTAACAGCACAAAGTAGAAAACTTGGCAGTGAAAATGTTTTAGGTAATCGCGTTTTGGGGTAAAAATATTGATATAGTATATCGAAATATCGATATTTTGTATCCTGTATACATCACATCAATATTGTCTAAAAATATCGATACAATATCTATCTCTAATATACAAAAATCTCGGGTCACGGCGTTTGTTATCGAACTCTTCCGAAAGGGCTTGACCGATTTTCATGAAATTTTTTGTCTATGTTTGGTAGGTCGTGGGCTATTTTTTATACCCCTATTCTTTGCAGACGGAGTCGCGGGCAACAGCTAGTATATCAATATATTTTCCATTTGCCCATTGTTAGTAAAAACCGGTCAAGTGCGAATCGATCTCGTACATGAGCTCCATACAATGTTTTAAGAATAGTTCAGTAAAAAAATTATAAAGTTTAAAAAACGCAGGATTAAACATTTCTTGTATGACAATCCCCTTTAATTTTTAACTTTATTTTATTCTTAGTATTTGTTGTTATATCGGCCATATTCATACATAATCGGCGAAAATTTGAAGTTGTTAGCTATTACGCCTATTACGATCCAAGAGATAGAGCCCCGTGACACACGGACAGACAGCAGAGTCTCAGTTGGCACTCTTCGGGTACAGAATCGTAAAAATTGCGGAAGTTTTTTTTTATTATGTAGTCAAGGACGATAGGTACATTTTCCGCAATTCCAACAAGCATGGGAGTTCTGTATGGCGGAAGTAGAATAGTAGGTACATAAAACAATCAATCTTACCAGTCAAAGGCAACGGCAACCCTTTCTCAATCTTAGCAGCAGCCAGCAGCGGATTCAACCTCTCCTCAACCGGACTACCAACATTGATTTTCAAATCAATGATATCCGTCTTGAACGAAGTCGGTCGACTGAGCAAATCCCTGTCTGACGTGTTCCGGAACAAGCTTGGTTTGGGAGCCACCGAGTTTTCCACGCTCCGTCTTAAAGGGGATATCCTTATGTCGCCAAGTTTCTTGTCTAGTCTGGCCAGGGGTAAGGGGGGGCGGCCGAGGGGGGCGAGGCGCCGCGCGGGCATGAGGGTGGAGTCTCTGACGTCAGAGGGATGCTCAGCGCTGTCAGTTGACAGGTCCTCGTCGCTCTCCGCTTTCGTTTCGACGCGCTCCAGGTTTTTGGTGTTTTCTTCTGATGTAAGAAGCTCCTGGAATCGAAGTGTTTAGGATTTGCTACACTGGACGAGTTCTGCGGTCTGCGTTCAGGTCAAATTGAACGCAGCCCGCATAATGAGCGCGCGCAGACAGAGAGCGGTCTGCAGTTCTGAGTTCCGCGTTCGGAGTTCTGCGTTCTTTCGAATGTACTGACTCCCTTACGATAACACACACACTGCAGCAGGCGGTCAGACCGCAGTGGTCTAAGCGGAACGCCGCGTTCTAAGAGTTCTTTTGCCGCCGAGACTGTATGAACAACATTGTCGGTCGCTATATTTTATACAGGGTGTTTGGTAGCTAGGTGCAAAGCTTTAAGGGGGTGATAGCCGAGGTATTTTTGAACATTTTTAGCCATATATGTCTTAGCCGAAATTCGATGTTTTTTTTTTAATTGAAGACTTAGAAATTTTAGGAAAATACCCAGAATTTTATAGTCACGAGTCAATATCGCCCCAATCAGCTTTAATTTGGAAACCAAATCTTTTATTTCGGATAGTGTAATATGTTTTGGACCAAATTAAATAATTTTTAAGTGTCTTTCTTGCCACAAAAACAAAATGGAGGCATTCGAAATTACTAAAAATGTCTTAGGTTGGAACAGAGTCATTTTTCTGTGCCATAAAAGAAAATTAAAAAAAATCCTTGAAATTTTCAAACATTTTTAGAAACATGCCTGTTTATTGTTCTTTCTTTTAAGGTATCACTCATTGACATTGCTTGCTAAATCTGAGATAAAAAGTAAAAACCAAACTCAGGGAGCACTCGTTAAGAATGCACTAGTCTTGAAATTTTACTAGTAAATAACATGTGTAAAGACAAGTTTACGTCATTTTTCTGTGCCATATTTAAAATTTCTAAATTAACGCTCATTGGGGCAAAATTGACTCTTGACTATCAAATTCTGGGTATTTTCCTAAAATTTCTAAGTCTTTAATTTAATAAAAAAAAAAACAAATTTCGGCTAAGACATATATGGCTAAAAATGTTCAAAAATACCTCGGCTATCACCCCCTTAAAGCTTTGCACGTAGCTACCAAACACCCTGTATAAACCTCTCGCAAACCAGTGATTTTTGGCGTTTCTGAATAGCAGTTCAAACCAAATCCAACCCAAACGATTGAATTACCGCTACCAAACCCGTGAAGGCCCGTTCCTGAATTTAGCCCCAGTATAGTATAGACTGGAAGTGGGTTAAATACGACTTCCAAGATTTGACCCAAACAAACGGGCAATATAAATAAAAGCTTGTAAAAATCACCATTTCGCCAATCACCATTACTCCTTTTATTAATAGTCGTGTGGAATTACCTGAACAGATGCGCATGTGTCGTCCAGTATCGAGGAGTCGCGAGCCTTCCTCACCAGCTCGCGGTACACGTGGTCGAGAGGATGCTCCCATTGCGTCTTCTTCGTGTCCTCGTTGTAGTAGTAATGGGTTTGGAGCTTTTCGTCGAAACTGTAGGCATAAATGCCATGTTTATTCGTATTTTATATTTAAAGAAAAATAAAAATCTTAAATGAATCATGAGACAAATAAAACCATTTGGCCTAGTCCCAAACTAAGAAAACTTGTATTATAGGTATTAGACAACGGGTATACATACTTGTATAGATAAATACATACTTAAACAACCACAAGACTTGAGCACAAACATTTGTATTTTTCATACAAACACAGGTTGACTTGTAAATCGATCATTTGAAATCACTTGAAAGGGGTCATTCATTCTAGAGCTTATTTACAATTTTTTTTAGTCCAGTCAACCAGGGGTCTAAATTCAAAATGGTTTTTGGGGTTTTTGAGTTAGTTGACTTTTTAGTTTTTTTTCGAAAAAAACACCATCTTCCGACCTAAGAATAAAAGGGTATACTTTTTACAATTGCCATTCTTAGGTCGGAAGACGGCGTTTTTTAAAAAAATAAACAAAAAAGTCGAATACCTTGAAACCACTGAATTTAGACCCCTGGTTGACTGGACTAAAAAATTATGAGTAAGCTCTAGAATAACCCCTTTCAAGGAATAGGTTGAATTACAAGTCAGGTTCTGTAACCACTCGACCATCCCAGTCGGATAAGTAATACAAGATATAAGAACTTACTATATAATATTCATAATATATGTAGGTATACGCTCACTTTATACAGGGTTATTTGTAATTTACTAGCATCCTTTTAACCCTAAACTCCTGCCACTTAAACAAATGTTTTTGTTTTACGGCTTTTGTCATAACTTAATATTTTACGATACTCTGTGTATTTGTATGGGAAAAAAGTGCTTCATTTTAAAAAGTCGTAAAACAAAAACACTGGTTTGAGTGATAGGAATTCAGGGTTAAGAGGATGTCAGTGAATTACAAATAACCCTGTATAAACTCGGTTAGTATAACGTTCACTGGATATAATGATATCCATACTACTTTAGACAACCAGATGGCCTAGTGGTTAGAGAACCTGACTACGAAGCTTGAGGTCCCAGGTTCGATTCCCGTGTCGGGGCAGATATTTGTGTGAAAAATATGAATGTTTGTTCTCGGGTCTTGGGTGTTTAATATGTCTATAAGTATGTATCTATCTATATAAGTATGTTTATCCGTTGCCTAGTACCCATAACACAAGCTTTACTTAGCTTACTTTGGGACTAGGTCAATTGGTGTGAATTGTCCCGTGATATTTATTTATTTATTTATACTACGCTTACGCACTAAGTCTCGCGAATTTGCACCACCTATTCCGATCACAGATATTGACTTACTAAGCCTTCCATGGTGCAGGCAATGCTTGCATCAAGCCATCTCTGGCCAGCGGCAGGAGGTGGCTCTCGCTCTCAGGATCAATGCCTAGCTGTTGGGCATAGTCTGAAACCTCTGGAAAAGAAAATGATATGAATTAAAAAAAATACCCAGATTTTTGCAAAATTTTTTCATATATTTTTTTTATTTTACAGCTACTTGTCTAATGTAAACAAAGATGGCACAATAGATTTTTTTATCTAAGTCATCATCATCATCATTTCAGCCGAAAGACGTACACTGCTGAACATAGGCCTCCCCCAAGGCTCGCCAAACAGGCCTTGCGCCTCAGTTAAGTATTTAAAGGAAAATAAACCACATAATATGTAACCACAAAGAAAAGGTAGATAAGGGAACTAGATCGGGGGTATACAAGCTTACTTGTAATGACTGCAATGGGATATACGTAGGACAGACAGGCCGAAGTTTTAATACTAGATTTAAAGAGCATGTTTCGGCATATAGGAATGAGCATCCAGATAGATCGAATTTTGCAAAACATTTGTTGGAATCAAATCATTCATTGTTAGATTCAGATTCTTATGAAGTGTTACATTATTGCGGCAAGGGGTTGCGTCTGGATGCTCTGGAATGCATGGAAATAATTAGGTACAACACTATGGGGTCTATTATTAATGAACAGGTAAATTTAGTATCTTCTCCTTTACTGCGGCTTGGGTCGAATTTGAACAGTTAGTATTAATTAAATATGCCTTATAAATAAATAAACAAAAAAATTCAAGGTAGTTTTAAATATGTCAATAAAAGTTAATTTTTGTGGGGTAGTTTGAGAAAAAGAAAAATAAAGTGGGTACTTGAGAAGTTACAGTGACAAGTTAAAACATTTGTTTTGGTTTGTTAGTTTAACATTTGGTAGCATAGCATACGGTTGTGGTAACTCTGAAGATGAGCTCTGGTTGAGTTCGAAACGCGTCAGTGTAGCTTGGTGGTGGTGATGGTTGGGTTTATGTGATTTGTGTGTGTTCGTACAGTGTGGAGGTGGAGGAACTGCATGAACGCACATTTCTTGCATAAACGTAACTATTGTAAGGTCGCGGGTGAGCAAAGTAATTGTTTTAGTTCATTAAAATTATATAAACCTAGCTCTTTCACTGTTTAACAACACAACTAACTTTTTTCTAAAATTTTAAGGAGGCTTAAGTATACCTAATGTGACTGTGTCAGCCTCATGGGAAGCCACAGAGAGCAACATTAAACAATGCCTTGCAGAGAGCAAGAGTGTCTGTGTATAAAAGCATGATGTAATGAATTTATACAGCAGTATTGCATCATCTGACAACAGCTTATTTACACCACCATTACACAATAAAATATTTTTTCTTAATATCTCTTATCTGGTTGCATCTAACTGGTTGAAGCTGGTTAATTTTCTGGGGAGGGGGAATAATTTTCATATGTTTTTATGAAAAGCCATGACTGCATAAAATATTCCCCACAAGGAAAATCTGATCAAAAATTGATATATTTTATTGAGTGTTGTTTTGTGTAGGTTTTTTTTACTTTCTTAGTGCACAGCTATGATCCGCAAGATTGTCAAAGTAAATCTTTTTTTTTTATCAATTATCCACTTACAATTTAAACATGAATCCTGTAAATAAGTAGTAAGTAGCCATTACTTTATTCAAATCAGATTTTGGCACAAAGCATGTTTATCATTTTAGAAAAATAAAAGATGCCGTATGCCAGAATGCAGACCCGCATCTGCTGATTTAACCTTTTGTATACCGAAAGTAAAAAAAAAAAAGTTGTGCATTCTAGCCTCAACAGTTTCATATAAATCCAATGATACAGATTTTAAAAAAAATGCAAAAAGAAAGCCTTAAATTGGGTATGGATCCGGTACAAGGCATCCGAAGGGTTAAGGTTATATTTTTGGTTTTTTTTTTGTAACATCTGCCTAGAGACATATTTCTCTATTGTAGCTTACACTGGTACTATTTGAAACAAACTAGACTCAAATGCACATTTTTTTTGCTTTCGGCATATGAGAGTTTAATAAAGATTTGGACAAAAGACTACACATATTTCATTTTTTGGTAAGGGCAGACCTGATGATCCAACTGATTCAAGATAATGCAAAGCACACTGATATAATAAAAAAAAACTGTGTTATGTTTTGGTCTGTAATTTTATTAAGCTGTAAAATCAATTATATAAACAACCAAGCAACTAAAAAGGTTGGTTTAAGTAAATATGTATTTAATGATTAACTTCTAAAACGAATTGTTTTATAACATGAACTCACAAATAATGTAACGAAAAAATATAGTAACATTATAAAAATATTACATATCCTTGGTTACAGACTTTACAGAATTCATCTAAAAATTAAAAACCAGTTCAAACTTAAATGAAAAACGACATTGTTTTCTCAGTTTAATTCCTTTGATAATTAAAGTATCCGATACGATTTCAATCAGGCGATATTTAAATGAGCGAAACAGGAAATATTTCTAAAATATGAAGGTGACTTTATCGATTTATTTTTCCATCTCATTCGGAAAAGGCAACACTAATGCAAACGCAAAATCATTCAGCATATGTTTAACTTTGTATACAAGTTATTTTTAGCAGAAAACATAGTCAATTTAATTAATTATAAATTAAATGATACAAACCTTCTGCAGACGGTTGACTATTTTCGTCGAAAACTTCGCGGCACGCGACCGCTGCTGAAGAACTCATTGCTCACAATATCACATTTTATTTAACTCTAAATGAAAATTGCTTGATGTAGCCAAAGAAATTGAAATTTGTCAAAAAAATCATTATCCTAATCGAAAAACGCAAGAAGAGCAAACAAATCCGTGCGCCGTGCAAAATCTCGATGGATATTTTGTTTGACACTGACACAAGAGGTTGTTGGGGTATTGGTTATAAGCGATCATAATTTTAGCAAAAACACTTTCATTGAAGAGTCTCGTGTATGGCAAGCGTTATAAGTTCTATACTTGTCTATGGATTTTGCAATCTGACAAGTCATAGCTGCGTTCCAATACCATCTTGAATTTAACAAATTAAATTTAAAACTTTTTTTTTATATTTTTACCGTAAAAACTATTTAAATAATACATTTATTGTCTATTTTTTAGTATAAAAAAGTTGGTTACGTTGGTACAGCAAACTAGCATCGCTATATTTTCATTAAAATATTGAGAATGGAAAACATGATAACATAAAGGTTTTCAAACTGATTAGTTAGATCTCAACTCAACAACCTAAAATTTGTTGTGTGTGAAGACGTCGCTTATTTTACTGAAATTCCTGCCCGAAAAATATTAATTAAATCAATATGGCTTCACTAAAAGACGTCGCTACTCTTTACCAAAACTTGAAAACTGAATGGGCAAAGAAACCGCGTAAATTAGACAAATGCGGCGAGCTATTGAACAAAATCAAGGTATGTCCCATTTTGTTTGCAATGACTTAAATAATCTAAGGCAATGACTAGCCGTTTTCTATTTTTTAACAAAACAATTATTCACAATTCTACTTATTAAAATATTTGTGTGATGGTTATGTTCGTATAGTTTTTAAAATTTGATAAATTATTGTCTTTATGCAGCAATTGTGTATCAAGAAGTCATTGTGTTAGAAAATTTTTACAACTTGTTTTTCAGGTGGCATTAACGCAACTAACTTTCCTACCAAGCAATAACACGGCTGCTAATCAAAAGGAGTTGATTTTGGCCAGAGATGTACTGGAGATTGGTGCTCAATGGGCAGTTGCGGCCAAGGATGTTAAGGCCTTTGAACGCTACATGTCACAGCTGAAATGCTACTACTTTGATTACAAGTTAGTATACCAGTCAGTAGTCTGTATAGTTATGTAAGTTAATTATTAATGTGAAAGTAACTCTGTCTGTCTGTTACCTCTTCACTTCCAACTACTGACCCTTTCACCCAATTTAGCACGGTATTCACTAGGATCTCCTAATTCGGTAATAATAATTGTACCTGGGGTTTTGAATTACACAGAACACAAGCTTTGCTTACTTGAGACTAGGTAATAAATATCTATTTTCAGAGAACTGATAGACTAACTGCTAGATCAATATTTTTTCTCTGTATGGAGTAAATACCACATAACTAGACTGATGTCTATATTTGAAAACAACCCTCCCATTAAAACACCACAGTGAACAACAACCTGCATACACTGATTGCCTGCAGGCCGTAACTGTAGCTATGTTGTCATCATATGTTTAGTTATTTAATTTATTATACGCAAAATAGGCGCGTAAAAGACATCGAGTTGTGGAAACTAGCCCGTTATTACCTATTACCTATTAATTTATTATACATAATTCCAGAGATCACCTCCCAGAGTCAGCCTTCATGTACCAACTCCTTGGTCTGAACCTGCTCTTCCTGCTGGCACAGAATAGAGTTGCAGAGTTCCACACGGAGCTGGAGAGATTGCCTGTTGATGTGATCAGGGCTGACCCGTACGTCAAACACCCACTGGCTTTGGAGCAGTATTTGATGGAAGGAAGTTACAATAAGATCTTTTTGGCGAAGGTTTGTTTCTTTTTTAAGTTAAATTAAATAATAAATTTAATCTAATATAAACATTGGACATTCCATGATTGAATTTGGGATGTCTTGAATTAAGGTCTATTCCTTCCCCAAAATCAAAATTTCGTAAACCAAACAGTCTCCTCATGTGTGTTATGTCTCTATGTCGACATTGGCAAGATACGCCTTGCTAAAGTACCAAGGGTGAAAGCCAAGAAATAAAAATAAAAAATTAAGGTCAGGTCAAGAATACCCGAAACCGGCCAGCATGTATGAAAAGACTAATGAGTGTTGTGGAAGCAAAAGATGTATGTCCGGATCATAGCAGGTGGTAACAAATTGTCTGTGCCTATCTATCCCTTTAGTATAGAGATCACTTATTTCACCAGCATCTGGCAGACAAGATTTTGACTACATATTTACAAATAACCAATAATATTTACAAACTAATTACTAGTTAATTTTATAACCATTTCATGCTCCAGGGCAATGTACCAGCGGAAAGCTACACTTTCTTCATGGATACCTTGCTGGACACAGTCCGTGGGGAGATAGCTGCCTGCATCGAGAAGGCCTACCTGAGCATTACTTGCACTGAGGCAGCTCGGAGACTTAACTTACCATCGCAGCAAGCTGCATCGGAGTATGGCCAGAAGGTAGTATTTTTTTATGTAGGTCATTTTATGATCATTATTGATGATTCTACCAATGTCAAGGATGAAGAAGACACTATCCGTTTTTATTTAGCAGTTAGGTACCATTGTCTCTTGCAGATTATAGATCTGTCCATAGTAAGAGCGGTTTTGCACTACGTCTGATCCGAATCCGTGAAAATAAGTTTTGGAACAATTTCTATGGTAAAATCGGATGAGGAAATCGGATTAAGTGCGTAACGTAACGTAAACCTCCATACAAATTGTTCCGGAACTTATTTTCACGGATTTTGATCGGATTTGGATCGGACGTAGTGCAAAACCGCTCTAACTAACACATTCGATGGTTAAAAGGCGAATTGGTACAAGTGCCATCCTAGTTAATATTGAATTATATACATTATGCTGATTCCGATTAGGGTTATAACTTCATTATTGCCCAGGATGGTGCTTGTACCAATTCGCCTTTTAACCATCAAATGTGTTAGTTTGCCTTTTAATTTTAACCGTCGACGTAATTATTTAGTATTAATATTAACAGGTAGACTGTGTATCGTGTTTGGCTTTTGTGTCTCTTAAACTACTGACCTGATTCTTAAAATTCTTGTTATTTATTAGAAAACTATCCTCTAAAAATTAAGTTGTCGACAACAGCTAATAGTGTATGGGGGTGAATCAACTTGAATCACCCAGGTTTATAAATAACTGTTTTTAACTGTACTGTATGTATATTTTTTTAGCGTGGTTGGGTACTTGGTCCGGACAACTGCTATCACTTCAACGCTGCTGAAGAGACGTGTGCGGCGGCCTATGGTGTGCTTCCATCTTCCGAACTGGCCGAACAGACCATAGAGTATGCCAGGCATCTCGAGATGATTGTGTAAACTGCACTTTACAAGTTTATGTTTAATGTCATAGATAATAATTAATAAAAGATTTTTTTAATTTGCTCTCATTTTTATTTTTCACTAAATGAGGTGGGCAGTTTTGTGTGGACTCTGACCTTGGGACCAATAACCACAAGCCATATATCATTGCATAGTTTTTTTTTCATATTCTGCAACTTTTTGTATGGCGGGAAATCTCGAACGATCGCTGTGTAAAAAAAGGTATGGCAAGATAAAAAAACATATGAAAACGCATAAAAACCAAAATCGACAGTTACAAAACCTTCATAATTGTTTCAACTCAAACCACTTTTATGCAGTGATAACTTTATTCACACAAAGATTTGGGACTACTACCATAGTAAAAGTTTTATAACTTAGAATAAGCTATCTAGTGACACATCGCTTCCTATTGGTCATATAGGCCCAATGCCCACCCTCCTTTCACAACTTTTGTCTTGACAAATTACGATCACCATCACAAGAAACAGTGAAATTGTTACGGTTAAAATACACGCTGTATTTGTCTACCTTGAATGAACGTCAATGATGGACGACCTGATAATTTAAAACATATTAAGGTCATGTTTGCCATAAGGGTTTGAATTAACAGGTCTTCCATTCAGAGACTTACATTAACCGCACCCAGCCAAATCAGTTATCCAAGAATGGTATATCTAATTATTCATCACGAGATTTTTATATTTTCTATAAAATCTCGTATCACGGTGTTTGTCGTCGAACTCCCCCAAGAGCTTGACCGATTTGAAACTTCTTTCACTGTATTTGGTGGGTCTGAGAATAGGTCGTAGGCAATTTGTATACTTACCTACCCCTAATATGGCAAAACAACGTTTGCCGGGTCAGCAAGTTTACCTTATGTATAGATTTACTTGAGTAGCAAAGAAGCGCTGTCATTGATGCGTTATATTTTGTACACTCGAAGTAGCAAAGCAAAAACAATGCAGGATAACTTTATATTCCTCTCCTATTCTAATGTTGGTGAACGAAATAGGCGAAATCTGGATGACACTTATCATTTTGATCTGGCCCAGAAGGCTACCTTTCATAGGAGTAGAAATCACTACCCTTCTTTGCTACTCTTTTATTCGTGGACTTGAAAGTGAATGTATTATGTAATCAGTAATCATATTTCATGATATGGGAGTAAGTAGATACATAAAGGAAATAGGTATGTATTTTGTATTATTTTATTATTCTAATCACAAAATCTAAGATGCTTGTGCCACAGGCTCGGGGGTTCCTTCAGGCGCCTTCAATGAAGACAAATCGTCCAACTTCAGAAGCTTAATATAATGATCCAGAGCGCTGCGTAGGTCCCAGTTCTTTAACTCTAAACATCTGAAATAGAAAAAAAAAAAAACAAATTACGGCTTTAATTGGTTTGGGATTGATATCTACAGGTCTATAGTACGTCCATGATTCAGGGTATGTATGCGTGAATATTAACTGCGAGTTTGGAAGGTCAAGTTGATGATGTGGAGGGGGGACGACAAAGGGTAGGCCAAATCCGTCAAACTATGGAGGATGGACAAAGTGGCTTGGGTCAATTATAAAAATATTACCGTTCTCCTCGTTTTTTGTCAATTTCCGCCAATTTCACAAAAATGTTAAGAAGTTGGGATTTTAACTCGTCGTTCGGTGGAGAGTCCAGTTTTAAAGTTGGCACCTTGGATCGCACCTGAAACAAAAATAATTTAATTAAAAATAATCAGAATACTAACTAATAATAAAATTTCATTGTTATATTCTTATATTATATGCTATGGGCACACTTATTTCATTGTGTGGTATTATTCTATGCAGTTTAATCTTACCACAGTATTTAAAAACGTGACTGAAACAACTCCGTCTGAACCATAGACAACAAATTGACAAACAATGACATTTTATTTTTATCTTCTCTATGAATGATAATTTCCATCGATTCGGCGACGCACGCACGCACGCCGCTGTCAAACATTACGAAGGAAACAAAATAGAATCAGCGTGTTGATTTAATTTATCTCACTCGAATTAAAATGAAGAAGCATCAAGGAGGCCAGATTTTTAACGACCCGGTAATGGTGTCACGGGTAAAGAACTACCTCGCCGAAAATGTGGACAAGACATTCGTCGATGTCCGCCAAATGGCGCACTCCCTCAAGGAGCGTTATCGAGAATACGCCAACAGAAGCGACAGCGCTTTTCGTAAAAGCGTCGGAAGTGCTTACAAAATGGTGCTCCAAAGTTACGGACTCGACGATGCCTTCACGTCGGAAGGGTCTGAGGAAGAATCCGATTTGGAGTTGCTAGACGAAAACAACAGCGCGCTGAACAATCGTCTGCTTCAAATGTACAAGATGCAAGACAGAATGCAAGACAAAATACAGGACAAGAAGCGGCCAGCGGTATCTCGCCGCAACGACAAGTCGGGCGAACCCATCGACATACTGAGCAGCGACGAAGATGGTACGGCGGCGCCGAAATTACCAAAAATCAACGACCAAATTACGATAACACCACACATTCCCACCCGCAAAGGCAACAGCACAGCGATCGAAGACACGCCCCGTCCGCAACAAAACCAAAACAGCTCGAAAAAACGTAAACCAGAGGTCAATAAACCTGCTGCGCCTAAGAAAAAACCTCAGATTGGTACGTTGAAGAATGTAAAGGTTAGTTTTGAGGACATAGGTGGTATATCAGATATTATAACTCAAATTTGTGACCTTGTGCTGCATATGAAGCATCCAGAAGTGTACAGTGAGTTGGGCATAAAGTCTCCAAGAGGTGCATTGCTTCATGGTCCCCCAGGAACCGGTAAGACTTTATTAGCACATGCAATTGCTGGCAAATTACAATTGCCGCTAGTGGCTGTTTCGGGAACTGAATTAGTGGGAGGAATGTCTGGGGAATCAGAAGAAAGGATCAGAGAGCTCTTTGAAAGAGCAATTTCTTGTGCACCAAGCTTATTGTTCATAGATGAGATTGACTCTATCTGTGGCAACAGAATACATGCCCAAAAAGACATGGAGAAAAGGATGGTGGCACAGTTACTGGCCAGTTTAGATAGTGTGGGTGAGGTTAATGCACCAATATTGGTTCTTGCTGCTACCAATAATCCTGACTCTTTAGATCCCGCCTTAAGGCGTGCTGGGCGCTTAGAACAAGAGATAACTCTAGGCATACCCACCTTTAAAGCGAGGAAGGAAATCCTGGCCATTCTATGTAGAAACATGACTTTAGGAGATGATATTGATATGAATTATTTAGCTCAAATCACACCTGGATTTGTTGGTGCTGATTTACAAGCTCTTGTAAACAAAGCAAGCACTTATGCTGTTAAGAGAATATTTATTGAAATCCGTGCCGCAGAAGATGAAGAGGCTGAGAAAGAGATTGAGGAGAGTAAGTCAGAAGAAGTGGCTGTCATTCCCAATGGGGAAAATGAAACTGAGACTCCTGTAGTTACTGATAAAGTGGACCCTCCAGAATCCACTTCTGAATCTGAACCGCAACCAGAAAAAACTGAGGCAACAACAGAGGAAATAAATGGTGATGTTATAGCTGTTGAACCTGCTAAACCATCACAACAAGAAACTGTCAAAGTTAAGAAACCTCTCGACCCTGTTGATGAAGTACTGAGCCTTCTTGAAGACTCAATGCCTTACTCCAAAGAGGAATTGTCTGGCGTTTGCATAAGACAAGAAGACTTTGTGAAAGCATTAAAAACAACAAAACCATGCGCTGTAAGAGAAGGTATTGTGACAGTTCCTGATGTTACTTGGGACGATGTGGGGTCTCTTAACCAAGTGCGCAAAGACTTGCAGATGGCTGTTTTAGCACCAGTCAAGTACCCTGAACAACTTAAGAGGTTAGGCTTAGCAGCCCCAAGCGGAGTATTACTTTGCGGCCCTCCTGGTTGCGGTAAAACATTACTTGCTAAAGCAGTGGCTAATGAAGCAGGTGTCAACTTTATATCTGTTAAAGGACCTGAGTTGCTGAACATGTATGTGGGTGAGAGCGAAAGGGCCGTTCGGACGTGTTTCAGAAGGGCTCGCAATTCCGCACCATGTGTTATATTCTTTGACGAATTTGACGCTCTTTGTCCAAGAAGGAGTTCCCATGACAACAACGGAGCAGCGCGCGTTGTTAACCAACTTCTCACAGAGATGGACGGCATAGAAAGCCGTGAAGGCGTGTTTGTGCTAGCTGCGTCGAACAGACCAGATATTATAGACCCAGCCGTGCTGAGACCAGGCCGTTTAGACCGTGTAATGTACGTTGGAATGCCGGCAAGAGAAGACAGGGTTGACATCCTCCAGAAACTAACTAAAGGAGGCACAGAGCCACAACTAGGATCTGATGTTGATTTAACAATCGTGGCCAGTCTTACTGAAGGTTACACGGGTGCTGACTTAGCCGGTCTTGTCAAAGCAGCAGCTACCAACACACTTACAACTCACATTTCAAACGGAACTCTGGATGGCGAAATATATGTAACATTTGAAGACTTCAGAACGGCTTTAGGTAAATGCAAACCGTCCGTTTCTTCAAAAGAACAGTTGCATTATGAAAAACTGAGATTAAAGTATGCTTCTGGGGCTGATGACATGGAGATGGAGACAGAACTTACTAACGAAGAATCTATGGATACTGTCTGAGAGTCGTTTCAACGTTGCCGTGTTGGCTCTTTCCGACTTAGTAGATAACAGTGAATTTTCCATACAAACAATACCTTTAGAATTTTTATTTGAACAGTATTCAATTTTATTTTAGATGCAATTTTATAACTACAGCCAAAAACAAAATGGTCTTCAGTTCCTGTATGTATTTGAGTTCAATAATTAAGTTTTCTCCTTATTTGACTTTAGATGTAAGTAAAATCTGATATGCTATGTGTTTCTTTGTGTGTGTATAAATCTGTTACTGTCATGACTTATAAATTTTTCGTGTTGGGTTTTATTTAGTACCATTTTTGGTAGAAAAATAACCCATATTCATTCTGCTTACAAATAAATGTAGTCTTAAAGCAATAGGTAAATAGTGAACAGAACAAAAATGTATGGTCTTATACTACTCAGCTCCGGATCTAAGGGGGGGCAAACCGGGGCACTGGCCCCGGGCGGCAGTTTCGGCAGGGGGCGCCACTATCATGTTTTTGCCCCGGTTCGAAAAAATCGTAGATCCGGGACTGATGCTACTTACTTGAGTATAATTAATAATTATAAATAAAACATTGACAGTGATATAGACTAGATAAACCATTTCAGAATCTGGAAATTTTAACTTTGGTGAAGTAATAAAAGGAATATTTTTTCTTATATGTTGTTTTCTTTCTAATGCCTATGAACGATCTTGACAATATACATTTAACTGCATTTCAAGTTAAGAACAAAACTGAGAACCTCATTCATTTCCTTCTGGTATTTGACCAGAGTAAAGAAATTAGGAAAAAAATTTGGAACATTCCAATATGTATAATGGTGATGCAAATTAAATTCTGAGTAAGCCATTGTCAGATGATGGAATACAGCATGCATGCATTTATGTAACTGCATTTCAAATTAAGAACAAAACTGAGAACCTCATTCATTTCCTTCTGGTAATTGACCAGAGTATAGAAGTTAGGAAAAAATATTTGGATCATTCGAATATGTATAATGGTGTAAGAAATCAAATAACGTGAAAGTTGCATTTCATTGCGAGGCAGTAAAACAAACGAGTTTGAAGTGGTCAATCAAGCGTCGCAATGTAATGCAACTTGCACAATTTTTCTTGCAGGTCTAAACTGTGCTTTAGCCATGCTTTTGTATACAGAGATCCTGTTTCTCTGCAAGGCAGTGTTTAATGTAGTTTTGTGTGGTTTCCCATGAGGCTGACATAGTCGCACTAACTAGGTATAGGTAAGTATACCTAAGCCTCGGTAAAATATTAGAAAAAAACCGGCCAAGTGCAAGTCGGACTCGCGCACGAAGGGTCCCGTACCATTATCTATAAAAACGGCAAAAAAATCACGTTTGTTGTATGGGAGCCCCCCTTAAATATTTGTTTTGTTTTAATTTAATAATGTATAACTAAATATTCTGTGAATATTTCAAGCATCTACCTGTTGCTGTTATCAATATCGAGCAAAAAATCACGTTTGTTGTTTGGGAGCCCCCCTTAAATATTTGTTTTGTTTTAATTTAATAATGTATAACTAAATATTCTGTGAATATTTCAAGCATCTACCTGTTGCTGTTATCAATATCGAGCAAAAAATAACGTTTGTCGAATGGGAGCCCCCTTAAAAATATTTATTTTATTCTGTTGTTAGCAAGGACGATTTAAATCAAGATGACTGTCAGTGACTATACAACGTAGTGTTGCTTTAAAGTTAATAAGCCTGCTGTAGGTTCAGCTATAGAGAGGTCTCACCAATTACCACTAATTTTGTATATTACTTAACGGGATCCTTTGGTTTCGCATAATTTAATAAGTCATAATGCATCATTCTTCATAATCAATGTTAATCATACATAGTCTAGTCGAAATGTTCAAAATGGTGTTAATTCTTGATAAAGGTCCTAAAAATATGTGTGATAGCTAATTGGATTCGTAATGGCGTCTAGAAAAATGTATTCGAAGGATTTTACTGCAGGATAAAAATTGCAAAAGTTATTAACAAATTAAGATGAAAAAAAAAGGTATTTCGTTTTTTGGCAATATCTCAAAAACTATTAATATTTAAGAAATTTTAAAAAAAGATTCTTAAAGAGGAGAAAATTTCCAAAAAAAAAGTCCTACCTCCCGGAACTCTACCTCCATTATTTATAATTTTAATTTAGCGCTGAAAATAGGGCCCCGCGCGGCCGATTCAGCATGGCCGCGCTGCCGCTCAACAGAGTCTATGACATAAAAATATTTTTTTTATAGAATTAAATATCAATCGAAAAATTTAAAAAAATTATCGTGTCATCAGAACACTTCAAGGAAAAAAGTCCCGTTGGAAAAAATTTTTTTTGTTGATTTTTCAAAAAGTTATACTATTGTTAATTAAGTCATTTTTCGTGGGCTTTAATTTTTACAAAAGACAGTATAAAAGTTTAAATAATTGGCCTATAAATTTTTGGCTTCTTGGAGCTCTTCTTATATATATACTTAACAAGACCACGTTATAAAAAAATCTTAAATTTGTATATTTTGTTTATTATAATTTTTTTAAGTTAACAAAAAATGAAAATCATCAAAAATGTTGTTAAAAAATTTTTTTCAATCTAATGTTGAGTTATGGCTATTTTTGCATTGCATAGAGGCATTGTCTAACATTGAAAAATATTTATTTGCGGCATTTGTTAATAAATTGTTTATAAACAAATAGACTACTTTAATAATAAAAAAAAAAAAAATTTTACCGTATTGTTGTCATGGGAAAATAATGATTTTTAAAATAAAAATTTTTTCTTAAAAAATTTTTTTGTTTTTTAAAACCGTTTTTTACATATTTGTTTAAATAATTAGTTAAGAAATTATTTCCTCTTTTAAAATCATAATTACCATTTCTCAATAGACTGACCGAAAAAAAATTTTTTTTATAAATATTTTAATTTTTTATTAACTTTACAATTGTTTATAAACAAATTCAGATGACCATAGTATTTTTTTTTCGAAAACTATAAAAAATTACAAAAACAACCATGTATAACAAAGTGGTAAAATATATTTTTTTGTATTTTTTACAATAATTTCTAAAACTCCACGATACCAAAGTTAGATCGGTCACACAATTTGTCACCATCATCATACCAGCCTATAACAAATCGAACTTTTGGTAGGTGGTGACTCGGCATTCACTAAATGGGCCCCTCAAACTGTTCCCCATTGTTATTATTACATTGCGGCAATCGATTGACCACATCAAACACATTCACTTTACTCTCCGCAGTCTAACTCAGCTTATACGATTTATACGTCCCACTGCAGGGCACAGGTCTCCTCTCATAATGAGAGGGCTTGGGCCGTAGTTCCCACGCGGGCCCAGTGCGGATTGGGAACTTCAGACACACCATTGAATTTCTTCGCAGGTGTATGTATACAGGTTTCCTCACGATGTTTTCCTTCACCGTAAAGCTCATGGTAAATTACAAATGTAATGTATGAGCATGTTTTATATTATAAGTAAGTATGTATGTATAACAATTCCGAAAAATAAAACTGTTTCAGAAATAAATCCCTTTATGAATAACGTTGATTATGAATTTATGAAGAATGATACATTATGACTTGTTTAATTATGCGAACCCATAGAGACCCTTACTTAACCCTTTACCAGGCCGCGTAGACCAAGCGTGTTTTAACAAGTTCTTCATATAGGATACTAGCCTTCCGTCCGCATCTTCACCCGCGATAAATTAATTTTCCCGTAGGAAAAGGTATTTTGCCGCGGTAAAAAGTAGCGTATGTCACTCAGTGATAATGTAGCTTTCTAACGGCAAAAGAATTTTTGAAATCGGTCCAGTAGTTTCGGAGCCTATTCAATGCAAACAAACAAACAATCAAATCTTTCCTCTTTATAATATTAGTATAGATATAGATTTGCAACCGTATTGAACGTCTTGTACAAAATGTATTTACAAAAGTTGGATATGTTCCTGTAAACCAGAAAAAAATATGTAGGATACCTACGATATTCCTATTACCTATCTGAGATGTCTCATCATCATCATCATCATCATTTCAGCAGAAAGACGTCCACTGCTGAACATAGGATCCCCCAAGGATCGCCAAACAGATCGGCTCTGAGCCATCCGCATCCAATGCGTTCCCGCCGCCTTCATCAGGTCGTCGCTCCATCTTGTTGGAGGCCTACCTACACTGCGTCTCCCGGTCCGCGGACACCACTCGAGAACCTTTCGACCCCATCGGCCGTCAGTTCTACGAGCGATGTGCCCTGCCCACTGCCACTTAAGTCTAGCGATTCTTCGAGCTATGTCCGAGATGATATGTCTCCCACATAGTATATTGTATACCAAGTCCAGTTTCAACTCCAAAAAACAATTACAACAACACAAAACATTATATCAATCCCTGTAAAAAAATTACAACACAATAGCAATTTTATTAGTTATTACTTACTGACACGACAAGACAATTAATTGGGCTATGGGCAGAATAGTTAACTCTAACAAGGCAATGGGATAGTGTCATCTCACATCCTAATTCTGGTCCGGATGGTGATGAAACTGATGAATTGATGATTAGCAGAGATCGGAATTTTCACGGCAAAATATAAGACTGTCGCAACCTAAAATTCTGTATTAAATATGTTTTTTTATTTAGTGGACCGTTTTTTCTTCTATTGCACAACTATCGATATCGATAAAAAACCGGCCAAGTGCGAGTTGGACTCGCGCACCGAGGGTTCCATACAAATTTATATGTGTCTATGAACATCCAGTCTTAGCAGACCCCTGCTTCTAAGCAAAATGTGCGCAATGTGGGATCATTGTAGATTGGTTACTGATATAGATAGACAGACAAAAACATTATGCTTCTCGCAATTTTTCCTTTATCTGTGCTATAAGACCTTGCTTCGTACCAAATTTCAAGATTCTGAGTTCACGGGAGGTAGGTTTTGATTCCCTTGCGAGTGTCAAAAATTTGCGGCATAAATGGCTGTATCTTTTGATTGCGTTGGCTTAGAAGTTTGGTTTTTTCACAGCTCCAAGGGACAGTAGACCTGAGTATTTGATATAAATTTCAGCTTGATACCTAAACGCGTTCCTGAGAAAAAAGGTCTTGACAGACGGACGGACAACAAAGTGATCCTATAAGGGTTCCGCTTTTTCCATTCGAGGTGCGGAACCCTAAAAATTGGTTCTAACACTAGCTTGATTGCGACAGTCTTATATTTTGCCGTGAAAATTCCGATCTCTGACGATTAGCATTCAGCAAGCTTAGTTATTACTTATTAGCAACTTACCGTAGTTATATTAAAAGCATTCTGCAAGTTATCTTCATTCGGCACGTCCCAGTACAGCATCTCGTTGCGTATCTTGTATTCTGAACCGTTTCTCGTGTGCAGTACGACGTTACGCGAGAATGTAAGCAGATGTTCGTCTTCGGCCAAAGATTCAGCTGTGAGCTTGAGGATGCCCCATACTTTGAATATCGTTGTTGAATCCTAAGAAACAAACAAGTTTAGGATGACTAACAAGGTTTAGGTTAACTGGAAGAGATCCCTTTAAGGGGATAAGTTCGCCACACATCTGTTTCTCTTGGTAAGTATCTGTTATTTTTAATGTTTTTATGTACAACTAGCTTTTGCCCGCGACTCCGTCCGCGTGGAATTACTAATTTGGGCAGCTTATTTTTTATCCAATTTGCTTTTTCATCAATTATAGCTCTCCTTAGATCCTTCCGGAAGAAGTGAAACTTCATAATAAACCAACCCGCTCCCATTCCGACAGCAAACAGCCCCCAACCCGCTCCCAACCCGCCCCCAACTCGCTCTCACCCCGCCTCCAACCCGCCCCCAACCCACTCCCAACCCGCCCCCAACTCGCTCTTAACCCGCCCCCAACCCGTGTAATGGTTATAATCTAACGCTCACCATTTTCCACATTCCTCATTGTTCCCTTGCTTGCGGTTAGGTAAATTATCACTGCAGAACCACACTCATGGAGTTCCTGTCCATCTGGGATAAGTATTCGGTAGCGGAAGCTGGTAATTAGTATACTTTTACAATTAAATCGGTTGTTTGCATGAGTTAATGTTTTGATTCTAACACCGCTGTCATTTGCTTGTCAAATGAAGGCAGGGTGCAATACCATTCGTCCTGTCATTTCCGAAACGTCAAATCGATTCAGGCTAAGTTGGCTAACCTGGCCGACTATCGGCATTCGTGCGGAAGGTGATTCAGCCGGTACGCCGTCCGTATGATTGGCTCTGGCCACGGCTAAGCACACCGGCGCGAGTCTATGGCGGTGACAGGACTCGGTGTTGCCTGGGACATGAAACAAAGTCCAGGAATAGGTGAGTCGTCGCATAACCGTTGTAATGATTTTCTTCTTCGAAATTAATATTATAATTATCTTACCGATCCCCGGTTTTCTCTGAATCGTCCCAGTTGTTTTTTCTTTATTCGTACCGCTATTACGGGAGTCTTAGTTCGCTCGAGAGGGGCGCATCTAGCTCGAACTGTTACCCATGGCCACCGTGAGATGGCAGGCGTTGGCAACTCGCTCGTGACAGATGAGTTAAGTAAATCGGTGAGAGGTTGTAGCATTTTTACGTTCTTCAAGGCGCTTGTAAACCGCCATTTTAACTGTTGGTGACTAGAAATTAATGTTTCAGCTGTCCAGCGTATCAAATCATATACAATTTGAGATATCTTACCCGGACCGGACGCCACGCGGTCGCGGCCCGCTGTATCATACGTAATTGTACGTGTCCTGCGCTTGCAGTCCTCAGGTGAGTGTTTCACGTTCTTCAGCAGTGACTAGGAGTCCGTTTACCCTAAATCAGAACCCGTAAAACTATCATTTATTCCCTCTTTCAGTTCCGGTGTCCACGTGCCGACGTGACGCGGTACCATTCGTGTCCGGAGTTGGCAGTCGTCTTCTATTGACCGTCGCTGGGCGAGTTCCTCCAAGTGGTACGAGCTATCCCTATTAGAGTTAAAGATAGTTGTCGAGTTTGAGTAAAATTATAACCCCTAGCGGGCCCTTTCTGCCCTGTTCCTCTTGTACCTGACTTTAGGGGCCCTTCTGGATCCCGGGACCTGCCCCATATCGAGGGCACGCTAATCTCCCCCTATTTCCCGACGGGGCCTACACCGTTACTAATTTTATGTCCTATTCCCCTAGGAGGCGTTTAGTACCGGCGTTAGCGTACGCGAGGTCTGTCTGGAGCCGCGGTCGCGTGCCCCGAGGCCGTGCCGTCCCGGCTTGGAACCCGGCAGCTGAGTCTACTTAATTTTATCACTTTCCCCAAAAGGGAACAGAATTTTTATTAGATACTTAACACCTGACGGGCGTTATCGATCAAGCGTTAGTTAAAACCCTGTTACCTAAAACCATAGGCTTAAGTCCTACCGAGGGTTAGAACCCCCTTGTCTAGTTTAGTTTATGTAGAAATAAGGACCAAGGTTTTATGAATAAAGCCTTTTGTTTGGAAACAGTTGTTTAATTCCATAACATAAAAAATAATCATCACACCCGTTCTTAAACCGCCACCAACTCACTCCCAACCCGCCCCATCCCGCTCCCAACCCGCCCCCAACCCGCTCCCAACTCGCTCCCCCACCCGCTCCCAACCCGCTCCCAACCCGCTCCTAAACCGCCACCAACTCACTCCCAACCCGCCCCATCCCGCTCCCAACCCGCTCCCAACTCGCTCCCCCACCCGCTCCCAACCCGCTCCCAACCCGCTCCTAAACCGCCACCAACTCACTCCCAACCCGCCCCATCCCGCTCCCAACTCGCTCCCCCACCCGCTCCCAACCCACCCCCAACCCGCTCTCAAACCGCCCCCAACCCGCTCCCAACTCGCCCCCTCACCCGCTCCCAACCCGCCCAATCTAACTGGGCTATCTGACACTGAAAGAATTTTTCAAATCGTATCAGTAGTTCCCGAGATATATAAGTTTCACTTCAAAAACCCCCAATTTGGAAACATTCTTCCGCTCCGCTCCGCTCCTATTGGTGTTAGCGTGATGATATATAGCCTATAGCCTTCCTCGATAAATGGGCTATCTAACACTGAAAGAATTTTTCAAATCGGACGAGTAGTTCCTGAGATTAGCGCGTTCATAATAACAACTCTTATAAAAACAGTTCGATAAATTCTTAAAATAAACGTATCTTTCTTATTTGTGAACCGATTCAAATGAAACAAACACTAAATGTTAATCCAAGAAAATACCAACATATCAGTGAAAACCGCATCCTTCTAGGTTAAGCCGTTTCTGAGATTAGCGCGCACAAACGCACAGACAAACAGACAATAATTCTAAAAATCATTGTTTTGGGTTCTATTGCGCTAATAAATAGCCCTAGTGTCAGTTTTTCTCAAATATCTTCAATGTACAGACACCGACTTGTTACAGATTTATTATATGTATAGATAGACTAGTCTTCCGTCCCGCCCGCGATAAATTAATTTCCCCGTATAGGAAAAGGTATTTTCCCGCGGTAAAAAGTACCCTATGTTCACTTAGTGATAATGTAGCTTTCTAACAGCAAAAGAATTTTTGAAATCGGTCCAGTAGTTTCGAAGCCTGTTCAATGCAAACAAACAAACAAACATACAATCAAGTCTTTCCTCTTTATAATATTAGTATAGAAGTATAGATAAAGAGTTTCAAATACATAACAAGTTACATACGTAACAGTTTTTTTTTTTTTTTTTTGCGTCTTATAAAATAACTATTCACAGTCATTTCCCAATAAAAACAAGTGCAAAAATTAATCAATTCCGAATATCACAAGTCAAGATTTTAATGCGGTTATAGGTTTATCTTTCATACTAGGGCTACACACATCGCGATAGAATTATCGCGATAAAACTTCGTCTTCGGGCTACGGCGAATGTGCATGGCCACACTGCTATAGAGAGCAATGCCGCAGAGTTTACTTTAGTTTGGCAGCCTTTGATGTGCGCAAATTTACCGACAGCGGGGCGAAGGGTCTGTGGCTTCGGGCGAAGTGCCAAAGTATTCGCGAATATTCGGCTACATACATCGCGATAATGCGAATATTCGCGTTATCGCGTTGTGTGTAGCCGTAGCATAAAATGTATCTTTCCCAAAATGTCTGCTTTTCCATAATATGTGCCGTCTTTTGTATAAAAAGACATTCAATGAGCTATTTTATCTTATATTTACGTTCATTTTAAACTGAGGGAGGATTATTAACTTGAAGACATAATAGAATATTATGGCTTTGTGCGAAAGGTGGACTGCTAACGAGATCGGGACACCGCAAAAAATTCGTACTATACATATGACCTTTTTAACCCCCGACTAAAAAGAGGGGTGTTATAAGTTTGACCGCTATGTGTGTCTGTCTGTGGCATCATAGTTCTTAAACAGGTGCACCGATTTGGATGCGGTTTTTTTTAATAGAAAGCAGGTATCTTGACGATGGTTCTTAGATATGTTTGGGATCATCCATAAATTACGTCACACATTTAGGGGGGGGGGGGGGGGGTCAAGCGATCTGTGACACTAGAACAAAATCAAAATTGGTGTGACGTAATTTATGGATGGCCCCTTTCATCAAACTCGGTTCAGCCGTTTCAAAGTTATCAGCTCTTTTGTTAGCTGCGGAAGGGATCTCAGACGCATAACGGGAATTGACAGTGACAAATGCGTTGGGGGTTTTTTAAATTTTTAATTTACAGTTATCGACACTTACGTCATGATGCAAGACGTCCACAGTGAAGGTGTACCGGTCGTGCTGCACGGCCGGCCACTTGCTGACGAGGCTGCCGACGGCGGCCGCGCCGCGCACGCTCTCCCACTCGCCCTCTTGCACGTTGCGCGCGCGCAGGAACAGGTTGCGGAAGTAGCGGAACGCTGACCCGTAACCTGCGACCGCGTAAGTATATTTCATACTAAATACAAACTGAGACAACTGTAACTAAGTATGAGGTTTTTTTTTATTTTTTTTTGTAACATTAATTGCAATAAACAGATTAAGTTTTTTTTTTTTTTTTTTACATAGATGCGAAGAAAAAACCCCAGAAAAAAGACCAATCGAACCCAGGTCCACGGCATTTCGTGCCACGTGCTTACCCCTATACCACGGGTTCGATTCCCAGCATTGGTCTTTTTTCTGGGGTTTTTTTCTGTGCATCTATGTTTCAGTTTGTATTTAGTATGAAATATTGTGGATTTCACGAGATGACCGTAAAAGTAAAAAATTGAAGTTGAAGAAATAAAAAATACAAAAAGATACTTCAAACCAAACTTGTTACCGTATAAGTAAGTAAGTTAATCTTTATTTGCTACAATACGTTTCATAATTTCAGCGGAAAGACGTCCACTGCTGAACATAGGCCTCCCCCAGGCTCGCCAAACAGATCGGCCCTGCGCCATCCGCATCCACTGCGTTCCCGCCACCTTCACCAGGTCATCGTACCTCTTGTTGGATGCCTACCTACACTGCGTCTTCCGGTCCGCGGACGCCACTTGAGAACCTTTTTGCCCCATCGGCCATAAGTTCTACGAGCGATGTGCCCTGCCCACTGCCACTTGAGTCTGGCGATTCTTCGAGCTATGTCCATGTTTCCACGCGGGCCCAATGCGAATTAGGAACTTCACACTCACCATTGAATACCTTTACCGTAAAGCTCATAACGAGCACTTCACACAAACAAACAAATATAAACAAAGTGAAGGACAGATCGATGTCGTAGAGTCTACAACGTAGACGTTGCATCTCTCTCCTTCTTTCAGTACTCAAAAGACAGGAACAAAATATATTTCATACTAAATACAAACTGAAACATGGATGCACAGAAAAACCCAGGTCCTCAGCATTCCGTGCCGCGTGCCATTCCCCTACACCACCACTGGTCAGGAGTTTAGACTCGAATTTTTCCCATACATCGCACATCTGTTAGATAATCACTTTTTGCAGTGATACAGCGCCATCCATGTTATACCCTCATCGAGAGACTTCAACACTCCTTCGGAACTATCCGCTCACCCGGACAAGAGATGTCGCTACTAAGCCAAACTTTAACAAGTTTGATATGAAGTATCTTTTTTGAATTTTTTATTTTTCAACTTCATTTTTCATCTTAAAAAACTCGTCTCTCTCTCTCTCTTCTCTTTTCTCTTCTTCATATTTAAAAAATATTTGTAATTTCACGGGATGACCGTAAAAGTAATAAAAAAATGAAGTTGAAAAATAAAAAAATACAAAAAGATACTTCATATCCAAGGCTCGGACTTTTCGTCGCACGGTAAGATGAAAAAAACTATGGAGTTGATATTAAAACTAAAATTTATCCATAAATAAATAAATAAATAAATATTAGGGGACCATCTTATACAAATCGACCTAGTCCCAAACTAAGCAAAGCTTGTACTATGGGTACTAGACGACGATAAACATACTTATATAGATAAATAAATACTTAAATACATAGAAAACATCCATAACTCAGGAACAAATATTCGTGCTCATCACGCAAATAAATGCCCTTACCGGGATTCGAACCCAGGACCTCTTGCTTCGTAGGCAGGGTCACTACCAACTAGGCTAAAGCGGTCGTTAACAAAACAAAATAGCGGGCGCTATGAACAAAATACTCACGCAGCTTATTCCGGAATGTGATTGTCATTACTGCGTTCTTGTCGTACAAGTCTTCGATGGCCGCTCGGTCGTCGTATGGAGCTTCTAGAAGCGGGAAGAATGTTTCTAGAAACTTCTCTACCACGCGTACCGCCGCTTCGGGACAGTAATTCGTTTTCATCGGCAAGAAGTCACCTTTGAAATGTATGGGTACACCATCCTGTGGAAGAATATAAAAAATGTCATGGGACAATTTAACACTGGTAGACCTAGTCCCAAATCAAGCAAAGCTTGTATATATGTGCAGTCGAAGGCATAAATATATGTACAGCCATCGCTTCAAATACATGTAAAGGGTTACTATCAAAATTCCCTTTTCGCCAAAGGACAACATAGCTCAAATTTGCCGTACTTTTGATTTCCAAAGCCGGAAAATAAAAAAGGTATTTTGACAAAAAAGAGAAAACACAAATTGTAAAAAAAAACATTAACGCCATCATTTATATAAGTAGGTACTTTTTTTTGAAGAAACATGGTTTATGAAATCAGTTTCTTCAATATCTTATATACATATAAAATTCTCGTGTCGCGGTGTTTGTTACCAAACTCCTTCGAAATGGCCCGACCGATTCTCATGAAATTTATCGGGTAGGTCTGAGAATCGGCCAAAATCTATTTTTCATACTCCTAAATGTTAAGGGTGGTTCACCCCTTAATTTTTTCTAATAAATCGATGAACGCCGGCTGCATACACGAAAAACCGGCCAAGAGCGTGTCGGACACGCCCAAGGTAGGGTTCCGTAGCCGTTACGAAAAAATCAAATATTATTTTTTTAAGGATTTCGTATGTGTACGGAATTATCCAAATTTAGGTATGTTTTATACCTTAGGCTACTATTTACTCTTATACTACAAATAATTTCCAAGCAATCTTAGCCGCTATAATTTTCCTAGTAAATTTGATATATTTACTACCATTCTGAATTTTTTCAAGTTTTTCCACCCAACCGTTTAGATTTTAGAGGGGGGGGGACGGTCGATTTTAATGAAAATTTTCACTTTAAAGTTGAATATTTCGCAAACAGATCACTGAATAGAAAAATCATGTTAGCAACCCCGCAATGGTTTTAAAAGACCTATCCAACGATACGCCACACTATAGGGCTAGTCAAGAAAAAAAAAATCACCCCCACTTTACGTCTATGGGAGGTATCCTAAAAACATTTTTTTTACTTTTTTTTATTTAATCACTTTGTCGGCGTGACTGATATATATATTCATGCCAAATTACAGCTTTCTAGTACTAACAGTCTCTGAGTTTAGCCGCGGCCAGACAGACAGACAGACGGACAGACATGGCGAAACTATAAGGGTTCCTAGTTGACTACGGAACCCTAAAAAGGATGACGCAATGTAAGTATAGTCGACCAAGAAACTCCTTTACCACCCTAAGGATCAATGTCAGTTGCATGACTTACAACATCAAAGGCTATTTTCACTCACAAGTCAATGTGACAATCAGCCTTATGGTTTTTATTCTGATGTAGGAACTGTCATTAAAAATGGTAAAGCACTTACTTGGTCGACTATACATGAACGGCGTAGGCCAGTTGCAAGAGAGAGGCGAACGCGTTGCAAGAGGATGTATGAGGATGGGTTTCATTTTTTTTTGCCTCTACTCTAAGGCGGAACAAAGTTCGCCGGGTCAGCTAGTAATTTTATAAATGTTGAGTTCTTTCCATTGGCTAGAATACTTAATAGTACATTACTGCAGCGGCCGCGAAATAGGGGATTGCCGGCCGAGTAGTAATAGATGGCCGAGTGTCAACGAGGCCATCTAGAGATACGAGGCCGGCAATCCCTGTTCGTGGCCAAGGCTTGTATAGTGCTTTTCTCAAATAAATCCAAGGAAATGATACGAATGTTCAACTTATATATTCATATTTAATTAAAATTGTTTTTTTTTATTCCCTCCAAAATATTTTTTTTTCCAGCAATTTATTTGTAAGCTGTTCCAGTTAATGTTTTTAACGCAAAATCTTGAGATGATTTATATTTATTAAAAAATTACGACCTTATTAATTGGTTATTTTAATAAATTGTTAACAATAAACGCCAATCCTTATTTATTTTATTAAATCTAGCCAAGTAAGATATTAAAAAGTAAATTCACAAACTAAATTTTTCTTAATTGGCAGTATGTCATTGATAGTCAATAAAAGAAAATACGACCCACTAAAACAAAAGACAATCTCTTTGCTGGCCTCAGCCAGCAATGTTTGTATGAAATTCCATTATTGTCGTCTAATTTGAAATTAGAACGAATCTTCCTCAACTGCTATACAATGGCATACTTCGTGTTCTATTGTCACGACTATAAGGACCACATTTCCTTGGATGTTTGAGAAAAATAATATAAACACACTTACTATTTCTTTCAACTCGCTGAAAATCATCTTCAACACCTTCACGTAGTGCTCGCTATCTATATAGTCAAAGCAGAGTGGGTTCCCCTCTAGTTTGATGGAGCGAAGCGGCAGGTCGCGGCAGCGCAACAGTAACGTCAATTTGTCCAAGAAGTTGTGGGAGAGGTCCAGCTGTTTGAGTCTAGGTGTTATTGTTTGGAGGTCGAAGCCGTCCAATGTGCTGGATGAATAAAAATGTATTTTTTTGTTTAAACGAAAAAGTCTTCAATTTCCATGAGTAAATGCTCTGCTAATAAAAATAAATGATATTAATTTATTGAATCAGACGTTACTTTGCGGAGCTCCATATCAATGAACTGAAACAATTACTACTTTTGACGACCAGGTGGCTTAGTGGTTAGAGAAGCTTGAGGTCCCGGGTTCGATTCCCGGGTCGGGGCAGATATTTGTATGAAAAATACGAATGTTTGTTCTCGAGTCTTGGGTGTTTAATATGTATCTATCTATATAAGTATGTTTATCCGTTGCCTAGTACCCATAACACAAGCTTTGCTTAGCTTACTTTGGGACTAGGTCAATTGGTGTGAATTGTCCCGTGATATTTTATTATTTATTATTTTATTTTATTAATTACCTTATAATAGTTACGTTTATGTGAGAAATGTGTGTTCATGCAGTTCCTCCACCTCCACACACTGTACACACAAATCACACAAACCCAACTATCACCACCACCAAACTAAACTGACACGTTTCGAATTCCAAGCGCGACTGCGGGCAAGTGAGCAAAGTAATTGTTTCAGTTCATTTAATGATATTAAAATACGGACGCAGTTAAACGTGACAACGTCATAACAAAACATTGATGAAATGATTGCGTACTTTTGCCGATTGCGCCTTTCGCTCGCTCGTGCCGCGCCCTCGCTCCGATCGTTCATCGGCGCGAGCGTAACGGGACGCGTAACGGGACAATGCGTTATGTACAGTCAAGGGCAAAAATATGTATACACTTTAGTACCTTGTCACTTTAACCACTGTGACTGTGACACTTCATATATGACGAAAATAGACAAGGTACTAAAGTGCCTATTTTTGCCCTTGACTGTACGTTACATTGCGTCACTCTTTTTCGTGCGTGCGGCCGGCGTTCATCGATTTATTAGACGTCGTCACGTCAAAAAAATGATCTAAATAATAATAATCCAGATCCACCCTTGGTCCGTGGGGTCCTAGCGCCTTAAAGCTCTTTAAGGATATTTCTAAGAGGTTAGTCGACGTCACAGGTGACCGAAGAGCTGGCAGCTTCCTCGGACAAAGAATTAGCTTAGCTATTCAAAGAGGAAACGCTGCCAGCATCTTCGGCACCTTGCCTAAGGGGACTAGCTTTCAGAATATGTTTTAGTTATATTTTATATTTTTGTTTTCTTTTTTCTTATTGTACATACATTTTTTTTAGTCTAGGATAGTTGTACATATGTTATATATTAGTATAAATGGTTTGATTAAATAAAAAATGAATATCATAATAAAATCCAGCATAGAAGAAACACTTACGTAATCCTGTTGTTGGACAAGTTGAGGTCAATAAGATATTCCCAGTTGACAGCGCTCTGCAGCTGAATTAACTCCACCTGGTTCGTTACTCGGTTCAGAGGGAAGTATGCAAAATGGCTGACATCTGAAATTAATAAAGCAGTTACGAATAGGGCATCAAAAATCGGTTTTTGTCATCATTTGACGGTATGTATCGGCTTAACAAGGTTTAAAAAGCCGTGGTGGCCTAGCGGTTGGACCAATGGCCTCTTAAGCCGAGGGCCGTGGGTTCAAATACCGGCTCGCAATTTATGTGAGAAATTACATTTGAAATTTACCATGAGCTTTACGGTGAAGGGAAACATCGTGAGGAAACCTGCATACACCTGTAAAGATATTCAATGGTGTGTGTGAAGTTCCCAATCCGCACTGGGCCCGCGTGGGGACTACGGCCCAAGCCCTCTCATTCTGAGAGGAGGCCTGTGCCCTGCAGTGGGACGTATACAGGCTGGGATAATGATGATGATCGGTTTAACAAAACGCGTCAAAAGGGGAAAGAAAATCGTTTGGGCCGGTTCACCCTGGGCAACAACATGAACATGTTTGTTCTCGGGTCCTGGGTGTTTAATATGTATTTAAGTACTAGCTGCTGCCCGCGACTCCGTCTGCGAAGAATTCGTTTATCGCTATCCCGCGGGAACTATGCAATTTTCCGGGATAAAAGGTATCCTATATGTTAATCCGGATTATAAGCTACTAGCCTTCCGTCCGCAGCTTCGCCCGCGATAAATGAATTTTCCCGTAGGAGAAGGTATTTTCCCGCGGTAAAAAGTAGCGTATGTCACTCAGTGATAATGTAGCTTTCTAACGGCAAAAGAATTTTTGAAATCGGTCCAGTAGTTTCGGAGCCTATTCAATGCAAACAAACAAACAATCAAATCTTTCCTCTTTATAATATTAGTATAGATCTGTGTGCCAAATTTCATCAGAATCCGTCAAACCGTTTTAGCGTGAAGAGTAACAAACATCCATCCATCCATCCATCCATCCATACTTACAAACTTTCGCGTTTATAATATTAGTAGGATGTATCTATCTATATAAGTATGTTTATCCGTTGCCTAGTACCCATAACACGAGCTTTGCTTAGCTTACTTTGGGACTAGGTCAATTGGTGTGAATTGTTCCGTGATATTTATTTATTTTATTTTATTGGGAATCATTGATAACAAACCTTTTTCAGTGAAGAACTCCGTCAAGTCTAGCTTCTTTTCGCCGTCGTATTTCGTCATAAGCCGCTTGCGCAGCACCAGCCGCGGGATCATATCGATCTGGTTGAGAGACAGGTCTGTGAGGGAGATGAACACAGTCAGCTCCACGTCACCCTGAAATTAGAATGGCCATTTTGTAAGTTTTATCGGTGCCTTTGTTTTTGAAGTGAATCTTCTAACGCGACTTCCAACAAGCGTTGCGTTAAATGCGTAGCGTTAAATACGCAACGCAACGCAAGGTGACGTTTACGTTTATCTCGCATTTTATACATACTAACGGCTGTTAAAAACTTCGATAGTGCCATTTAGAACTCACACTGTCTGTGCAAAATGTATGAGACTTGATAAAAGCGCCATCTAGTGAGTAATTTAAACACATTGGTACACATCTCGCATTGTATATATACTAACGGATGTTAAAAACTTCGATAGTGCCATTTAGAACTCATACTGTCTGGGCAAAATGTATGAGACTTGATAAAAGCGCCATCTAGTGAGTAATTTAAACACATAGATGCATAAGTAAATTTAGTTCTTTAAGTTATTGCAATAAGGTTCATATTGATGAATAGGTAAGTACCTTTTTCATTTCCACATTACGAAGTTACACTTCTTCCGCGCGGAGGAACTGCACGCACGATTTATTTATTTATTATCGATTAAAATTTGACTTAACATAAGGTTTTAAGGCCCGGTACAGTCAAGGACTTTAATTCATGAGCCACCATGGAACCTTTTCAAAGGAAAAGTCATTACGATTTTCCTTGTTAATTAATGCGATATCACTAAATATGACGTTTACTGTGAAATGTTTTCATGGTGGCTCATGAGTTAAAGTCCTTGACCGTATCAAGTTGTCGTACAGTTTTGGGACAACCTGTAAAAGTTGAAAATCCGTGGTGGACTAGTGGTTTAACCTATGGCCTCTTAAGCAGAGGATCGTGGGTTCGAACCCGGGCACGTCTGGGTTTTTCTGAATTTATGTGCGAATTTACCATGAGCTACGGCGAAGGAAAACATCGCGAGGACACCTGCGTACACCTGCGAAGAAATATAATGGTGTGTGAAGTTCCCATACGCGCTGCGCCCGCGTGGAACTATAGGCCGAGCCAAGTTCTGAGAGAAGGCCTGTGCCCTGCAGTGGGACGTAGGTATATAGGCCGAGATGTGATTGACAAGATTTCATATCTCTAAGACTGTAATTTGATTCGTTCTCTGTATTCTGGTTGGAAAGAGAAAGACGCTGATAGTTTTAAATTTTCACTAGGATTATTAATTAATTTATTACAATTTTTTCAAGATGTGCTTATTCTAAAAGGGCATAACACCAAAACTACCACACATAGGTCTATTACTTTTGTCTAGTCTCTATTAAAAAAAAAAGTGATGTCGTAAATCTGACGTTGAGGCACAAAATAAGAAGGTACAGAAGTCAATCAAGTGTATGTACTTCACTTTTCATACCTACGCTCGGCGGTCGCTCTAGGGTTGTCAATTATGGCATATACACATAAAACTTATCGTGATAGTGGCACTCGTATCTAGTTGTTTGATTTATTGTTGATATTCAAACGGGAAGAATGGTAATGTAAAATAATAATAATAATAATAATTAAGTCAGGAGGTTCCTCTCTCTGTCGCCCTAACCACCGATAGCTTAGGCCCCGCCTCGCTGCCGGTGGCACCCTAGGTTAGGTTTTTATAATGATTTTACGTTTTGTATGTATAGTTTTATATTTTACTTTTTGTATAATTATTGTAAAAATCTAACCTAAGAGAAAAAATATAAATAAAGAGAATAATAATTAAAATACCTACCTACAATATTTAGCGTTTGTCAATTTTCACTATCGAAAATCCCTAATAACTTCTAAACGGATTATCCTAGTTACACAATTTCCATTGTCCTATCGGTTTTAGACCTAAACCTATCTAATGATACTAAAAACAACACAATATCTATACAAACAAAAAAACATGTTTTCAACTTACGTAATATTAGTGGCGTGAATTTACCTTACAAAAATGTAGTTAGGTACTTACTTCGTTTATACTGATTCAAAATAGGAAACGATTATTACTTTGGGAGTCGGGGCGAGGTGCTTACCTATCTACCTAACTATTCTATGTAACGTTAAAATGAACCATCGAAATACAAGCAGATACCTACTAAACATACCTCTCTGAAACCACTGGTAGCTTAAAAAATGACCATTCACCGTTTAGGGTTGAATTTAAACAACCGTCCACTGAACAGTTATAACCTTTTTTTGTTGCTCCATTATTGCACTCGAAAAATTCCACAGACGCGCGACTACAGCGCGCGCCTCACGCGGATGGATCCGCGATATCGTGTCAGTGAACAGTGTCTATGTGTGCGTTGCTCGAGCGCACTTTGTATGTAGATTTACTTCTGTACCTTCTTATTTTGTGGTTGAGGTTGCTATGAAATTTAAAATTATTACAGCTCTTTTTCTGGTGAAAAAGGCAAAGGGAAAATATCTATTCTCTGTTAGTATTGGTAAATTCAGGTATATTTTTTTAAATTTTTTTTTTTTTTTTAATATGGAGAAATAAATTATAATAAATATTTTTCCTCGTTTAGGTGTCAAAAAAATGAAATCTTGTCAATTGTAGTTCCTCTAAAAAAATAAATGAATTCTAACTTAAACTTAATGAATTACCTTGCGGATATGGAAGCCAACTTTGTGTATGGCGATCAGGGCCGCGCGGCATCGTATCACAAGGAACTTGCACTCTTCCGATGTAAACTGCGGATTAATATTATTTCGTTCTTTAACCTTTCCAACGCCAAGCCTACCCAAAACTTAAAGCTACTTTGAACCTTATGTCATTGCGTGGAGATCACTTTAACGTTATATTTTGTGACTATTAATTTCTCGCCGACAATATTTTTCCCAGCTGTTTATTTTTTAAACTGTGTACTTCAGGATTGTTGTAAAATTATCCTAACCTAACCTATAGGGGTGTACAGGATACTCCTGAAATATATCCTGAATAGTTAACAGTTTCAGAAAAAAAAACAGTTGGGTAATAAATAAATTCCCGAGCACAAGTCACCCTTCCAATCCTTAAAGTAAAAAACAGCAAAGACTTCGCGTCTTTGGCCCCTCTGGCGACTCATTCAAAAAAAAAAAAAAAAATCAGCTGGGAAAAATTATTCGGGGAAAAGGAACGATCCCATTTTTTTAAACAATATTTTTGAAATACTGTTATTGACCGAGTTCCATGTAAAATAAATGGCATACTTACTTATTTTGCTCATTCCCTGAAGTAGTAAGGATAAGTCATGCAAAATAGCTACGTTTGCGTTGAAAATAAACTTGTCACTTCTCATGCACGCAAACTTGTTTTTATGACGAGAGAATGCTGCATAAAATGGCGTTTTATGCTCTAGTGCATAAAGTAAAATCTTCATCGAAGACCAAGGTGCAAACAGTAGAAATTTATAAAATATAAGATTCTTGTTTTTTTTATAACGACCGCTTTAGCCTAGTTGGTAGTGACCCTGCCTACGAAGCAAGAGGTCCTGGGTTCAAATCCCGGTAAGGGCATTTATTTGTGTGATGAGCACGAATATTTGTTCCTGAGTTATGGATGTTTTCTATGTATTTAAGTATTTATTTATCTATATAAGTATGTTTATCGTCGTCTAGTACCCATAGTACAAGCTTTGCTTAGTTTGGGACTAGGTCGATTTGTGTAAGATTGTCCCCTAATATTTATTTATTTATTAATTTATTTATACAATTGGTGATTACGAAATTAATAAAACTAGGCAAATCTAGTACATTGTTAATGAAATTGCAATTCATAAAAAAATAATAGCTTGTTAATTTTATATCCAGTGTTGCTGTTTAATTTCCTCGCAATCGAAGTGAAAAGAAGAATGTAAAACTCAAGCATTAAACCCATCGACGTGTCTATCCACTCTCGCCGTAGCGGCTCTGGTGGCTAGATGGACGTCTCGAGTAAAATGGCTCGTTTTATGCTCTCGTTGTACAATCTACTATTGAGATTCTACTATTTATTGACCGTACTTGCAGTGCTATCCAATCAATGTATTTACCTCAATGAAACAGGGAATAAAACTTTTCCCTTTGACACATTCTAAAACGGCATCCATAACGTCCTCCTTCGTCCAACTCGCTGGATAACCTTTAACCTGTAATATAAGTTTCTGTTGAAATACATGTGTACAAGTTTTTTATCCTTACTTAATATTTAGACGACCCGATGGCCTAGTTGTTAGAGAACCTGACTACGAAGCTTGAGGTCCCGGGTTCGATTTCCGCGTCGGGGCAGATATTTGTATGAAAAATACGAATGTTTTTTCTCGAGTCTGGGTGTTTAATATGTATTTAAGTATCTATTTATATATCTATACATATAAGTATGTTTATCCGTTACCTAGTACCTATAACACAAGCTTTGCTTACTTTGGGACTAGGTCAATTGAAGATAGATAGATAGATTCATTTATTTCAGATTGAAAATTACAATTATATTCAGCATTCCAAATGTCACAAATATAAAGAAATTCACAAAAAGATCGTCAAAAGAATTTAAAAACATAAATGAAAAATACATTAATATAAAATGTCACAAGGATAATAACAATAAAAGTGTAATAAAACAAAAATGTCAATAATAATATTAAATCACATAATGTGTGAATGTCAAAGAAATTTAGAACCACAACATAAAAATGATAAATGAATAATATTAATTCACATAATGTGAAGATGTCATAAGACCAAATAATTACAAGTTAAGTATGAAGTATCTTTTTTCTATTTATTTTTTATTTTCTTCAACTTCATTTTTTTTATTACTTTTACGGTCATCCCGTGAAATCATATATTTCAAACTAAATACAAACTGAAATATAGATGCACAGAAAAAACCCCAGAAAAAAGACCAATGCTGGGCTAACTTCTAGACCAGTGATGGTGTAGGTGTAAGCACGCAGCACGGAACGCTGAGGACCTGGGTTCGATTCCCAGCATTGGTCTTTTTTCTGGGATTTTTTCTGTGCATCTATATTTCAGTTTGTATTTAGTTTTAAATATATGGTTTCACGGGATGACCGTAAAAGTAATAAAAAATGAAGTTGAAGAAAATAAAAAATAAATAGAAAAAGATACTTCATACTTAACTTGTAAAAGTTGGCCTAGTAGCGCCATCTCTTGGTCCAGGTGAGCGGGTAGCTCCGAAGGAGTGTTGAAGTCTCTCGGTAGAGGGCATAACATAGATGCGCTTTATCACTGCCTAATGTGATTATAACAGACTGAAGTGTACGATGTATGGGAAAGATTCGTCGCTAACTTCTAGACCAGTGATGGTGTAGGGGTAAGCACGCAGCACGGAACGCTGAGGACCTGGGTTCGATTCCCAGCATTGGTCTTTTTTCTGGGGTTTTTTCTGTGCATCTATATTTCAGTTTGTATTTAGTTTGAAATATACCAAATAATTAGTAAATAATAACAATAAAAACAAAAAGAATAAAAATACATTCTGATTCAGTTGTCAAATTAAATAAGGATAATATCATATTCTTTTACACAGTACAATTATTTATCCATAAGCAGTTTTTTAAGTCGGCGTCCAAATGTTTCGTCCGAACATTCACTTTTTAAGTCAGAGGGTAGACGCTCGTAAAACCTAGGGCCTATGACGCGCGGGTTTTTATCAAGCAGCGCCAACCGCCGCGGCACCACTTGCAATCGCCCAGTCTGGCGGGTTATTCTACCCGGGATATTGACGCGTTTAAACAAATTTATATTTCGGCGAGTAAACATTATTATGTCGTAGACATACTGTGAATATTGCGTCAATATCCCAATTTTTTTAAATAGCTCCCTACAAGAGTCTCTAGGTTTTACGCCAGCCAATGTGCGCAGAGCTCGCTTCTGGATCTTAAACACTCTGTCAGAATCAGTTGAAGTGAATTTTCCCGTGATATTTATTTTTATTTATTACTAGCTGTTGCCGGCGACTCCGTCCACGAAGATAAAAATAGCCTACGACTTATTCTCAGACCTGCCGAATACAGAGAAAAAAGTCTCATAAAAATCGGCCAAGCCGTTTCGGAGGAGTTCGGTAACAAACACCGTGACACGAGAATTTTATATATTAGATTAGAAGAAGAAGATTTTATCATAGATGCGAAAGTAATTCTGTCTGTTATCTCTTCATACTTAAACCGCTGAACCCCTAGATTAAATTAGGTATGGAGACAGTATGAGACCTTAGGAACGACATAGGATATATTTTATCCCAGAAAAATTCTTAGTTCCCGCGGGATAGCAATAAAGTCGCGGGCAAAAGCTAGTTTCTATTATAAGGTAACAAACTGTTAAAAGAAAAAATAATACTTTGTCTCTGTCTGTCAAAGATAACCGAATGTTAAGTTAACAGAAGCTTATAAAGCGTGTAAAGTATCAGCACATGAATAAATAAACGGAACAGAATAAAAGCTTCCGAACAGAGCGCGAAATTATTACCTATTATCATAGGGTTGTAACTCGGTAAAAAAAAAATAAAAATCAAAATATTTTATTCAAACAAGTACCTAAGTATCTAATATCTGTATATCTACAAACACTACAACAGGTAGGCATCTTTAAAAACAACCGAACACCCGAACTATGTAGCTAAACGCTAAACGGTCGCGTCGTCGCTGGCGGCACACCTGAACTTTGTCTACTCACTGAGCTAGTTCAAACCGGTTTGTCTCCGAGCGGGCGCCGGTGCACGCCCCCCCCCCGTCTTGTCTGTGACAGGTCACGCACACATATGTTGTGCGTGTAGTAGTGTAATGCGTGCGCGGCGTTGTTTGAAGCTTTTATTCTGTTCCGTTTATTTATTCATGTGGTATCAGCGCACTGAGTTAAGATTTATATGATCTAGTATAATTCGATTTCTATCTCCCTCACTCCTACGGTCAAGTGCAAAAATATATATACGTTAGCAAGGTATCAAAAATATCTATACAACTCTATGTCATTAGCCATAAGGTTGAAGTTTAGATATGCTTGCAACTGTTACAGTCGCACTGTACCTAATAAATAAAGAAAGGCATATTACCAAGACTTGTATGAAACAGCTGTCCTTTTCATACCCCGACTCCATTTGCTCCTGCTCTAATATCATCACGGACTGAAAATAAAAAAAAAATTCAAGAATCCAATCCTGAAATGTCCATATGTGGTGATGCCAGCAAAAAAAAACTTGACGCATAGTACAATTAATTATTATTAGTACAAATGATTCGAAGATATAGCTGTAATAAGAAACTTGTGAATTTTAAATCGGAAAAAACATGACGCTATTAGGTACGTACTTGATTACTTGACAAAACCGGGCAAGTGTGAGTCGTGCCGAGGGTTCTGCACAAATTTGTAGGTATGTCAAATTATACGCTTTAAACGGTCGTATCTATAAAAATCTAATGTGTGTCCCATCTAACCCTGCTTCTAAGGCAAACGTACGGAGTGTGGAGTCAATTTATATAGCTTAATTTTTTTTCTTGTAGCGGCAATAGCATAGGGTTGCCATACGTCCCGGTACGCCGGGACATGTCCCGGTTTGAAGCATGGTGTCCCGGCGTCCCGGCCGATAAGCAAATTGTCCCAGTTTAAAAACCATAGTAATTTAATAGAGGGCTGGATTTGGTAAACAGTAATATACCTAGCGGCAGCGCATGCTACACGCTGCGCTCGTAGCCGATAATGTGCATTTTCACCAATATAGCGAAAAGCGCCAACAAACAAAAAAACCCAAAAAAAAAAAGTAAAAAACTCGCTGGCATTGAATGGCTGTGTTAAAAGTTGTTTTGTGTTTAGGCAAGGACTAAACCTTTAAAGTTACCTATTGCTGTAATAAAAGTTTATTTTTTTCTATAATTTATTGAATCAGGCGTTACTTTGCGGAGGTCCATATTAATGAACTAAAACAATTACTTTGCTCACCCGCGACCTTACAATAGTTACGTTTATGCAAGAAATGTGCGTTCATGCAGTTCCTCCACCTCCACACTGTACGAACACACACAAATCACATAAACCCAACCATCACCACCACCAAGCTACACTGACGCGTTTCGAACTCAACCAGAGCTCATCTTCAGAGTTACCACAACCGTATACTATGCTACCAAATGTTAAACTAACTAACTATTTTTTTCTACCTTTACTAGTTTTTCTTTAAATGTCCCGGTCTGAGTCCCCACACTTATGGCAACCCTACAATAGCAATATACTTTATGTATAAATTTCAGCTCTATATCTATTATGATGCTTGAGATACAGCTTTGTGACGGACATACAGACAGACGGAGAATGTAGCGGCAGTAATAGGGTTCCGTTTGCCACCTTTCGGATACGGAAACTTAAAAACATGAAGGTTAGCTTTTTTTTTTCTTCATAAATCCGTGATCGGTGTTTCACCATGATGATGATGATGATCTAATTCAGCCGATTAGGGCCATGGAAACAGCTTCAACTCCGTTAAGCCAAGTTTAGACCTGCAAGAAAAATTGTACAAGTTGAATTACATTGCGCGGCCGCAAAGCAAACTAATTTGAAGTGTGCAAACGAACGCTGCAATGTAAAGCAACTTGCGCGATTTTTCTTGCTAATCTAAACTGGGCTTTACTGTCGATCATGTGCTCGCAAGTGGCGTCCGTACGTGGACACTAACACAAGCAATATTTAATTAAATAGCATCACAATACCTTCTAGAATTTACAAGTTATTCCAGCGAATCACATTTGCCACCAAGCGCCACCTGTATGCGTTGTGTATACAACACTAATACATAGACTCATAGACTCTTCCGGGCCGAGAGATGGCGCTATATTCAATAGATCACAATTAAACGAACAAAATACAGCAAAAATATCGTATCAAAATTGGAAAGTACAATTTCCGAGTGTAACAATTAGTTAACCATCATTTTTACTGTACCTTAGAGTTCCTAGACGACACAGTCTTCCGAAGTGTTACATTTTTCTTCCACGGCCAAAACGGCAGGTACTTCTTGACAGTTTCGTCTTCGCTCTTTAGTATGCAGCTTCTCAGATATACTGGGACGTAGCGATAAGACTCCGTGCCCTCGTCAACGACTTCCCTGTGACATACATATATTTTATTTTTTTGAGAGATTTTATCCAACTTATTTAAAAGCGAAAAAGTTTTTTGGGTGCGCCGGTGGGATTGGGAGCGACGTGGTTCAATTGGTAGAACACCCAGATTGTGGCGCATACCCAGGAGACGTGGGTTCGAATCCCACCGGCGCACCCGAAAAACTTTTTCGCTTTTAAATAATCTTAGGTTCGGTGAGCAGCCGTATTGCTAATAAAAATGAATAATATTTGAATAAATAAATGTGGTACATCATTTCTTACGCATTTCTAATGAAATTTGGAACGTAGGAGTCATAGCTTCTAATAGTTGTGATGGAAGTTACCACACGCCACTGTTGGCGTATGTAAGCGATTAAGTATTTCGGGGAAGTCAGTTGGGAGCGACGTGGTTCAATTGGTAGAACACCCAGGTTGGGGCGCATACCCAGGAGACGTGGGTTCGAATCCCACCGGCGCACCCGAAAAACTTTTTCGCTTTTAAATAATCTTAGATTCGGTGAGCAGCCGTATTGCTAATAAAAATAAATAATATTTTTATCCAACTTGCCGTGTTAGAATGGATCAAATATTTGAAGTCGAACTTAACCCATTTCCAGTGGTCGGATTGGCTCGCAATTACTAAAATAGGTTGTATGACAATGCAAGTACAGTTAGCAAAAAGATCATAAAATTTTGGTTACCTATCAAAATTTAGAATTATTTTTTTCCGAATATTCAAAATCCCGAATGCTTCATTTATCCGAATGCATTTTTTTCTGAAACTGTAAATATTTCAGGATTTTTATAAAACAACCCTAACCTAACCTAAAGGGTTCTACACGATGGTCCTGAAATAAATCCTGAAATAACGACCGCTTTAGCCTAGTTGGTAGTGACCCTGCCTACGAAGCAAGAGGTCCTGGGTTCAAATCCCGGTAAGGGCATTTATTTGTGTGATGAGCACGAATATTTGTTCCTGAGTTATGGATGTTTTCTATGTATTTAAGTATTTATTTATCTATATAAGTATGTTTATCGTCGTCTAGGACCCATAGTACAAGCTTTGCTTAGTTTGGGACTAGGTCGATTTGTGTAAGATTGTCCCCTAATATTTATTATTTTTTATATTTATTTTTAATATTTACAGTTTCAGTTTCGTTGCTTTCGGACGAATGAAGTTTTCGGGATTCTAAACCTTCGGCAATAAAATTTTCTAAACATCGATAGGATCCCTAAAATTTTATTGAATCAACTAAATAATTCGTTCCCATCGTCTGTATTTCCAGATACCTTCTGGCTTATTGTCTAACGCTTCTGACGCTTGCCTTCGCAATCACTATTTCTTTCTGTCAAACGGTATAAGATGGTGACAGAAAGAGACGGTGGAAGCGAAGGCAAGCGACAGAAGCGTTAAACAATACGGCCTCTGGGCTCTTCAATGCTAGAGTGAATAGGCTGTTACTGAACCAGTGAGGTACACCTTTGGCCTCATCTGCACTTTTCATCGGGTGAGATAGTGGTCATAATCACGGGTCAGTATTATTAAAAAAAAAAAAAATCTGCTACTCCATTAATTTCAAATAATAATAATAATAATAATAATAATAAATATTAGGGGACAATCTTACACAAATCGACCTAGTCCCAAACTAAGCAAAGCTTGTACTATGTTGTACTGTATTGTAAATATCGACACCTTAGTTCACACTCATACTAATTACAATGAACTGCACAGTTAAATAGTAGTTTTGTACACTAGGACATACAGTGCTAATTTGCATGTGCAGTTCATTGTAATTAGTAATAAATATAAATATAATAAATATTAGGGGGACAATCTTACACAAATCGACCTAGTCCCAAACTGAGCAAAGCATGTACCATGGGTACTAGACGACGATAAACATACTTATATAGATAAATAAATACTTAAATACATAGAAAACATCCATAACTCAGGTCAGGAACAAATATTCGTGCTCATCACACAAATAAATGCCCTTACCGGGATTCGAACCCAGGACCTCTTGCTTCGTAGGCAGGGTCACTACCAACTAGGCTAAAGCGGTCGTTAAATAGTAGTTTTGTACACTAGGACATACATCATTGTAATTAGTATGAGTGTGAACTAAGGTATCGATATAATTTAATAACCTTTAGGTACCCGCAGCATCGCTCGCATGAACAATGACATGACTTCTAGTTGCGGAATTGACAACCTTTCATTTTTTTAACACCTGAAAATTACTGCAGATATCGAAAGAGTTTCGCCTCCTGAACACGGAAAAATATTTATTATAATTTATTTCTCCATATTTAAAAAAATACAACAAATTTAAAAACATATATGTACTTACAAATACGTTCACAGAATAGATATGTTTCCTTTACCCTTTTCACTAGTAAAAAGAGCTGTCATAATTTTCAATTTGATAACAACCTTAACGTCAAATTTACGTCATCACTTTTTTTTAATAGAGACTAGACAAAAGTAATGTATCTATTCTATCGTTACGCTCTTTTAGAATAAGCACATCTTTAAAAAATTGTAACAAATTAATTAATAATCCTAGTGAAAATTTAAAACTATCAGCGTCTTTCTCTTTCCAAACAGAATACAGAGAACGAATCAAATTACAGTCTTAGAAATATGAAATGTTGTCAATTGATATCAACTAGCAAACATACGTGCGCACGCACACGCAAACACGCCCACACGCACAGATACGATACGGTGTGATAATAAACTGTCGCCCAACTAGGCACTAAGTGTATTTACAACTTAGTCTTACAAGACTGGCACTGAATTCTTAACAAGGATGATATAGACTGGATTAGCAATCGCCATAGTACAGAACAGACCGACCGCTGAAAAATAGTTCGATTATATTTATAGCCCGAGGCTTTGAAAGCAAAACAGTAAGACTAACAGATGTTTCATATTACTGCAAATGTATTATTATTATTATGCAATATTTTTGAAAAATAATACATTTGTAGTATTATGAAACATCGGTAGTCTTATTGTTTTGCATTCAAAGCCTCGGGCTACATTGTAAAAAAAAAATATATCACGGGACAATTCACACCAATTGACCTAGTCCCAAACTAAGCAAAGCTTGTATAGTCGACCAAGTAAGTGTTTTACCATTTTTTGTGACAGTTCCTGCATCAGAATAAAAACAATAAGGCTGATTGTCACATTGACTTGTAAGTGAAAATAGCCTTTGATGTCTTAAGTCATACAACTGACATTGAACTTTAGGGTGGTTAAGGAGTTTCTTGGTTCTATACTATGGGTACTAGACAACGGATAAACATATTTATATAGATTAATACATATTAAATAAACACCCAAGACTCGAGCACAAACATTCGTATTTTTCACACAAATATCTGCCCCGACCGGGAATCGAACCCAGGACCTCAAGCTTCGTAGCCAGGTTCTCTAACAACTAGGCTATCCGGTCGTCTATCAGTCCGGATGTCAGCGCCATACTATGGCGATTAGTAATCCAGTCTATATCATCCTTCAAAAAAAAAAATTAAAACGTTTATTCTGCAAATAGGCCGCAAAGGGCTCTTTTACATGTAACTTTTTTTAAACTACCAGCGCTTTCGTAAGGACCATCATTGCCAAGAAGAATGCGCCGCAAGAAACTTGGCAGGAAGTCATCTTTTCAAATTAAAATATAATAAAATACAAACTAAAAAACCATACAAATATAGAATTAAATAAAAAATAATAATAATTATATAAAAAAAAACAATACAGGGATGTATTGGGTCCCTTAGTCAAAAAAAAAACTAAAACTATACCTACATCTTAACTAACTATATCTATGTTCGGTGGAAGTGTAGAATGCTTCCACCGTCAAAAAAAGAAAAAAAAAAAAGATTCTAAAGTGCTGTTATTACCTGACAGCTTGTTCCTTGTTAATCATTAGGTTGATAGTAAGCTTGGGTTTCTTTGGTTTCGTAATGTTTAGTGGGCCTAGCCGCTTGAACGCGCTCAGTCGCTTCTGGCTGGGTTGTTGAATGTCTGGGGACTCGGAGCCGTCTCGAGACTCTTAAAGTTAAAATGGTTAGTCAAAGCTTATTCTCATGAAGTAGATTACTCTTAACCTTATCAATGACAAGCCTAGTGTTAGCATTAGCTTGATTTATGGGCATTTTTAATATAGTACCACCTACATTTTTTTTCATTGAGGAAATTATGGGGTTTTCTTGTTTAAAATAAAATCACGAGTATTATTCATTTTCATAAAGGAAAAAAGTATTCTTATGTTTTGAGTTAGCTTTTCGACATTTTTCATACAGTTTAAGTCATCAAAATTAATAGCACTCTTGATTCTGAGTAGAAAAAAAAAATGTGGCAGGTACGTTTTAAATTGAAAATGCCCGTAAATTACCTACTTGACCTAGTAAGGCCCAACTTAGTAAGTGCATACATCAAAGCAAATCTCAACTTTTCTTGACTGACAAATAACTTAGGACAATAAAAGTTTCAAATTATGATGGTTAAAATTTACGGCTTTACGAGATTAAAGCTTTCGACACACAGCGGGCGGGGCGGGACCTCGACGGGACGATACAATCTGTAATGTACTACTTTAAATAGACGCCGTCAAACGGCGTTGTTTGACGGCGTTTATTTAATGTAGTACATTACAGATTGTACCGTCCCGTCGGCGTCCCGTCGAGGTCCCACCCCGCCCGCTGTGTGTCGAAGGCATTATAGTTTGCCAATCTATTTCACAGAAAAAAAAAACTTTATTTTTACATGAATAAATACCTTCTTCAGCCTTCCCAATGGTTTCACTGTACGTGTCCGAAGGTGAGTATGGTCGGTCGGGTTTTGGCTCGTTTTGGCCAAACGTTGGCGCATTGGAGCCAGTATCGGGTCCAAGGTCGTCGTAAATGGATTGTTCGGCGGGTGGTTCTTCCACTGGAGCTGGGGTCGGTAGTATCCAACTAGGTAATTCTAGTGCGGCAAGGACTTTACTTTCCGTAACTGAAATGAATATACATACACACATCACGCCTGGATTCCGAAGGGGATAGGCAGAGCACACAAAACGCTACATTTTGCGTTTCACGGCTACCGTAAAACAGGGTTACTTTAAAATGTAGGGTCTTTTGGAAAACAGTTTTTACGCCGAGTCTTTATTTTTTTAGACCATCTGTGGCAGTGGAATAACTACCTTGATAAATGACCTAACTTTTTACGTCATTTGCTCAATCGAGCTATGAATATTTGCATTTTTATAACCATTTTAAATCTATCAAAGTAGCCCCAAAATTTGCTAAAGTAACCCCAGTTTACCGGTACTTTTAGCAATTTTAGGTTTAATGTTATTTAAAAGTGATACAATAGTGACAGGTCGCTAGCTTATCAGTTATCACCTGCAATATTCCTTAACCCATTTCCTTAGTCGCTTCTTACGACATCCATGGAAGAAATGGAGAGGTGTATTTCTTAACCCGACACCACATGAATATAGTTTTACTAGCTGTTGCTCGCGACTCCGTCCGTGAAGAATAGAGGTATAAAAAATAGCCTACGACCTGTATCTACCGAATATAGAGAAAAAAAGTTTCATAATAACTATAAATTAAAAATTTAAAAAACCCCCAACCCAATTATGTCATACGTATGTTTGAACATAAAAGTAAATGCCCATTATGCGTCTAAGATCCCTTCCGTCGAGTGAATTATAAGTATAAGACATAGTTCAATGATAACATATTAAAAAAACCGGCCAAGTGCGAGTCGGACTCGCGCACCGAGGGTTCCGTACAAATTTATATGTATCTATGAACATCCAGTCTTAGCAGACCCCTGCTCCTAAGCAAAATGTGCGTAGTGTGGGATCATTGTAGATTGGTTACTGATATAGACAGATAGAGAAAAAAAATCATGCTTTTCGTAATTTTTCCTTTATTTGTGCTATAAGACCTTGCCTCGTACCAAATTTCAAGATTCTGAGTTCACGGGAAGTACCCCGTAAGTTTTGATTCCCTTGCGCGTAGTTGCGAGTTTGAAAATATACGGCATAAATTGCTGTTTTTGATTGCGTTGACATAGAAGTTTGATTTTGTTACAGCTTAAACGTATTATAGACCTGAGTATTTGATGATTTTCAATTCAATACCTTTACGCGTTCATGAGGAAAAGGGAAAACTTTAAAATTATTAAAAATATTTTTTTTTATATGATGTTACTAAAAATATACGGTTTTCGCAATTTTTCCTTTATCTGTGCTATGACACCTTGCTTCGTACCAAATTTCAAGATTCTGAGTTCACGGGAAGTACCCTGTAGGTTTTGATTCCCTTGCGAGTGTCGAAAATATGCGGAAATTTGCGGCATAAACGGCTGTATCTTTTGTTTGCGTTGGTTTAGAAGTTTGATTTTTTCACAGCTCCAAGGGACAGTAGACCTGAGTATTTGATATAAATTTCAGCTTGATACCTCCACGCGTTCCTGAGAAAAAGGGTCTTGACAGACAGACGGACGGACGGACGGACGGACGGACAACAAAGTGATCCTATAAGGGTTCCGTTTTTTCCTTTTGAGGTACGGAACCCTAAAAAAACAATAATTAAACGAGACATTGAACATTAGGTATTAAAGATATTCTAAAATTCGATTTAATTATATTTAGAAAATTGACATTTAATTCATATCAATCATATTGTATTAGTATTATTTTTTTATGACACCGCTCATCTACCTTATCCATATATAAGAATAAGAATAAAGTATATGTATACTAGCTTTTGCCCGCGACTTCGTACGCGAAGACAATAACGTTAGGTTGTTTGGATGAAATCTGGCACACAGGTAGTTTATTACATGAATTATAACACATAGGATAATGCCAGGAAAATGAAAAGCTCCCGCGGAATAGGAATAAGTGAATTCTATAGCCGCTAAGCCGTGGTGCCCTAGTGGTCAGACCTATGGACTCTTAAGCAGAGGGTCGTGAGTTTGAGCTCGGGCTTGCACCTCTGAGTTTTTCCGAATTCATGTGGTAAATTACGTTTGAAGTTTACCATGAGCGTAATAGTGAAGGAAAACATCGCGAGGAAAGCTGCACACACCTGAGAAGAATTTCAATTGTGGGTGTGAAGTTCCCAAATCTACTGTCCAAGTCCTCTCGTTCTGGGAGGAGGCCTGTGCCTGATTGAAACAGGCTTTTTTTATCCCGGAAAGTGTAAAGTAAAGTTTCCGCGGGATAGAAATTCCTTTTTTGACCTTTTTTGAAAATCAGAGACATTGTAGCTTTTTATTAGTGAAATGATTTTATCAATCAGCCTATATTCAATTCACTTATTTCTATCCCATGTGAATTTAGTATTTTCCCGTAGAAAAGTAACCTATGTCAATCAGGGATACTGTAGCATACTATTAGAGAAAGAATTTTTTAAACCACCCACAAATTTGGATTGACTTACTTCTATCCTGAGGGAATTTTGCATTTTCCCGAAGAAGAGTAGTCTATGCCAATCAGAAATAGTGTAGCTTTCTATTGGTGAAAGAATTTTCAAAATCAGCCCCGCAGTTGAATTCAGTTTTTTCTATCCCGTGGGAATTTTACATTTTCCTGAAGAAAAAGTAGTCTATGTCAATTGGGGATAGTCATATCATATCATATGAAAGAATTTTTAAAATCAGTGCCGATGTTGAATTTACTTATTTCTATCCCGTGGGAATTTTTTTATTATCCCGGATTAAGTACCCTATGTAAATCAGGGATACTGTAGCTTACTATTGGTGAAAGAATTTTTGAAATCAGCCCCGAAGTTGAATTCACTTATTTCTATCCCGCGGGAATTTTGCATTTTCCCGAAGAAGAGTAGTCTATACCAATCAGTTGTAGCTTCCTATTGGTGAAAGAATTTTCAAAATCAGCCCCGAAGTTGAATTCAGTTTTTTTCTATCCCGTGGGAATTTTGTATTTACTTGAAGAAAAAGTAGCTTTTGTTAATCGGTGATAGTCATATCACATAATATGTAAGAATTATTAAAATCAGCTATGAAATTGAATTAATTTATTTCTATCCCGTGGGAAATTTGAATTTTCGCGGATAAAAAGTAACTTATGTCAATCAGGAATAGTATAGCTTTCTATTGGTAAAAGAATTTTCAAAATCAGCTCCGAAGTTGAATTCAGTTTTTTCTATCCCGTGGGAATTTTGCATTTTCCTGAAGAAAAAGTAGCCTATGTCAATTGGGGATAGTCATATCATATCATATGAAAGCATTTTTAAAATCAATGCCGATGTTGGATTTACTTATTTCTATCCCACGGGAATTTTGTATTATCCCGGAAAAAAGTACCCCAAATCAGTTTGTAGCTTTTTATTGGTGAAAGAATTTTCAAAATCAGCCCCGAAGTTGAATTCAGTTTTTTCTATCCCGTGGGAATTTTGTATTTTCCCGAAGAAAAAGTAGCTTTTGTTAATCGGGGATAGTCATAATATCACATAATATGTAAGAATTATTAAAATCAGCTACGAAATTGAATTAATTTATTTCTATCCCCTTGGAATTTTTAACTTTCCCGGATAAAAAGTAACTTACGTCAATCAAGAATAGTGTAGCTTTCTAATAGTGAAAGAATTTTTTAAATCGGCTCAATAGTTTCAGAGATTCTGCTATAAACAAAAAAACAAAGAAAGTTTAGATATTTAACTTTCCCGTGGGAATTTCAAAAGATATATACTGTGGCGGGCTTTTTTGTAGGACTATTTAAGATAAACATTTCCATCATACATTACTTATGTGTAACTCTAGCGGTTTTGGCATTCCTGCGAAGAATTCGTTTATCGCTATCCCGCGGGAACTTTGCAATTTTCCGGGATAAAAAGTATCCTATATGTTAATCCCGATTATAAACTATCTGTGTGCCAAATTTCATCAGAATCCGTCAAACCGTTTTAGCGTGAAAGAGTAACAAACATCCATCCATACATACATTCTTACAAACTTTCGCGTTTATAATATTAGTAGGATTAATATGTAGTATAATGTAGTTAAATTAGAATTAAAACAGTCTGAGAATTGACATTTTTGTACCCCAAACAGGGTGTTGTGTACCTACTATTGCATAATATGTCACCTACTGTAATGAACATTTTTTTTTTTTTTTTTTTTATTGATAGAGGGAGGCAAACGAGCAAGTGGTCGCCTGTTGGTAAGCGATCACCACCACCCATGAGAACCAGAAACCCCAGAAGGGTCACTAGTCCGTTGCCGGCCTTTAACACACTCTTTTCTTGAAGGCCCCGATGTCATAGTTAGTTTGAAACACCGTAGACGGGAGTTGATTCCACAATTTTACTGTGCGAGGCAGGCGAGGTTGTAGATGGATATTCATCAAGGTGGTGACGGTGGAACGCAGAATTACGGCGCGACGTGCGATAGTGGAAGCCTGTAGCTGGTAATAAATTGAATAGCTCCTCGGAGCACTCCCCGTAGTAGAGCCTGTAGAGCACACAAAGAGAACCTACGTCTCTTCGCAAGGAAAGGGGATCCAAACGACCAGAAACTAGCGTGTCGCCGACAAGTCGAGCTGCGCGACGTTGCATACGGTCAAATGGAGAAAGCATTGGGGCGCCCCCATGACTTATAAATGAAATGAAATTAAATTAAATATAACAAGCTTCACCATCTCTAGTGCCCGGTTTAGTTCCAGGAATTGGCGTGTTAGGGTTTGGCGGCGCCGTAGGCACTTCCTTCGCCATTTTCTTCTCTTTTATTTCTTTTTCTTGCTCTCTCATGATCAAGAATGACTTTGGTATACCTGGTAACATTAAATGAATAGAATTAAGGCCACATATTTTTATAAAAATAAAACAAATAATTAATGATTGTGTTACAATGAAGGTTCTATTTCCACGAAGCATTTAGGTTCTGTCACATAGCTAAACTATGTTTAGTAAATAACAAAATATAATGGCGTCAAATAACCTGTTTCTGGTTTTTAAAATAATTACGCAGTGTTTTTTCTATGAATATTAACAGCTAGTTGATGTTCTTACCTTTCGGATAGTCATAGGCTGTAAAAGAAATATTATTTTTAGAAATATTAATAAGCAGCATCAAACACATAATTAAGTAAAGCAAACAGCATTTCTCCGCAATATTCCAAAAGCTGCCAGATATTTTGGAATAGATGTTTGACGCTCTTCAAAAACTTTGGTCCCTTTATAATAAATACACAAAAACACAGACTTGGCTGTATGGTGATGGGGCTTGGGCTTGGCTGTAGGGTAGTGGGACTCGGCTGTAGGGTTGTGGGACTCGGCTGTAGGATAGTTGAAGCTTGACTGTAGGGTAGTGGGACTCGGCTGTAGGGTTGTGGGACTCGGCTGTAGGATAGTTGAAGCTTGACTGTAGGGTAGTGGGACTCGGCTGTAGGGTTGTGGGACTCGGCTGTAGGATAGTTGAAGCTTGACTGTAGGGTAGTGGGACTCGGCTGTAGGGTTGTGGGACTCGGCTGTAGGATAGTTGAAGCTTGACTGTAGGGTAGTGGGGCCTAACCGATTATTTACTTATATGTAGGTAGTATACTCTATCCCAGAATTTTCTTTTTGTAATTTATTTTTCTTCAATTATTCAATAATAATCCGTTAACAACTCAACATACTTCAATTTTTTTAAAATATTGTTTCAATATTATTTTGAACAAATCTGGTCAAGTTACAGACCAACTAAATAATCTAGCTTGTTAATTATTATTCTCCTCAGACATTATACGTAAAAGAGTTGTTAAAACTTAAACTAGCCCCAAGATTTTAGTGTCTATACGGGAAGTATTGTCAAGTGTTTACCCTGTCTTAAATACCTATTTAAAATGTCTACGAGCCCTTGGAATATTAAAACAGATCGAGTAACGCAGTTAATGTTACGCGAATTATTAGTGGAACTCACAAGCCACACAAAATCACACACTCAATCACACTCTGAAGATGAGCTCTGGTTGAATTCGAAACGCGTCAGTGTAGTTTGGTGGTGGCGGGCGATGGTTGGTTTGTGTGATTTGTGTGGGTTCGTACAGTGTGGAGGTGGAGGAACTGCATGAACACGCATTCCTTACATAAACGTAACTACCGTAAGGTCGCGGGTGTGCAAAGTAATTGTTTCAGTTCCACACTAAATAGTTTCAAACGCACTACCTAACAGACTCCCAGAAAGAGCAGAAAACGTTTGATAATAGAATTAAAACTGTTTATGCACGTTAGTGTCCACTCTGTTTCGCCGCCCTGCCCTCCTCTTCCTCATGTAAAATTGTTGCCATAATTTTGACCATTAATGCAAGCAGCGCCGTTACTGCAAACAAGTAGCCGTGCCTTCATATCGACGGCAACAACGTATATGATTCTAACTGAAAAATTACAACTTTACAGGAGAGCCAAATGAAGGTAGAAGTCTTCATAACTTTTTTCGTAATAAAGTTATTAGTCTAAATTTTTACGCGTATAATTATTTTAATATCACATTACTCAAATTGTAGTTTTGAAGAAATGCAGATAGGCCACATAAACTAGGTTCATTTAGCCTGCTCACAACCATATACAATAGAACAGTATATACTGTTCTATATACCACTTGGAATTATGTACTCGGATAGAATTTGCTCTAAAATTTACGTAAACAGTTCTACCTGACACTTAGAATGCAATGCTAGGATGCTTAATTGATAAAAAAATATTTATATAGGTCTATCTAACACTTCGAATATTATCCGTTGCAAAAAAAAAAATCTAGTATAAGATTCTATGTGAGGATTACGTTATTAGTTTAAAATTACTTAATTCAGTACTTTGTAAATTTTGTATGATAGATTTTATAACAAATAATGTTTTTTTAAAATATTTGCACTTAAAAATCACGTTAATATTTTTTAAAACGTCACATTAAAGTTTCACTTCAAAAATAAAGTTTTAAAAAATATTACTCAGTTTTTTTTTAAGTACGACGTAAATAGGTTAACGTGACTGATAGAACAATTTACATAATGCCTTTGTTCTTTAAATTACGTAAAAAGTTCTAAGCGGCAGATAGGACATAGGACTGTACTCGATGTTAGCTACAGCTAGCCAGTAACGTACCTAGTTCTAAGTGTCAGATAGGACATAGGACTGTACTCGATGTTAGCTACAGCTAGCCAGTAACGTACCTAGTTCTAAGTGTCAGATAGTCCTGTATACGCGGTCTCCTTAAACATCGTTTTATACATATGTAGATCTATGTGTCAGATCGAACAGTGTACCCTGTATTTTGCTGATAATATATCTAATTGAACTAAAATATGAAAAATTGTTACATACCTCCATTTGTAGTGGAAGCTTGATTCAATTTTGGTTCGAAACAACCAACCCCGACCTTTTTTCTCCTGATTTCAAAGATTCTAAATATTTTTTACGTTTTTCCCTCATGAGTTCAAATAGTGTATTGACTGAAATTATTAATTTAGAAGAATGAAACAGACTTTTAGCATAAAAAACAAATAAGAAATCGTGCGTGCAGCTCCTCCGCGCGGAAAAAGTGAAACTTCGTAATGTGGAAATGAAAAAGGCACTTATACATCAATATGAACCTTATTGCAATAACTTAAAGAACTAAAGTTACTTATGCATCTATGTGTTTAAATTACTCACTAGATGGCGCTTTTATCAAGTTCTACAGTTCTACAGCGCTAGCGAAACAAGTTACACAACTCGTCGCTAGATGGCGTTGCTCCTCGTGCGCACGTTATTTTCAATATTTTTCTTGATTTTTCATAATTCTCAAATATATTCAATACTTTTTTTTAGTAAATACGTTTAAAATACTTTATTCTACGATCTACCATTAAAATAGTTTTGATTATTACAAGTTTTCATATTAAACCACGCAATTGTTTTGGATCGCATTGACGAAGTTTTTAACATCCGTTAGTATATATACAATGCGGACGTCTCGTAAACGTCAACTTGCGTTGCGTTGCGTTGCGTATTTAACGCAACGCTTGTTGGATTGGAAGTCGCATTAGAAGTTTCACTTCAATATGAAAGTATATTAATTGTAATACCAGTAATATTTTTTAGGTATTGCCGTAAATATTCACGTGCGTTGAGTAGTCGACCTGACCGCGAATGGAATGCGAAGTGGTAAATCGCACTTTGTGTGCGCGAGTGAATGAGATAGCGTTCATCGTCTATAGTTCGATGTGGCACTTCGAATAGTATTCGTGTCAGTTTATTGGAGTTGACCACAGATGGACATTTGTAAAACCTAAACTAAGTGGAATTTTAATACAATTTTTATATTAGGCGGCTGGTATGAGCTTCTAAATTGTTATGCTAATGCGTATGTGGTTAGAACCTTTTAGCACATTGCACCTTGTACGTTGTTGCCGTCGATATACATTATATCTTGAGTTCTAAAAACAGCTCTAACAATTTCGATGAAATTTGCTATAAAGACATATACATACATAATACATAATAAGCAGCGATATAATTATATGAGTATATGTATAGGGAATTTCGGAAGCGAAAAATTGATCTAGGTCTCGTCTTATCCGCAGTTGCTGTACGATCTGTGGTTGTAGACCCGGAATGAACGACAATAAGGCGAGGCCTGATAATTTGTGTAACTACACCAGTGGCGGGGCGTGAACATTTTTGCAAGTAAAGCCGGGGCAAAAAAACCTAAAATCCCCATTTATCCTCATCTTGAAAGTGCAGTAATGAGAAGAAGCGTTCGGTAACTTCGAAAGTTTAGTCAACCCGCGGGGAATCGGGTTGTTAGTACCGTTCGCCAATGCTACACCCATATTTTCATGTGTGGCGCCATCTCTTGACAAACGGCTGAACTCTCTCGGAAGAAAACAAGCGATGTTCGTCTGGTCGACTAGGTACAGTTGAAAAACTAAATCGCTTTTCATGGTGACACCTTGTCACAATCAATTTCTCTGGCTGATATATGAAATGTCAACATGAAATTTGCAACGAAAAGGCTCTACCCTGGTGAGCGGTTCAGTTTCTTCGACGGGTTACTCTCGAATTTCCCTTTTCGCCAAATGACATTATAGCTCAAACGTCTGGATTGTATAATGTCTTTGTTGCTATATAGACATGAACGCTAAATGTATCTTTAGCAAAACGTCTGGATCTTAGAATGTTACAATTAGTAAGTACTACTTAGTAGCGAAACATCATTATCTTAGAACGTCTATTACTTAATAGACATAAACGCTAAATGGCCCGGTAGCGAAATGTTTGTATCTTAAAGTGTCTTAGTTACTAAACAGACATGAACGCCAAATGGCTCGTTAGCAAAACGTCTGGATCTTTGACACTTGATAGTTAAAACTCATTCCCGTGCAATCGATACTACTATTTTCATTTCCAGACGTTTCGCCACTAACTCGTTCTGTGTTCATGTCAATTAAATAATTTTACTTTCGGCTAATTAGGTATTCTAATCACACGGACTATTTATATTTCCAAACGTTTGGCTACTTGCTCATTTAAATTCTGAGACGTCCTGCTAAATTGACACTTTGCTGACTGACACAGAAATAATAATAAAGAGCATAGAAATGCCTTAGTTCCTATTTTCTTCCGGAACTCGTGTCGCTGCTTCATCCCCTCTACTTACTGTGTTAATGCACACATGCAAAAGACCGGAACCGTACTACGCAATCACGCACACAATTACTAATATTTTTGCTTACAAACAATTATGAACCTTACACCTTAGAGATAGCGTTGAATAACACTCAACGTAAGTCATACCCACATTTACACAACGGCGCCATTTATTGGCCGCGTCGGCATTATGTCTGTACTAGTCGTAACCTGTTTTTTTTGTCCGTACCACGAACTTTTGTGCAAGACGGAAGGGTTATCAAAAATTACTTTACATAAATAAAATAAAATAAATAAATATTAGGGGACAATCTTACACAAATCGACCTAGTCCCAAACTAAGCAAAGCTTGTACTATGGGTACTAGACGACGATAAACATACTTATATAGATAAATAAATACTTAAATACATAGAAAACATCCATAACTCAGGAACAAATATTCGTGCTCATCACACAAATAAATGCCCTTACCGGGATTTGAACCCAGGACCTCTTGCTTCGTAGGCAGGGTCACTACCAACTAGGCTAAAGCGGTCGTTACATACATACATACATTGCTACATTGGTACATTGCTGCGTATAATTCAAAACGATCTGCGTTTTTATGGGCATGAGTAGCAATGGTATATGAAGTTTCGTGTTAATAACGTGTAAACCAATATTTCATAATGAAATATTTTCTCAAGTTGTATTTTGATATAAACCGCATTATTACATTAAATTAATACATACCTACCAATTAAATGTAATCCCCTAATTAGTGTAATTACACAGCGTGGACCAGTTTCCGCAATTGCTAATGCTGCAAAACACCATTTTAAAGCACTTGTTGTCATACCCACGTTTCAAATAGCACTGAGCCACAAGTCGCGCGCTTGTGACCTACGAGTCACAAGCGCGGCGCCAAGGTCACGCGTCTAAGGCACTTCTATCCTCTTTATTATTATTTCTGTGCTGACTGAGTATTCTATTTTCATGAACGACCGCTTTAGCCTAGTTGGTAGTGACCCTGCCTACGAAGCAAGAGGTCCTGGGTTCAAATCCCGGTAAGGGCATTTATTTGTGTGATGAGCGCGAATATTTGTTCCTGAGTTATGGATGTTTTCTATGTATTTAAGTATTTATTTATCTATATAAGAATGTTTATCGTCGTCTAGTACCCATAGTACAAGCTTTGCTTAGTTTGGGACTAGGTCGATTTGTGTAAGATTGTCCCCTAATATTTATTTATTTATTATTTATTTATTTATGTCAATCAGCTGAATTGACTCTTTGCTGACTGTGTATTTTAACTGTTGTGTCATCTTCTAGCTGAAATGGTCTTTTGGCGAAAAGGGAAATTGGAGAGTAACCCTCTTCGCCTGTACCTACATAATTTATATCTACTTACCATTATTGAACTGATTTATCATTGTTGAACTTTGGTTCGGTAAAGAGTACTTATCCGAGGCGGTCTTGAAATGTTTGTTCCGTTCAAACCTCACCTCAATTGGCTTCAGTTTACCAGGAATGACTGAAAAAAGAACAAGATAAAATATAAGCTAAAGACTACATTAGACAAGCTCTAACCAGATACGAACTTTACAAGTTTTTTTAGGCCGGGGCCGCACTGGTAAGGCGACCAGCGACGCGACTCGACGGCGACTAAATCAAACATAGTTCGAAATATGTGAGCAGCCGCAGCGGCCGCAGCGGCGACGGCGACTAAATCAAATATGTTTGATTTAGTCGCCGTCGCGTCGCGTCGCCGGTCGTCTTACCAGTGCGGCCCCGGCCTTAAGGCCTTTGACCACTCCACCGAACCATAGGGTAATCACCGACACAGACGCAACAATTGCTTTCTGCGCCCACACTTTGAAATCTTGGCGATTATTAGTCGTAGCATCTATTCGAATATAAAAAAAACCGGCCAAGTGCGAGTCGGACTCGCGCACGCAGGGTTCCGTACCATTATCTATAAAAATTGCGGTTTACGACTTATGACGTATTAAAAAAAACTACTTACTAGAACTCGTTCAAACCAATTTTCGGTGGAAGTTTATATGGTAATGTACATCATATATTTTTTTTTAGTTTTATCACTCTCTTATTTTAGAAGTTACAGGGGGGGGGGGCAAATTTTACCACTTTGGAAGTGTCTCTCGCGCAAACTGTTCAGTTTAGAAAAAAAATGATATTAGAAACCTCAATATCATTTTTGAAAACCTATCCATAACTAGATCACACGTATAAATTCGATAAAAAAAATTTTGCGTTTTAGTTCTATCTAAGTGTTCCCCCAAAAATTATTGTTTTTTTTTCTATTTTTGTGTTAAAATCTTAATGCGGTTCACAGAATACATCTACTTACCAAGTTTCAACAGCATATTACTTATAGTTCGGAAAAAAGTGGCTGTGACATACGGACGGACAGACAGGCGAGACGTGACGAATCCATAAGGGTTCCGTTTTTTGCCATTTGGCGACGAAATCCTAAAAATAACTTCATAACCACCAACATGACGTCATGGTTTAGACGACCAGATGACCTAGTGGTTAGAGAACCTGACTACGAAGCTTGAGGTTCCGGGTTCGATTCCCGTGTCGGGGCAGATATTTGTATGAAAAATACGAATGTTTGTTTTCGGGTCTTGGGTGTTTAATATGTATTTAAGTATGTATCTATCTATATAAGTATGTTTATCCGTTGCTTAGTACCCATAACACAAGCTTTGCTAAGCTTACTTTGGGACTAGGTCAATTGGTGTGAATTGTCCCATGATATTTATTTATTTATTTATTTATTTATTTATAACCGCTACCATAATTAGCAAGGGGCGGAATTTTCATAGCAAAAATGAAACGTCAAGAGGGATTGACCGTGTTTTATCGACTATCGATGATTTTACACTTTGTACGACATGTTTTACGCGATTAAGTTAGACCAAGGAATTATACTGTTTAATATTTTCGTTTAGATTTTGTATTTCAATTGTAACAAAATAAAATTAGCTATTTTTTTATTAATTTACTAGCTGTTGCCCGCGACTCCGTATGCGAAGAAGACGGGTATAAAAAAAGATAGTGCGTGCAGTTCCTCCGCGCGGAAGTATTGAAACTTCGTAATGTGGAAATGAAAAAAGCACTAATACATCAATATGAAACTTATTGCAATAACTTAAAGAACTAAATATACTTATGCATCTATGTGTTTAAATTACTCACTAGATGGCGCTTTTATCAAGTCTCATACATTTTGCATAGACAGTATGAGTTTTGAATCGCACTATCGAAGTTTTTAACATCCGTTAGTTAGTATATATAAAATGCGAGATAAACGTAAACGTTAACTTGCGTTGCATTGCGTATTTAATGCAACGCTTGCTGGAAGTCGCATTAGAAGTTTCACTTCAAAAATAGCCTACGACCTATTCTCAGACCTACTGAATACAGAAAAAAAAGTTTAATAAAGATCGGTCAAGCCGTATCGGAGGAGTTCGAGAACAAACACCGTGACACGAGATTTTTATATTAGATTATTTTTTAATCGGTGATCAGTAATAACAAAAAGCGATAGAGTCCCATAACTTTTCCCATGGGACCAATACGAAAATCGGGAAAAAAAATCCGTGGTTCTATTCATGGAGGCTGGTCAGGCCCTGAAGTTTTCTATGAAATAGCTGATTTCTTCACCCCAACTTTCGTATTGGTTCCATGGGAAAAGTTATTCAGTATGATCGTCTTTACCGCTTTTTGTTACTCCTAAAAAAGAAAGAAAGAAAGAAAGAAAAATATTTTCTCAAAAATATCCGTAAAAGTTGACATTATTCTTTACATATCAGAACGTGAAGTGCATAGTTTATGGTCAGTAAAAAAATTAAAAGTTAAAAACATTGCAGGCTCGATAAACACGACAACAATGTCGCATACAAATTCCATTATTGTCGAGTCTCAAACTTTTTAAAAAGTTAAAACGGCCATGGCAATAAGTTGGCACTATTCGTATACAGCCAATTCAAATGACCGGTATCAGTTGTTTTGTTGGAACTCCAGACTTTTTTTATTGTGTTTGAAACAGCTTGTGGTATTTTCGGTAGAAAAATACACCTGCAGTTTTTTTTTAATGAAAAAAGGCGGGAAAGGGTTTCATGACATTTAATTTTAAGTGATTTGCAATTATTCGTGACAAAAACTTAAAGTAACAAATAAAAACGGTAACAGACACAACATTACCACGAAACGGTCCCAACTCGGCATGATGTCGGCCGTGAAGCTGACGCTGGCCTTCCGTTGGAACCATTTTACCCAAAATTCAAACATAAGCTCCTGATCACCAATTAAAAATCATCGTGTATAATCATACGTGTCAATTACACTGTTTAACATTTCCGTTTTGGTTTTACATTTAAATTATAACAAAATAAAAGTAGTTTAAGGGGGTGTTTCACCACCTTACTGTCAAACTACTGGTCACGTAACCAATGAATAAACTAAGTACTGGACAAATCTGTCGGCTACTATTTTTTCAGTTTCACCACTCCGGTCCTGTGCAAACAAAGTACCACTTAACTAATCGTCGGTTTAACATAGAGGGGTATGGCAACGTCACATTTCACGATCACGCGTTCCTGTTCGCACACTTTCGTTCAAAGAGTCGCTCATTGTTAAAGCAAAAGAAATCGTAAACTATGTAATTTTTAAATACATCTATTTTTTTGCATAAACAAATGTGTAACATTATAATTAATCCAAAAACGGTATTTATTTACGATACTTTGTTAACAATAACAAAGAAAAATAAAATCACGTAAAACGAATCGAAAAGTGGCGCCAAACCATTTGACAGATTATATTTTTTTTGTAATGGCGATGTACAAGTTCACGTAGAACAAATGATTGTGCCACTGAAAAAAAGTCTGTAATTAAAAAATATTACAAAATTTTGGATTTATTTTTACATACTAAAAGCGTACTGATATTTTTTTATTCAAATCTTGATATTTGAATCCTCGTTTGCAATTTAGCATGACTTCTTTCTTTAAAAAATAAAAAATACTTTGATTTATTTTTCTGAAACTGGCTGAAGGGCTCTCCAACCATGACCACAAAAAAATTACCTGACTAATTAAAAAGTTATGTGACGGATAAAATGCTAAATGCCACCTGATCTCATGGTCAAATTAAAAAACAGTTTGTCCGTCACTTAGCGCTAATCAAGACTGGTGAAACAGAATTTTTAAGTTCATCTGTCAAATAAGGTTCTGATTAAGCTAATCCGAACTTTAAAAAAGTGGTGAAACAGCCCCTAAATATAACAAGCTTTACCATCTTTAGTGCCTGGTTTAGTTCCGGGAATTGGTGTGGTAGGGTTTGGCGGCACCTTAGGCACTTCCTTCACCATTTTCTTCTCTTTTATTTCTTTTTTTTGCTCTCTCAAGATTGACTTTGGTATACCTGGTAACATTAAATTAATAGAAACACATAGTTTAATAAAAATAAAACAAAAAATTCAAACAATTAAAAATTTAAAAACCCCCAATTCAATTATGTCACACGTATGAACATTAAGTAAATGCCCATTAAGCGTCTAAGATCCCTTCCGCAGCTAACAAAAGAGCTGATAATTTTGAAACGGCTGAACCGATTTTGATGAAACATATCTAAGAACCATCGCCAAGAAACCTACTTTCTAATAAAAAATATCGCATCCAAATGGGTCCACCCGGTTAAGAGTTATGATGCCACAGACAGACAGACAGACACACACACACAAATAGCGGTCAAACTTGTAACACCTCTCTTTTTGTGTCGGGGGTTAAAAATTAACAATTTGATTCATTTAGGCATGGTTTTATAGTCGCCTAGGAATCAAATTGGTTGACTGTATAGCCGTAGAATCTAACCTTGCTTCGGTTCCTGGATGTTGGGCTTCTCGACCGGCGGTTCCTCCTGTTTCGGCATGATGATGGGAGTCTTGGGCGTCGGCAACTGCTTCAGTTTCTCTTGGACAACTTGCATTACGCTTTCTGGTAGACCGGCGAGCATCTCGCTTTGGGATTGGGTGCTTTTTTGTGACGTACCTGTTAGTATAAATATTTGGGTTAGTACAATTCAGTTGACCTAGTTCCGAACTACGTTAAACAATGTCCTTTAGCTAGTGTTTGTACAAGTGGGTAGTGTAGTGTTATTAGGCTTCTGGATCACCTTCATTTGGGATTGGTAAAATTATATTTGTATGTAACAATACATATATGCAGCGTAGATAATATATATTTCTCATCATCAGACTTAGGAATTTAGGGGGCAAAATTTAATGACAGGTAGGGCGTTCCTTTATCGATAAACTCAACTATCGACGCTCTTCCCATATACTAGTGATCGCCCCCAGATTTTTTTGAAGTTTGTATTCTTTTATAAGTCTTATTTCGAGACAAATATGATAAAGTTTACACAAAGCATATTTTAAATGATAACTGGGTAATGAATGAGTCCTGCACTATAAAATATTTACAGTAAACTCTTAAGGCGCAATTTGCTAAATTTAATACATTGTCAAAACAAATGTCAACTTATCTTGATTGAAAATAAGTTTCAAATTATGATAGTCGAAATTTGACGTGGACTTTGCAAGGTTAAAGAAGAATGGAATTGTTTTATTATTGTTTCATTTTTATACTTTCTATAAAATTATATTATTACAAAAAAAAAACTTGCGAGCGTTCAGTAGTATAATGGGAAAAGCATCGATAGTTGAGTTTATCGATAAAGGAACTCCCTACCTGTCATTAAATTTTGCCCCCTAAATTCCTATGTCTGCTCATCGTCATCACCATTCCAAAGCCAAAGATGAGATTTGGGCCGTAGTTGCTGCTTGATAGATAGGCACAAAATGGTACTGCGAGACTAGGGAGCAATGTGACTTGATGAATCAGGATGACTTCGTCCACAGTGCCATGTCAGGCTACAATTCCTAAATCGTCACCATTGACGTACAATAAAACAACTAGACTCCCAATCGCTTAACAAAAGTTCCTCAAAAAACGTCCGAGCGGCGTTGTGTGTACGTATACATCAATTTATACAGATAACATTAACAGCATTCATTCAAATTAACACCTTATTTCGTAGCAGTAATGTTTAATGTCAATTGAATACGATCGTTCGAAGTAGTGACATGACGTCACGCGCTGGAAACCGCTTAAAGAGTAAAGAATGCAGTGGAGTGGTCATGCGAAGCGGAAGCTAGACTGTCTGTCTCTTTTTTATCGTGAGTTTGATTACGGTGCGAAAGAGATATATACGAATACGGGGCGAGAAGTGACGTTGTAATCAACGCGCGGTCGAAACACAACTGAACCAAAACTCTGCACAATAGACGCGTGCGCAGACTTTTGCTTCGGACAATTTTTGAGCGTGATTGGGAGTCTAGTTGTTTTATTGTACGTCACCTTCCTAACTCGTCTACTTTCTGATGTCAATATCCCATTTTGTCTACATTCCTATTTCGACCACGGTGCCAACTCGTCCACTTTCTTTTATCGACCACAGTACTACTTGGTCACCAGTGCCAACTCGTCTACATTCCTTTATCGACCACAGTGCTGCTTGGTATAAATAGGAATGTTGACGAGTTAGCACTGTAGTCGAAATAAGACTGTTGACGAGTTGGCACTGTGGTCGAAATAGAAATTCAATGTTGACGAGTTGGTACCCACGTAGGGATGCGGACAAGATAGGAAAGTGACGACATAGGAATGTTGGCGAATCAGAACAGTAGACCATTTGACAATGAGGACGATTTAAGAATGTGGCGAAATGGGACTGCGGGCGAAGTCGTTTCGAGCCCTTGTTATTAGAAGATCGGGTGACTCTTTTTCCTTTCTTGTTACATAAAAAACCTCCTAATTTCATAATCTGGACATCTATCTACTAGGCTATTTACTAATAATAAATAAAACACTGAATATATTTGTAGTTATCTTTTATTTAAACAGCAACAACTTGTGAAAGCTTGAGGAAAAGAAACAACTCTTCAACAGTAAGTTAAACTAATATGATGATTTTATACACAATATTTTATGCACTAGATTTGTTTTATAGTAGGTATGTGAAATGGCATTTTATACTTAAATATTAAGACGTTTTTTCATAAAAAGACTGTTAATTACAAAAACCTATAGAGATCATCACTTATTTTTACTAATTAAAACTACAAAAAATCACAGACGTTTGAAACCTATTAAAATCACAGAACAATAATACTTTACTGGATTTATGAAAGCCCATTTATTTGAATAAAATTTCGGTACACTTAAATTTTGCAAGTACATATTTTTATTTAGATATGTGTTCAGATGTAAACAAATGATTTATTATATTCTTTCATATTGCTCAACAATATGAAAATAATAAACAAATTACAAAAGCGCACTTCTACATAAATAATAGTCCAAGACCAAGACAATTTTTATTCTGCAAATATTGACATTGACAAGTTAAGTATGAAGTATCTTTTTCTATTTTTTTATTTTTTCTATTTTGTAGAGGGCATTAACATAGATGCGCTTTATCACTGCCTAATGTGATTATAACAGACTGAAGTGTACGATGTATGGGAAAGATTCGTCGCTAACTTCTAGACCAGTGATGGTGTAGGGGTAAGCACGCAGCACGGAACGCTGAGGACCTGGGTTCGATTCCCAGCATTGGTCTTTTTTCTGGGGTTTTTTCTGTGCATCTATATTTCAGTTTGTATTTAGTTTGAAATATTGACATTGACTTAGAATGCGCCAATACCTTTGACAAAATCGACCTCAAATACACACAATTGACGTCTATTTTGACATTCAATGGCGTTAGGAACATGTATAACTTAACTTAATACTTCTTATTTTAGCTAAAATCTATACAAAAATATATTTGAGCCCTTATTAATCAGTTTATCAGTTTTGTATATCACAGTTATTTACTTAAAATAAGAGTTGCTACGCATAGCAACAGCTGCCAAATTTTACTTTTACCTCCCCTAGTAAAAACGATATGTTACCCCTCCTCTGTTTCTTTATAATATGCATCTGTTCAATCGGTATATAAAACACAAAAAGCACACCAGCTGAACTCCTTTTCGTAGAAAAAAGCGACCAAGTCTTCAAGTCGTACCGACGATTTTGAAATTTGAGCACTTTAAGAAGAACTTCTTCGCTCTCAGCACTTGGCAAGAATATACTGGCTTTAATTCTTTCCGGGACCTCACTTTGTTCAATCACAACCAGTTTAGTACCAACTACTTACTGGTGACGCAAGGCAGGCAATGGAATCCCTCAACCATTTTAAATCGCGATCGCTCTCGCACCAAAGACGCAAACTTCCTTTATAATGGCATGCATGTCCTCGAAAAGAGGGCATATACTCATCTGTTTCAGAATAAGCTGCTTTTTCCAATCTATAATTCAAAGCTAGCTTGATCAACTCAACTTCTAGTAAAGTCAAGTAATGAAATGGTTCTGTAACAACGCATACGAGTAGATGCTTAGCTATATTGCGGAAATGAAAGTCTTTTTCACCATCTTTGAGCTTTTCATTCCATTCTTTACTATAGACGTTTATGAATACTGTACCTAAGGTATACGCCATACGTCTGTCTCTGTTATTTATTATATGGGCTTGACTTTCCGGCACCCAGTATGACAAGTAGTAGCTAGCGGGATCATCTCCATGTCTTTGACTGTTGATAAGCACCCAAGAGCTCATATCATACCAATGGTTTTGTTTCTGTAGTAAAATTTCCAGTTCTTCTAAAGTTCCAGAGAAGTTTGGTAGAAGCATTCCAATTTTGATAAATTGTGGTATGCTGCGAGGAGGTTTCAGTGTTAGTTTGGTTTTGGGGATTGGTGATGGTATGTTGGGTATGGTTTCATGTAGCCATAGCAGGTCTTGTGCACTTTGACACGTGAGAGGGAGGTAGCCCAAATTTTGCACAGGCTTTTGTTGGAAGGCTGGAACATACCGGCCATTCTTCTTGAGTATCGCCTCTTGTATTTGGCTACTGAGGGCATCTGCAATCTGTTTTACTTGCTCTGCGGTAATGTACTGGAAAGGCTCGATGGTAACTGCGATCGACAGGTCTGAAGTGGTAGGTTCTCTGGCTGCTTTCATTTCCACATCTTCATCGAATCCTGTTAGACAGTGCATCTACTTGATTTTATTGTTCAAAAGATATTTTTTTATTCAAGTTTCGTAAACACTTTTGGGCACAAACACGGCTTGAAAGCATTCCTGTGAATATTCAGAAACAAAAATGTCTTCGGAAGACATGCTTGTTTTTCAACCAACGAAAACAAAAGGTTTTTTTTTTTATGTATGATCACGCATAACTTTTTACAGAGTAGTCCGATTTTGATGATTCTTTTTTTATTGAAAAGCGTATACCCCGAGGGTGGTCCCATTTAAATTTGGAAACAATATTCCTACCCTAAGGGTAGAAAAACAGGGGATGATTGATTGTTCAGTTACTGATTGTACTATATGACCACGCCTAACTTATTACAGAGTAGTCGGATTTTGGTGATTCTTTTTTTATTGGAAAGCGTATGCCCCAAGGGTGGTCCCATTTAAATTTGGAAATAATATTCCTACCCTAAGGGTAGGAAAACAGGGGATGATTGACTAACTTTTTACAGAGTAGTCTGATTTTCATAATTCTTTTTTATTGGATAGATAGGGTATACCTTGAAGTTGGTATTATAAATTTGGAAAAAAACTTAACCCCAAGGATGGAAAAAAAGTATAAAATAAAAACTTTTAAATAAAAAATTAAACCGCCGAAAAAACTGGAAAGCAAAAAATAATACCTTTTTTGTTTGACCTTAATCTAGGTACCAGTTTGAAGTCGGTGCCTCAGCACGAGCCAGGAGGAGTGATAGAAGCCAATCAGGTAGACGATTATAGGTCCACTCCTCCTGGCTAAGTGCTGAGGCACCGACTTCAAACTGGTACCTAGATTAAGGTCAAACAAAAAACGTATTATTTTTTGCTTTTCAGTTTTAACGGCGGTTTAATTTTTGACTACTCAACTTAACTCTTGTTACTTATGTAAATGCTTACGGAGACCATTTATTACAAACATAAAGGCTTTCTATTTCAGATTAAATTAATTGTAACATATATTTTTGAGTAATTAACTGTAAGATTTTTAAGTAATATTCAAACGTAATACTGTAGCTTACTTAAAACAAGTTTAAATATGATTATACACGATGATTTTTAATCGGTGATCAGGAGTTGAAAAATATAAATCCCCAGCGAAAAACGAAAATAATAGACAAGGTCTCAAACAATACAGTCTCAGTTTAATTAAAGATAAATACGTTATTGTCATAACATCCTCCATCCACTGAATGCATGGTCATCCTACATCTGTTGAGAAGTTAGGTAGTTTCGTCAAATGTCATCGCTTTGGCGGGGAATTTGACAGGTCTCACGTCAAAGTTTAATTAAGAGGTTTTAGACTCATAGACTAAACTATGTGTAGGGTGACAATGGTTTTAATAAAAAAAATATTTATTGAATCAGGCGTTACTTTGCGGAGGTCCATATTAATGAACTAAAACAATTACTTTGCTCACCCGCGAGCTTACAATAGTTACGTTTTTGCAAGAAATGTGCGTTCATGCAGTTCCTCCACCTCCACACTGTACGAACACACACAAATCACATAAACCCAACCATCACCACCACCAAGCTACACTGACGCGTTTCGAACTCAACCAGAGCTCATCTTCAGAGTTACCACAACCGTATAACATTAGTATTAGTATGTTAGTTTAACATTTGGTAGCATAGCATACGGTTGTGGTAACTCTGAAGATGAGCTCTGGTTGAGTTCGAAACGCGTCAGTGTAGCTTGGTGGTGGTGATGGTTGGGTTTATGTGATTTGTGTGTGTTCGTACAGTGTGGAGGTGGAGGAACTGCATGAACGCACATCTCTTGCATAAACGTAACTATTGTAAGGTCGCGGGTGAGCAAAGTAATTGTTTTAGTTCATTAAAAAATTATTTTCCAAATTATGATTATTTGACAAAATAAACGTTTTGTTTCACGTAATTGCGACTTAAACATGATCGCCACCGAATACTGATCTAGAAGAACTGGTTCCTGGTCACCAATTAAAAATCATCGTGTATAGGATGTTCAAAGCTCAATGATAACCTGGTGCCGGGCGAGCGGCCAAGTTACATAAGTTCTGGAGTAAATAAGAAAACTATCCATGTCATTGAGTTAAGCCATACTTGACGACCAGATGGCCTAGTGGTTAGAGAACCTGACTATGAAGCTTGAGGTCCCGGGTTCGATTCCCGTGTTGGGGCAGATATTTGTATGAAAAATACGAATGTTTGTTCTCGGGTCTTGGGTGTTTAATATGTATTTAAGTATGTATCTATCTATATAAGTATGTTTATCCGTTGCCTAGTACCCATAACACAAGCTTTCCTAGCTTACTTTGGGACTAGGTCAATTGGTGTGAATTGTCCCGTGATATATTTTTTTTTTTTGGCATTTAAACCTCCAACAAGATGGAGCGACAACCTGGTGAAGGCGGCGGGAACGCATTGGATGCGGATGGCTCAGGGCCGATCTGTTTGGCGAGCCTTGGGGGGGGGGGGCTATGTTCAGCAGTGGACGTCTTTCGGCTGAAATGATGATGATGATGATGATGACATTTAAAAAAATATAATACCAAAAGTGATATTTTACGTGACTCTATTATCGCTTAACTAGGTGACATGGTGTTTTTGTCTTATTTTTTCGGACCTGGTATACCTTGACCTTACGCCCGGTACCGGGCATCCTTGAGTTTTAGGAGATCCTGTATAAAGAGGATACAATTAATATTTAATTTTTTTTTATAGCAAATCTTAGCTTGTTTTGGTAGCCACCACTAATTGTTTATACCTACATATTTTTGAGTATGGCAACAAGTATATTAAATTTAATTATACACATCAACTAAAACCTTGCTACTCTATACTACAGCCAACTGTTCAATACCATCTGGGTGGCAGCGAAACGGAGTAGTAAAGTAATTGATTTCAATTAATAGATAGATATCATCTAATTCAAATAATTATATAATAAATAAAAATAAATATCACGGGACAATTCACACCAATTGACCTAGTTCCAAAGTAAGCTTAGCAAAGCTTGTGTTATGGGTACTAGGCAACGAATAAACATACTTATATAGATAGATACATACTTAAATACATATTAAACACCCAAGAACCGAGAACAAACATTCGTATTTTTCATACAAATATCTGCCCCGACACGGGAATCGAACCTGGGACCTCAAGCTTCATAGTCAGGTTCTCTAACCACTAGGCCATCTGGTAAAATCTGGTAATCTGGTATTATACACACTTACCAGTATTCACTTCTGTATTTTTAGCCGGCTGATCCTTGTTTTGAGGCATCTGTTCGTTTTCCCCTTGTACTTCCTCGGGATCTGTGTCAGGGGAAGCTGCACTGAGGAGTTTAAAGCTGTTCTGATACTTCGACCAGTCCGGTACCTTTGGCTTTGTCTTTTGAAACCTGGAAAAATATAAGAATAATTTATTTGGCAAAAATACATTCAATCTTAAAAAATAGGGCAACGTTACATATTATGATTGAGTAAAACCGGCCAAGTGCGAGTCGGACTCGCGCACGAAGGGTTCCGTACCATTATCTATAAAAACGGCAAAAAAATCACGTTTGTTGTATGGGAGCCCCCTTAAATATTTGTTTTGTTTTATTTTTTAGTATTTGGTGTTATAGCGGCAACCAAAATGCATCATCTGTGAAAATTTCAACTGTCTAGCTATCACGGTTCATGAGATATAGCCTGGTGACAGACGGACAGACGGACAGCGGAGCCTCAATAATAGGGTCCCGTTTTTACCCTTTGGGTACGGAACCCTAAAAAAGAGAGAAAAGAAACATCGTGCCGAAAATAGGAAAGGGGGCCATAGTCAGTGTATTGCCACAGCAATCAACCTAATACCGCAGTGAACATGTTAACTCGTAACTAAATATCATTGCAGCATTGAAATTTTTTGTGCTGCTGTTTAGTGAGGCGTAATGGCTTTTACACTAGAATATTATAACAATTTATCTACAGTTTACACATGCTACTTCATTCATGTTGTAGGTTTTGGTTCCATAGCCGAATGGTGGCCAACAACACTGTCCGTCTGTCTGTCTCTCAGAGTGCTGATAACTTTATACATGACGTATATTTCAATTGCCATTACAACAACAAACAGTAGTAACTATAAATTAATAATTTTAAAAACCCCTGATGCAATTTGGTCACACATATTTTGAAAATAAAGTATATGCCCATTCTGCATCTAAGATCCCTTCCGCAGCTAACAAAACAGCTGATAACTTTGAAACGGCTGAACCAATTTTGATGAAACATGTCTAAGAACCCTTGTCAAGAAACCTGCTTTCAAATAAAAAATACCGCATCCAAATTGATTCACCCGTTGACACATATAGCTATTATTGACGTTGAAAAAGTTAAGTGACCTTCGTCAGAACATCAGACAGAATCAACATGTGGCAGCTGCCTATTTAAAAAAGTGGGCCACTTATCGTAGTTAATTTTCCATTGTACGTACAGTCAACCAATTTGATTCCTCGGCCACTATAGCACCTTGTTGCATTAACTACTAGACAATTACAACGTCAGTGCAAGTCAAAGCATTACCAATTTTCCAAACACAATTTGCAATAAACGTAAAGAGTTTATAAACATTTTTGCTTTATGACACGAGAGGAAAAAGAAGTTTTGACAGATGGCCAGTGACAATTCACATTATTAATACACAATCAAACTCTTTTCCTATTCAATATCGTTGACACATGTTCGCAAAGATCGAGTCTGTCATCATGACATACATCACCCAATAATCACTGTTGTAGAAGATAAACAAATTGATTAATTTTGACATGGTTCTATAGTGGCCTAGGAATCAAATTGGTTGACTGTGCAACAGACCATGACCATCCATAGTGCAATATACATCTTGCAATATACAACTGACATCTTTAATCAAGTTTAACTCAACTAGCTGGAGCTAGCAGTCGCCATGGATTGATTGTGCTGAAATATGTCAAGCTAAACTCGATTAGAAACAAGAGTAATTAACATATTTCACTATGTATGAGCAACTCTCATGGTGGTTTCATAACCATACAATTGTAGGGGTAATATTTGTGTCACAATGGAACTTTTGATACATTAACTACTGGTTAAATTTACAAAAGGCATGTAATAATTTATGAACTTACTTGAAGTTAAGTTTCTTGTCAGTACCAGAACTACTGGGCTGTGCCGTAGACTGTTTTATTGGCTGTTTAGTGGGAGCGGCACTCGGTGCCGAGATCTTCGGTGCCAGGTCATCCGTCAGGTCCTCGGGCTCATCATGATGCGGCGCTAAGTACTTAGCAGTAAAATTTGTGAACTTTTGCTTCAGATTGTATGTTTGCTGTATTACCGTTAAGGTCGGGCGTACAGAAGTAAGATTCAGATTAGGATTCTTCTTGTTTTTTTTTCGCTTCTTATTAATGAGCCTACAAATAAAAATAATTATTATTTGACTATTTAAGTCGTTGAGCTCGTGATTTAAATTGGTTTTTTTACTTGGCAGGTATGATGAGAAAAGTAATATTTCTTTATTTATAATGACTTTTAACGAGAATAAATTAAGATAAAATTATTAACAGTTAATACTTACTGATTTCCTCGGTTTGGTTGCGACATCTTTGAATTATTCGTATTTTATTAGCAATAATAAACAATCAGCGATTTTACGATGCTCTGGGTATTTGTTTGACGTTGACGTTTGTTTGACGTTGACTTTTGACGTTGACGTTTGAAGTTCTATATTGCCAGGGTGTAGGTTGTAAATTTGAAATATCAAAGTTTGGGGATCACAATACTTATTGGGAAATTGTGTTAATTAGCGGGAACGAAACGGCACGATACGAAGTTCAAAAATCGATATCGTAGTATAAGGCTGGGTAAAACGTATCAAGTCTAGCTTGGTTTTATGAACAAAATTTTTGCAAATTAATTGTGAATAAAAAAATCTCTAATTTAAAAAAAATTAAACTTTTGGCAACACTTATTATTGTCTAATGAACTAAAACAATTACTTTGCTCACCCGCGACCTTACAATAGTTACGTTTATGCAAGAAATGTGCGTTCATGCAGTTCCTCCACCTCCACACTGTACGAACACACACAAATCACATAAACCCAACCATCACCACCACCAAGCTACACTGACGCGTTTCGAACTCAACCAGAGCTCATCTTCAGAGTTACCACAACCGTATGCTATGCTACCAAATGTTAAACTAACAAACCAAAACAAATGTTTTAACTTGTCACTGTAACTTCTCAAGTACCCACTTTATTTTTCTTATTCTCAAACTACCCCACAAAAATTAACTTTTATTGACATATTATAAAACTACCTTGAATTTTTTGTTTATTTATTTATAAGGCATATTTAATTAATACTAACTGTTCAAATTCGACCCAAGCCGCAGTAAAGGAGAAGATACTAAATTTACCTGTTCATTAATAATAGACCCCATAGTGTTGTACCTAATTATTTCTATGCATTCCAGAGCATCCAGACGCAACCCCTTGCCGCAATAATGTAACACTTCATAAGAATCTGAATCTAACAATGAATGATTTGATTCCAACAAATGTTTTGCAAAATTCGATCTATCTGGATGCTCATTCCTATATGCCGAAACATGCTCTTTAAATCTAGTATTAAAACTTCGGCCTGTCTGTCCTACGTATATCCCATTGCAGTCATTACAAGTAAGCTTGTATACCCCCGATCTAGTTCCCTTATCTACCTGTTCTTTGTGGTTACATAGCCTAGAGTACAAAGAGTTGTTAGTCTTAAAGGCAACATTAATATTGTTTGATTTTAAAATGCCATAAATCTTATCAGACAACCCCCCAACGTAAGAGATGCTAGATCTATATTTGTTAGTAGACTGAGAAGGTAACGCAGCGTAAAGCATGCTATTTACTAACCGTGCCTGCTTCTTTTGAACTAAACTATCTACCATTGATTTTGTATAACCATTTGAGATCGCTCCGACCTCCGCAAAGTAACGCCTGATTCAATAAATAAATTATTATTGTCTGTCAAAGTTGTTTTTTTACACCGGAAGCCCTCGAGAAAAAAAAGCCAAAGAACTTTTAGCCTACACTGCCTAATCTTTTGTATAGACCAGGGGGGGCACACTTACATATATCACACTTTTCATGCGACTACAGCGATCTCTGGTTGTTTGGTGGAGAACTAAATTAGCAGCCATCTTGGTTGACTTGTCAGACTTGTCAGTTGTCATTCATCGGCCATGGCCATGGCGTACCAAATTGTACGGTCAAGGACTTTAATTGATAGGCCACTTGCCAATGTTCGTATTTTAGCCGTATAGTGCAAATCGGGTTTAGCCGCTTATACTTCGTATATGCTGATTTGAATTAGACGGCTAAAATACGAATAGTGGCAATTAGCCTATCAATTAAAATTACGCGTAATTATAGCTGTACATCACTACCAACATACACATATAGATAGGTATACATCTATAGATACGTCACATTAGTTCTTCAACAGGGCGTAGGGCAGCAGCACCTTCCATACATGCATATTTGACCATAGAGTTGCCACTCTTGTTCATATAATATTACAATACTCTTTGGTATAGACCGACATCGAAGCGAACCAAAGACCGTTGAATTTGCAGGCCATTTAATCGCTGCTTCTGGAGAACATTGGCACAACTCAAAATGAAACGCTATTGCATTTAATATTATATATTTTCCTAGTAAGATTTGAAATCGAACTGCATTCCATTTTGTTTTGTGACAGTGTTCATGAGAAGCAGCGTAAAAATGTTCGCTCATTCTGGTATTGTACAGACAAGTGTAAAAATATGGGTGCACACATCTTGCTCATAAATATGTCCCATAGCTCTTTATGTCGTCGAATTAAGGTATAGGCTTGGGGTATAGGTATATGACGATGGGAGGATTAAATCGATACTTATTTTTGCACTTAACCGTACATTTCAGTGTATTTTTTTCACATCGCTGACATAAGTATTATAATTCCAATATTTTAAGGATCGCTACCCTTACATTATCTTACACTGCTTCTTCTTCTTCTTCGTCGTTTCACTCTTGACAGAGTGGTCGCGGTCATCATTTTCTAGGTGCTGGTAGCAAGCCTAACAATACGCCTCCACTGCTACTAGGTAATAAATAACTAAATCAAACCTCCTAAGTATTAGATAACCTAAACAAGTAAGAACACGTAAAAACACGAAGTAAGTAAGTACAGCTCGAATATTAAAACCCGTACATCAACCGTGCAGCGAGGAAATGCAATATTCTCGTCGAGCCCACTTCACTCGGCGTTTCATTACGGGGGACGAAAATATTAACGAGAACTGGCCCTATACTACGAAGCGCGAAATTCGAACTTCGTTTCATGCCGTTCCGCTCACACTAGTGGTATTTATTACGAGAGTGAGAGGGACCGCACGATCCGAACTTCGAACTTCGAATTTCGTAGTAACCCCCCTGTGTAGTTCGTAGATTATTATTGTGTTGAGTAAAGTTTTCCCAAGTACCTAACGGTAACGGTTGTAATCAAGTAAAAATTATGATGCCTTCAAGTAAGTAAATAATACCTTTAATAAGGACTTTGTTCATCGTTGCAGCCTACGTCTCACTGCAGGGTAGTGAGAACTGGTTGCTGAAGAGATTGCGTCTCACACAGATAAAACGGGTTAGGGCCGTAGCTCCAATATGTCCAGGCCCTATACTACGAAGCGCGAAATTCGAACTTCGTTTCATGCCGTTCCGCTCACGCTAATGGTATTTATTACGAGAGTGAGAGGGACCGCACGATCCGAACTTCGAACTTCGAATTTCGTAGTAACCCCCCAGGTTAATATTATTATGTTTTCCTTCACCGTAAAGCTCATGGTAAAATTAAAATGTACTTACCTCCCTAATTTTGCGCGTACATCCCAAAAAAGTAATAAAACAATTTTTTTTTTGTTTTTGTACATACATTTATACGATGAAAACGTGGGTAGTTCGTTAGTCGTTCGCGTTCCTGAGCGAATGCGAACTATGCGAAGGCGTGAACAATAATACACTCGCGTTTCGCGGCTTTCGCGGGCGTTCGCGCCGCGAGTGTGGAGCGGGCCTAAAGCTGTGCTAGTAGTTAAGAGGGTACGATGCGCACCATTTCTCCATACAAACGTAGTCCCCTGTTTCCTCCCTGGATAATGGATTTAGAGCCAAATTTTTTTTTACTGTGTAACCTGTATCTACCACAGCTATGCCCCTATGTTTCGTTTTTTTCCATATTTCAATTAACATAAGAAATATGAGCTTTCAAAAACTGAAAAAAGTGCCCAATTTCAACGTCATTTTCAGACACTCGTCAGAAAATAATCCTTCATATAAAAAAAAGAAAAACATACGGGCATAGCTAAATCTGTCCTCTAATTATTTTTGAAAAAAAAATAATTTTATTGGTCCAGTTTTCGAGAAGAAAACAGGGGACTACGAAATGCTGTTTTGATCAATTTTACACGCCTATTAACGGTCTGAGCTGTAGTTGTCCCGCTCTCGCTGTACTGACACGGGGGGGTTCGGGCGAGACAGCGACATTTCATTAAAATACCTATTTCCCAAAAGTCTCTCAGCCATCGTACCCTCTTAATCCCTTGCTGTATAAGGGATTAAATGAACGCAGTATTTAAATGCGCAAAAAGCTCGATAGGTGGTAATACATATTATAAAGGTGAAAGTGTGTTTGTTTATTCGTCCTTCTTTCACGTCGACACTGAGCGACGGTTTGCCGTATTTTTACACGCTTTATATTAGCTTCACCTGTATGTTTGTATGTATGTTTGTATGTATGTTTGTTTGTAACCGACTCCTTAGGGCGCGATTTTGACCCACTTCCCGGTTTCCGATTGAGCTGAAATTTTGCACATATGTGTAAATTGGATGACAATGCAATATTATTGTAACATGGAGCTGATCTGATGATGGAGCTGGATGGTGGCCATAGGAACTATGTAATAAAACAACACAATCCCGTCGAGTTTGGGCTCGTTTGATTCGTCTTGACGAGCACTTTGATCCCAGATGGTAACCAGGGTCTGATGATGGAGCTGGAAGATGGCCAAAGGCACTCCACAATAAAACGACACAACCCCATCGAGTTTGGGCTCGTTTGATTCGTCTTGACGAGCACTTTGATCCCATATGGTAACCAGGGTCTGATGATGGAGCTGGAAGATGGCCAAAGGCACTCCACAATAAAACGACACAACCCCATCGAGTTTGGGCTCGTTTGATTCGTCTTGACGAACACTTTGATCCCATATGGTAACCAGGGTCTGATGATGGAGCTGGAAGATGGCCAAAGGCACTCCACAATAAAACGACACAACCCCATCGATTTTGGGCTCGTTTGATTCGTCTTGACGAGCACTTTGATCCCATATGGTAACCAGGGTCTGATGATGGAGCTGGAAGATGGCCAAAGGCACTCCACAATAAAACGAAACAACCCCATCGAGTTTGGGCTCGTTTGATTCGTTTTGACGAGTACTTTGGTCCTAGATGGTAACAAGAGTCTGATGATGGAGCTGGAAGGGGGGTAGGTGGCGGGTTGGGGGTTAGGGTGTGGCGGTTGGGGTTAGGGGATGGGGGGGGGGGGGGGTTTACGGGAAATAGGGTGGGGGTGTTGGGTGGTTCGGGGGTAAGTGATTTTGGGGGGTTGTGGGAAATGGGGAGGGGGTAAGAGGCCTAGATGGTAACAAGGGTTTGATGATGGAACTGGAAGGGGGGGCGGTAGGTGGCGGGGTGGTGGTGTGGGAGGGGTGGGGGGGAGTGGGGGTGGGGGGGGGGGTTCCGGGGGTATGGGGGTTCGGTGTTAGGGGGGTTGGGTTTAGGTGGTTCGGGGGTTTGTAAAATGAGGAGGGGGTAAGGGGGGTTTAGGGAATTGGGGGTAAGGGTGTGGGGTTTGGGGGGGGTTTGGATAAATGGGGTGGGGGATGTTGGGGGGTTGGGCACGCTTTAAAAAATAAAAAATAAATTTTAATAAATTTCAATTCACTATTCTTATAGTGCAGTAAAAAATCTTAATAAGCAATTATTATATTGTTATATCCAGATCAAAATTTGTAAACAATTCTAAATATTGATAAAATAAATAATAATAGTTTAAAATATTTTATTGTAAAAAAAGCGTGGGGTGCTTTTTAAGATGTTATCAAAATGACAATCCTTGACAATTGACACCATGCACCCCACGCTTTTTTTAAAATAAAATATTTTAAACTATTATTATTTATTTTATCAATATTTAGAATTGTTTACAAATTTTGATCTGGATATAACAATATAATAATTGCTTATTAAGATTTTTTACTGCACTATAAGAATAGTGAATTGAAATTTATTAAAATTTATTTTTTATTTTTTAAAGCGTGTTTTTTTTGTATGGACATAGTTGAAGGGCTGGAGAGCGACATAGGCTATTTTTATCACGGGAAAATATATCATTCCCCGGGAAAACGCGTTTTAATCTACTTCTTCTATTTAAGTAGTTATTATATTACAAATCTTGTTAGTAATCACGCCCCTATTCTACACATATCTAGCCATCATCAGCATCATTTCTGCCGAAAGGCGTCCACTGCTGAACATAGGCCTCCCCCAAGGCTCGCCAAACATATCGGTCCCATGCCCGCCACCTTAACTAGGTCGTCGCTCCATCCTGTTGGAGGCCTACACTGTGTCTTTCGGTCCGTGGACGCCACGTATCTAGTACTGCTCCCTGAAATGGCCCTTATTTTGTAAAATATCCCCGACAGACGTTTTATAGATAAAATGACGATAAAATTGTTTTATTAATTTTCGTATTAAACACTCAAGTTTTAATATCGGACGCCTGTAAACACTGCCTTGTAATAAACGCTCTGAATACTCCAGTTTAATAAAATTGATTTAAGGCTGTTCTTATAGACTGGAGGTCGCTCATAACGTCTTTCTTGGTTACTGCGGGGATATTAATATACTTTGACATTATGCCCGTAATTTGTAACAATTTTCGGTTTCGTTTTAGACATTTTCTAACGTATTGTCTAACGCACGAACTGAATAGTAGGGGAGCCCAAGAGGGGATTTGTGAAGTTACTCGAGCGCGGCAGATAATATACGGGGGGGATACCTTATACCTTCTAGAGTACCCCCATTGAATATGAGCACTTCATGTGGGGGGGTTTGCCTGAGGCACCCCGTCAAAATACCTACTTAGTAAAAAAATGATTCTTTAAAAATACAAGAGCGCGTCAGATTAAGATAAGGTGGGTTAATTATTAGCAGAACAATGCACATTTCACTTCCAAATCGTCAGTCTTTGGAATTAACATCCCCTATGAAAACCTGACGCGCGCCCTTCCGTATGACCACCCCCACCATGCAAAGTGGCAGATTATCATATTACAAGTTAAGTATGAAGTATCTTTTTCTATTTATTTTTTATTTTCTTCAACTTCATTTTTTTATTACTTTTACGGTCATCCCGTGAAACCATATATTTCAAACTAAATACAAACTGAAATATAGATGCACAGAAAAAACCCCAGAAAAAAGACCAATGCTGGGAATCGAACCCAGGTCCTCAGCGTTCCGTGCTGCGTGCTTACCCCTACACCATCACTGGTCTAGAAGTTAGCGACGAATCTTAACGCTGAGGACCTGGGTTCGATTCCCAGCATTGGTCTTTTTTCTGGGGTTTTTTCTGTGCGTCTATATTTCAGTTTGTATTTAGTTTGAAATATATGGTTTCACGGGATGACCGTAAAAGTAATAAAAAAAATGAAGTTGAAGAAAATAAAAAATAAATAGAAAAAGATACTTCATACTTAACTTGTAAAAGTTGGCCTAGTAGCGCCATCTCTTGGTCCAGGTGAGCGGGTAGCTCCGAAGGAGTGTTGAAGTCTCTCGGTAGAGGGCATAACATAGATGCGCTTTATCACTGCCTAATGTGATTATAACAGACTGAAGTGTACGATGTATGGGAAAGATTCGTCGCTAACTTCTAGACCAGTGACGGTGTAGGGGTAAGCACGCAGCACGGAACGCTGAGGACCTGGGTTCGATTCCCAGCATTGGTCTTTTTTCTGGGGTTTTTTCTGTGCATCTATATTTCAGTTTGTATTTAGTTTGAAATATATGGTTTCACGGGATGACCGTAAAAGTAATAAAAAAATGAAGTTGAAGAAAATAAAAAATAAATAGAAAAAGATACTTCATACTTAACTTGTAAAAGTTGGCCTAGTAGCGCCATCTCTTGGTCCAGGTGAGCGGGTAGCTCCGAAGGAGTGTTGAAGTCTCTCGGTAGAGGACATAACATAGATGCGCTTTATCACTGCCTAATGTGATTATAACAGACTGAAGTGTACGATGTATGGGAAAGATTCGTCGCTAACTTCTAGACCAGTGATGGTGTAGGGGTAAGCACGCAGCACGGAACGCTGAGGACCTGGGTTCGATTCCCAGCATTGGTCTTTTTTCTGGGGTTTTTTCTGTGCATCTATATTTCAGTTTGTATTTAGTTTGAAATAGATTATCATATTATCAGTGGCACGCTGGAGTATCAAATTATCAAAATCTGACGCGGTCGAATATTTCAAAGAATCTATTTTTTTTACTAAGTTTTTTGACGGGGTGCCCCAGGCAAACCCCCCACATGAAGTGCTCATATTCAATGGGGGTACTCTAGCTCAGGGTTGCCACCTTTAGGGGAAAAAAAATCGGGACAAATCGAGCATCCATCAGAGACGTTCGGAGTCTAAGGAAAATGAAACTTTATTTTGTGTTTTTATTACTTTTTTTATTATTTTTTATTATCGATAGGTAGCCGGGACGCGGGACAATGTCTTCGAAATCGGGACGGTCCCGACAAAATCGGGACGGGTGGCAACTCTGCTCTAGCTAGAGGGTATAAGGTATCCCCCCTTATAATAATCTGCCACGCTCGAGTAACTTCAGAACTTTACTATGGAGAGCATGCGGTAAACTCTGACGTTTACGGCACGTCACTGCGATTCCGTAACGTTTCCGTATTTTAAGCAGCGGTATGGCCGAACCTTAATAGCTACATTAAGCTGCGTACGGACTGCGCGCACTGTACGCGTATCCGGGTTCGCGTGTCCTGGAACGCCATGTCCGTACATGGCGTACGGACATAGCGTTCCAGGACACGCGAACCCGGATACGGGTACGCGTACAGTTTACGCAGTCCGTACGCAGCTTAAGACTACATGCGTAAATAAATAATTTTGTAAATTGTAAATCAAATAATTACAACAAAATTTCCTGAACATGATAGTATAATCTCACTTGCCAAGTATACAACCCTGCGCGGACTAAATCGAGAAAAATGAAATAACTGAGACAATAAAAAGATAGAGTAAAAAAAAATATTATGATTTTTTGGAAAATCGCACGGGATGAGGAAAACCTGGAATTTATATTTTCAATTCAATATGACGCTATCTCCGTAACCATTCTTTGAGGATCATAGAGAGAGGTAATGAGGTATTCATGGAATTTCCCGCGTGACTCTATTGGGAGTTGACCATACATTTTATTTGTGCGCGGACGAAGTTTTAGGGAAAACTAGTCAATAGGGATGTTGACACCACCAATCAACTTTTTATGAGCTATCAAAACACATTTCTCCCATAGAGTTTGAATGGCAATAGCAACATATGACGTCACTTGTTCGCATACTCAATTAACTATTTATTTGTTTTAAAGCAAAAAAAAATCTAATTTTGCAGTTAATCGAAAATTAATCTAGGTTTCAGGGCTAAAATAAAGCTTTTTTTTACTGGAGTCGTGTCTTCGAATTATTTTTTAATGGTGTCAACATCCCTATTATAATATCTGCTACTTATACAGTGTTATACTTATGGAATGGAGTATAAGTATTTAATTAACACTGAGTTTGATTACGCGCTTTATCTTTAGTTTATCGCAAGCCCCGCATATCGAATGCAAGCGTCAAGGAAATAAGTTGAAAGCGATTTAAAAGTAGGTATTATTGCTTGCCATTTCGTCTGCGGAGAATTCGTTAATTGTTATGCTGCGTTATGCAATATTACGTTATAAAAACTATCCTATCTGTAGGTGGAATCAAAAAATTGGACACCTTAACGCAGGCAGTTAAAATTAGAACGAAAATTTTCCGTTGTGACACAAAAAATAACCGTAGGTATAGTTGAAGGCATAAGCGATATTTCTGCATTAACGTTGAGTCTTTTATTTCTTAAGAGTCTAGTCCCATGCGATAAACTTAGAAGGAAGACTTGCGAGGACTAGAATTAACGATATAATTCCGAGTTAAGCGATAAGATAATGGGTTATTTTATCCCCCTCCCCCTCCTCTGGGGGAAAAAATAGACAAAACCTACAAAACTTATGGAACTGTCATCCATAATCCAAGGTTAACGATTTGTTTTTTAATCCGTACAAGCCTTTCTGATCTGATGATCATGTCGTATAAAACCCCCCGTCCCCCTTATTCATAAACGCTTGTAGGTACCTAAAACTTCTTTTATTTTAACTTAACATTCGTTTCCCTGAATGAAAATAGTTTCGCGAAATACCATTGTAAGTTTAATTGTCTGTCCCACTTAACGGAATATTTTTCATACTGTTAACCACGGTGTTAACGGTCTAACTTTTTACATTCCGCCAATTCACGAACTTTTACAGCGCATGAATTTCATGCTATCAAATAATTAAATCGTATAGGTATTATCTATTCTACTTATGCAGCTGAAACTACGGATATCCTACACGCGTAGCTGCAATCTCGTTATGATTGCAATTTGAGCTCTATACTTGAGATAAAAAGTTGAATATTTCCATTATTGTTCTCCTCCTTGTATTAAGTGTGTGTGTGTGTGTGTGTGTGTGTGTGTGTGTGTGTGTGTGTGTGTGTGTATGGATGAAATTTGTTATGTAAGTAGCTGGATTTTGAGTATAACATACGGGCTACTTTTTCAGCCGTGGTAACCTAGTGGCCTCTCTTCTCAAGCAGAGGGTCGTGGGTTCGAGGCTCCAGCTCGTTATTTATGTGCGAAATTAGGTACATACAATATACAATTGAAATTTGCTCTGATCTAGATAAGGTGAAGGATAACATCTCGTGAAGAGACCTTGCACAGGCCTGCGAAGGAATTCAATGGTGTGTGTATGAACATCGACTCCGAACCCGTTTGGGAACTTCAGACCAAACTCTCTCATTCTGAGAGAGAAGGCATATGTCCTGCAGTGGACGTAGATAGGTTAAAATTGCATTTTATTCCGATATTTCCGCGAGATCAGGATGAAATTCCAAAATCTCAACCGCTATGTTAACATGGGAATTCTTCATGCAATTTCATCGTCAGTGTGATAAAGCAAGGGAAACCGCAGGCAAAATCTAGTGCGTTATAATAAGCGTCTGCACAAACGAACCTTTATTGGGGTCGTGATCTAAAATTAAGATTATTAGTGGCCATTGACGGTTCTCGCGTTTTATTCGATTAATGTTCTAATGGTTTGATTTGTGCGGTCATATGTCAGGTTGGACTCAGTGCATTTTAAATGCTTGTGGAGTACGGTGCTCGGTTTTGAGTTTATGTTTTCCGCGAAGTGAATATTGAGTGCGCTCGTAATTTGTAGTTAGCGAGATGAGCCGTAATTTTGCTTGAATCAAAGGATTTCGCGGAATTCAAAGTTTGTTAGGTTTGTGCATGGTTTAATAAATAGTGATGCAACGTAGATACTTACTCTATTTTTACGAAAACGAGTTGTAGCACACTGCTTGAATTTTTATAGTTTTAACCGACTTCAAAAAAAGGAGAAACCTAGAGCCGTGAAATTTGACGCAGATATTTTTATAGATTAAATAAATAAATATAAATATTGATATTAATTAAAGAAAAAATATATCACTGGACAATTCACACCAATTCTATTCACCTAGTCCCAAAGTAAGCAAAGCTTGCGTTGACGGATAAACATACTTTAATAGATATTAAACATCCAAGACTGAAGGACGAACATTCGTATTTTTTATACCCAATATCTGCCCCGACCGGGAATCCAACCCGGTACCTCAATCTTTGTAGGCAGATTCTCTAACCACTAGGCCATCTGCTCGTCAGACGTTTTAATTCAAATCCCAGATATAATGGCGACGAAAGCGAAGCCACGAGTAAATGGTAGTATAAATATAAATTTATAGTCGTCTGACTTGCTGCAACTAAAAACTGGCCAAGTGCGAGTCGGACTCGCGCACGAAGGGTTCCGTACCATTATCTATAAAAAATTGCGGTTTACGATTTATGACGTATTAATAAAAACTACTTACTAGATCTCGTTCAAACCAATTTTCGGTGGAAGTTTACATGGTAATGTACATCATATATTTTTTTTAGTTTTATCATTCTCTTATTTTAGAAGTTGCAGGGGGGTCACACATTTCACCACTTTGGAAGTGTCTCTCGCACAAACTATTCAGTTTAGAAAAAAATGATATTAGAAACCTCATTTTTGAAGACCTACCTATCCTTAGATACCCCACACGTATGGGTTTGATGAAAAAAAAATTTTTTTGAGTTTCAGTTTAAGTATGGGGAACCCCCAAAATTTATTGTTTTTTTTTTCTATTTTTGTGTGAAAATTTTAATGCGGTTCACAGAATACATCTACTTACCAAGTTTCAACAGCATAGTTCTTATAGTTTCGGAAAAAAGTGGCTGTGACATACGGATAGACAGACGAATCCATAAGGGTTCCGTTTTTTGCCATTTGGCAACGGAGCCAACGGAACCCTAAAAAGTGTGATATAACTCGACCAGCAGAAATGTAATATATCACTGACACTTTTCTAAGTATGAGAAACTAAAACAAAGTTGTGACTCTTTTAAGGTTGTTCATCATACGACGTGATAATGTCGCTAGAAAATTAAAAAAAAATGAAAATGAAAATGTTCATTTATTAATCAAACCATCTATACGTCCGGTCCCAGTACAGAGTACATGCCTCCTCTCAGAATTCGATGGCTTGAGCAGTAGTTCCCACGCGGGTCTATTTAGTGCGGATCGGGAACTTCACACATACCACTTAATTTCCTCATATTATTTATTTATTATTATTACCTGACTACGAAGCTTGAGGTTCCGGGTTCGATTCCCGTGTCGGGGCAGATATTTGTATGGAAAATACGAATGTTTGTTCTCGGGTCTTGGGTGTTTAGTATGTATTTAAGTATGTATATATCTATATAAGTATGTTTATCCGTTGCTTAGTACCCATAACACAAGCTTTGCTTAGTTTGGGACTAGGTCAATTGGTGTGAATTGTCCCGTGATATTTATTTATTTATTTTATTTTTATGTACAGGTTTCCTCACGATGTTTTTTCACCGGTAAAGCTGGTTTTGAAATATAATTTCGCACATAAAATTCGAAACCCACGACCCTCTGCTTGAGAGCGCAAAGGCTAACCCACTGGGCTTTTATGGTTTAACCAAACCAATCAATCGTAATACCAAACCAATTATAAGCATTTTTAGAGTTCCGTATCCAAAGGGTAAAAACGGGACCCTATTACTGAGACTTCGCTCTCCGTCCGTCTGTCGGTCTGTCCGTATGTCCGTCTGTCCGTCTATCCGTCCATCCGTCCGTCTGTCACCAGGCTGTATCTCACGAACCGTGATAGGGTGACAGCACCAGTAATGGACAAGGACCAATTATAGACATTTTTTCCGTAATTCCAATTTTTAAGAAACTGCCACACTACATTTTTGTACTTTCAACACTAACTGTTGATCATAACTGGTAAAGTCTATGAATGATGGGCATTGAATCTTTCCTATCCATTACTGGGTAACTATTGTGCTTAACATATGTCCATGATTGGTGCCGTCACCCTAGCTAGACAGTTGAAATTTTCACAGGTGATGTGTTTCGGTTGCCGCTGTAACAGCAAATACTAAAAAACAGAATAAAATAAAAATTTAAGGGGGCTCCCATACAACAAACATAATTTTTTAGCTCGTTTTTGCTCGATATTGATAACGACAAAGGTAGACGCTTGAAATATTCACAGAATATTTAATTAAGTATATATTCACTTTTAAAATAAATAATTAAATTAAATTAAAATAAAAAATTTTTAAGGGGCTTCCATACAACAAACGTGCTTTTTTGCCGTTTTTATAGATAATGGCACGGAAACCTTCGTGCGGGAGTCCGACTTGCACTTGGCCGGTTGTAATGATGATATATTATGCTTTGTTTATCTGTGCTCTCTTTTTTGTGGTAGGTAATACTTAAATGTTTTTGTTTCTTGTATGATACTAATTTTATTACCCGTTTAATAAACAAATAAATAAATATTAGGGGACACAATCTTACACAAATCGACCTAGTCCCAAACTAAGCAAAGCTTGTACTATGGGTACTAGACGACGATAGGCATACTTATATAGATAAATAAATACTTAAATACATAGAAAACATCCATAACTCAGGAACAAATATCCGTGCTCATCACACAAATAAATGCCCTTACCGGGATTCGAACCCAGGACCTCTTGCTTCGTAGGCAGCGTCACTACCAATTAGGCTAATGCGGTATGTTGAAGTAAGTTGTCACAATTTTCCGATTTACGTAGTTTACTTTACGTTCCTGTACCTGCCTATACCACGAGTCCACACTAGTTCAAGTGACCGTACTCGCTAGCGACGGCGTAAATGATTTGTATGGAGAATTGTACTTCCGTAAGTGACCGCTAGAGGCGCTGTACAATTCTCCATACAAATAACCCACGCCGTCGCTAGCGAGTACGGTCACGGAAACCAGTGCAAACTCATGGTAGAGGCACTGGCGTACAAATATTACTATGATCTGGAAACTAGAAATAAATGTCCCTATTTGTTGCAAAATATCCTTTCAGAGGACATCGTTTGTATCGTTCATGTTTTGTTTATTCAGTTGGTTTTACGTAGACGCTATTTGCTAAACAAACTAGGAATAAGTGTAGGAATCATATCTCAAATAGAACTCGGTGCCGCACAATGGCCCCTTGAGTTGCTTATTCAAAAGGCCATGGGAAATAGTCTAAGATCCGAACTAGAAGCGACATTCACCCATATGTAAATAATAATAAAAAACCGGCCAAGAGCGTGTCGGACACGCACAAGGTAGGGTTCCGTAGCCATCACAAAAAATCAAGTAATATTTTCCTAAGGATTTCGTATGTGTACGGAATCATCCAAGTTTAGGTATGTTTTATACCTTAGGCTACTATTTACTCTTAAACAACAAATAATTTCCAAGCAATCTTAGCCGCTATAATTTTCCTAGTAAATTTGATATATTTAGTACCATTCTGAATTTTTTCAAATTTTTCCACCTGACAGTTTAGATTTTAGAGGGGGGGGGACGCTCGATTTTAATGAAAATTTTCACTTTAAAGTTGAATATTTCGCAAACAGATCACTGAATAGAAAAATCATGTTAGCAACCCCACAATGATTTATAAAAGACCTAACCAACGATACCCCACACTATAGGATTAGTCGAGAAAAAAAATCACCCCCCCTTTACGTCTATGGGAGGTACCCTAAAAAAATTTTTTTTACATTTTTTTATTCAATCACTTTGTTGGCGTGACTGATATATATATTCATGCCAAATTACAGCTTTCTAGTACTAACAGTCTCTGAGCTTAGCCGCGGACAGACAGACAGACAGACAGACAGACGGACAGACATGGCGAAACTATAAGGGTTCCTAGTTGACTACGGAACCCTAAAAATATTTCAGAGTTGGTTGGCAAAGGGTATGTATTACAATACCGAAGTAGGAATGACCGAATGTATTAAATACATCGGATGGGTCAAAAGACCGACACGATTTGTTTCTGAAACCGTTAACTTTTTAAGATTGTTATAAAACAAACCTAACCTAACCTAATGGGTTCTGTATGATGCCGTTTTAATAAATTCTGAGAAGTTTACCGTTTCAGAAAAAAATCGTGTCGGTCTTTTGACCCATTTGATGTTTTAATACATTCGGTCTTTCGTACTTCGGTATGGTAATACATACCCGTTGGCAAAACATTCCTGGCCAGAATGATTAATTTTTTTTTTTTTTTTTATAATGAAGTCATTAGTGAAACCAGCATCCTTCTAGGTTAAATCATGTCTATTATTAGCGCGAATAAACCAACAGATAAACGGAAAATAATTCTAAAAATCGTTGTTTTGGGTTTTATTGCGCTAATAAATAGCTAGTAACAGTTTTTCTCAAATATTTTCAATGTACACTGTACAGTCAAGTGTAAAAATATGGGTGCACACAACTTGCTCATAAATATGTCCCATAGCTCTTATGTCGTCGAATTAAGGTATAGGTATGTAACGATGGGAGGATTAAATCGATACTTATTTTTGCACTTGACCGTACATTGTAGACATCGAAATGTTATGATATATCACACCTAATGGATAGATTAAAATATGATTAAGTATAAATAACATTCTTTTTTTCTAGTTTTTCATAGTCTGGCAAGGAATTTTTAGCTAACCAACTCGAGATATAATCTTTTGAAATTTGATATTTAAAATTATTTTCATCCATTAACCCGTCGCGCCCGATGGACACCATTTTGACCCTCAACATTTTGTGCCGTAGTGTACGGTGACCATCGGACACAGAGAACCAGTTAAAGATATGGTTGAAGGTATTTTCTAGTGTGGATCCTCTACTAAAATGTAAGCACACAATGTGTATTCCTTTAAACGTTACCAACTATCGATATCTACGCGTCTTTGCGCGACTCATGTCGAGGGCTGTTGTGAAAAACAAATACAGCAAGTTTGGTGGTAGGCAGCGGAAAGTGTCATGGCGACGGCGGCGGGAGCGCTGATTGGGTAATATTTCTTTCTTTTTTTACGGCTTTGTTCGTCGATTATATCAGAATCGGTACAAAAGTTTTGACTTGATTTATGTTGGAGGTTTCTTTCTTGGTATTTCAAGGTTCAATCGAGGAGAAAGGGTTCATAAATATTTAAATGCTCTAAGATTATGGCTTTTAAGCTGTCGTCAGTCAAAATAGCTTCATATGAAAATGTGTCATTTTGGTTCCCTTTGCACGGTCCAGGATTAAAAAATTAAACCGTTAACCCTGGTTTTTAGACGACAGGTCCATACATTTTGGCACTTCTTAACCCTGGTTTAGCTCTTTAACTGGGGTCTATGCAAGTCCATCGTATAGGTCATCATCCTAAGCTAACGTCTCACTGCTGGGCAGCCACGGGCACAACCCAAATCAGGAAATTTACAAACACCACTGAATTTGTTTGCTTAATTTAAGCTACAATAGAGAAATATTTCTCTAGGCACATAAATTTCGAAAAACTCAGAGGTGCGAACCCGGGATTGAACCTACGAGCCTCTAGTTGAGAGGCCACACGTCAAACCACTTGACCACCACGACTTGATACATTATACGACATTAATTGTATATAGGTAATTAAACAAAAATCTGCGGTTTATCTACGGGATCGCATTAGAAATGTTGAAATCCGCGCTAGAACTAAAGTCACCGACATAGCTCGAAGAATCGCCAGAGTCAAGTGGCAGTGGGCAGGGCACATCGCTCGTAGAACTGACGGCCGATGGGGCAAAAAGGTTCTCGAGTGGCGTCCACGGACCGGAAGGCGCAGTGTAGGTATTCCTCCAATAATATGGAGCGACGACCTGATTAAGGTTGCAGGAACGCGTTGGACGCAGATGGCGCATAACCGGTTTGTTTGGGGAACTTTGGGGGAAACCTATGTTCAGCAGTAGATGTCGTTCGGCTGAAATGATGAAATGGTCAGTATTACCAAAATCCGCACAAAGCGTTTTCACTCTTCCTTCATCAACCGCACAGCTAAGGAGTGGATTTCCCTGCTTGCGACTGTGTTCCCTGAACACAACAATTTGGCCGCATTCAAGTCTAGGGTGAATGAGCATTTACTAGGCAAGCGTGCTCCATCATAGGCCTCATCTTCGCTTTCCATCAGGGGTGATTGTGGCTAAACGCAAGCCTATATTGTATATAAAAAAAAAACAAAAATGTTGGCGGTTTTCAACAGTGACAAGTTCTTTTTTCAGAATCTTCCTACTCCAGAGTGTGTCGGCTCAATACTTGTACCCGATCGCCAACGTCACAGGCAATGGCATCTGCACCACCGTAGACTGCAAAGACCTGGATTGTATGAGGAGATTGAAGGACTGCGTCGTGATTGTTGGAAATCTGACCCTCACGATCGTGAGGATGAAGCGGTGGCCGGGGATGTTCGACAACATAACATTTGTCAACCTTAAGGAGGTTTGTGTTAGACAACACCAAGTCATACGTACAAGTTGTCCGTAACTAATGGCCGATGACATGGCCGATGGGGCAAAAAGGTTCTCGAGTGGCGTCCACGCACCGGAAGACGCAGTGTATGTAGGCCCCCAACAAGATGGAGCACAACCTGGTTAAGGTTGCGGGATCGCATTGGATGCGGATGGCACGGCACCGGTCTATTTGGCGAGTCTTGGGGGAGGCCTATGTTCAGCAGTGGACGTCTTTCGGCTGAAATGATGATGATGTAGATGAAATGACAATGACCGGATGAGAGGTCAAGTTATACCAGTTCTGGAAAAATAAGAAAAAATCCATGCCATGTTAAGCGAGAATAGAGTCACGTAACATACGAGTATCTTGAAACTAAACTAAGAACAGAAAAAAAGTACAAATAAAAAATATCTATTTTTTTTTAATTTATTTACTGAACAGAAAAACAATATAACATTTTACAATAATGCAACGAGCAAAACCATACTAAGGTTTAACTGCCGTTGAAATCACTCACAAAAATACTTAAGTAGGCAATTAAATTAATCAATCACGCACGATTTAACTTTAGGCTAGGTAGGTATACCTATAGGTAATCTTAATACAAAGTTTACGTTAGGTAAATTGCTTCAACAATACGTTTACAGTGGTGTGGCGTTTCACACACACTCGTAAGTACCACCCGACGCCCGACACCCGATTAGAATACCACCCGACGGCATTGTTCCCAGAAGGCAGGCAGCGTTTCCACGTTGAATGGCTAGGCTCAAGTGCTGACGAAAATAGCTGCCTGCTTTCTAGTCGCTAGTAAATGTAAAGTCGCTACTAAAGCGTAAACCACATATAGGACGGCAACAGGTCGGGAGCGGGTCGGGTCAGGTCAGGAGTGCGGCGGGTATATTTACATGGTGATACGAAAAACATTACACCGCTCCGCGCCCACCGTAGCTGTGATGTTGTCCATATAGAGCTTGTCTAAGCTAAAATGACGCGCGCCTCTCTACCGAATCAGTTGGTTTTGATGTGTATTTGTCCGTGCAAGTATTAATTACGATTACGACTCTTCATCTGCTTGGGAGCGTCAACTATTCCGTGAAGTATAATCAGTGTGCAACATCACGATCGTCAAATTATATGAAAAATCTTGGGCGTAAATGCGGTGGTAGGGCGCGTCATTTTAAATTAGACAAGCTATACCGCCCAGTAAATACTCCCGTCGGACTATCCCGACTCGACCCGCTTCCGACTCGCTGCCGTTCTATGAGTGGTTTACGCTTAACTGACGAGGCGGTGCATCGTAAGACATGTACCTATATGCTTCTCTCTCTTTGGGGTTGCCTTACAAAAATGTTCACATCAACCTACTGTTGTTTTTTAACAGATAACTGGCTTCATGGCGTTATACGAGGTGCCATACTTGGATTCCCTCGGCACATTGTTCCCGAACTTGGCGAGGATCCGTGGCCGAGACGTATTCAACGATTATGCGTTGATGGTATTCGAAATGCCACAGTTGACAGAGGTAAAACGTGTAATTCGGCGTATTAAATGCGCATTAACTAGTATGTAAGAGAATCGCGTTAATTTTTTATATAAACGTTTTTTTTGATAAGTATGATAAATAAAATAAGAAACTTAAATTTGCGTACAGTCAGCTGCAGAGAAAAACCCTGTAATGGCGGCAACCACACCGGGAGTACCTTTGATTGTAAACTAAAATTTTTAGAATATAAAACGTACCTACAATATTCAACAGATTGGCTTCTACAGCTTGATCAAGATCGACAGGGGCGGTGTGATAATGTGGGGCGGAACTGACACGTGTTATATCGACACTATCGACTGGAACGCCATCGCGCCAGGGTCTCGGCACGTGCTGAGTCCCTTCGGGGACATGAGAGACCTGAAACTCTGCAAGAAGTCGTGCCGATGCTCAGCTAATCCTTCCTATAATTTTTGCTGGAATAACAAGTGAGTACAATGAATTTGCTTACCAATGTTCACTCTTCGCTGATTGACTTTTAAAACCTTAAGGCAGGACATATGACATATTTGTTCTTAAGGTCCTAGCGCTATGAGGCTCTACAGGGTAATTTTTTAATCAGTGCACAAATTTTGATACACGTACGTGATTCAGTATCGTTGATAGATCACGATTATCGGTTCAAGATTTTTTTTTAATTTTGATATTTGGGTTGTTGATAGTAATTCATCCAATAATTGGTCGAGTTACTATGAAAAACAAAAAAAATAAGTGATTAATATTATAACGAAAAATACTGAAATTTGTTATTTTAACGATACTGAATCACATATAAAAATTTGTGCACTTATTAAAAAAATACCCTGTATAAGGAAATAGCAAAGGTTAGTCGACCTCCTTCAGACAAAGAATTAGCTTATTTAGCTATTTAAGATAAATAATTAAGTACATTATTTTAAAACCCTACCGAGCTTTTGGCGCTAATCGATTTTAGGTATTCTATGCACTCGTGTGTGTGCGTAAGAGCGGCTAGAATCAAAGCAGTGCGTAAGCGCGAGCGACACGAGTTCCCCGTTCAATGGCCGAAGGAGAACTAAACCAGCACTCACGCGGACACGGGGGAAGCACGGTGGCTCAAGATAGGTTGGTTAGACTGCGCTTGTATTTAGGTATTTTCATCGTATTACTAAAACAAATACACATTTTAAAAATGTAGCAACACTGCGCCCTAGAAAACATCTTGTATTATTAACATTCAAAAACTCATGACCTGCCGTGCAGTATTTACGTCGTACTATGAATTAATTTTATTTTTTAGAGACAATTTTGGATTTTTTTCTATCGAGTGAACTACAAGTAATCGTGTTTCGATAAACACTTGTCTGTCATTAGAGTGAATCCTCAAATATCTTACACATGAATTTCAGGACTATAGCTTTGCTAGTAATGATACAGCACAAGATTAAATGAATGCAATAAATGCGTCAAAAGCTCAGTAGGGCCTTAATAATTTATTGGTACTATCTGATGATTATATTTACTTCATTTACCTACGTCATGATCACAATCAGACTCGTAGATGAAGCTGGTACATACATGCATCAGTATTTAGGAAGCTCTTGAAAGTGAATCATAAAAATTCTTACTATTATTCTTATTATTATTGAAGTATTCTTACTATCAATTATTTCTTGCCTAAATGAGGGGGCGTTCATTAATTACGTGAGGTATTCAGGAGAGGAGGGGGTCAAGCTAAAACTCACCAAATCTAACTTGGGGGAGACGAGGTCCGAGGAGATTTTTCCTTTAATTTAATTGTACTACATAAATACTTAATAAATTGCTGTGCCCTTGCAGGGTTCATGTTCCTGGAATTGTAAAATGATGTAAGACCTTATGTACAACATGAAATGCAATAAATGATTGAATTGAATTGAATTGGTCTCAGCAAATATCACGTTATTTTTTTCTGGCAAAGAATAGAAACTAGGTTAAATATAAAAGTTTGGAAAATCTAATTGTGCACGTCTTACACGTTTGTTATAAAGTGATAAAACAAATTGTGTTTTTTGAATAAATCAACGCATTTATACTCAATATATTTTTTTTAATTTTCACTCGAGGTTACGGGATGGGGCTTCGAGTGAAATCCTCAAAAACGCCTCACGTAATAAAATTAATGGACGCACCCTTGTAAAGGCAACCGCTATGCAAATTTTCAGCATTCTGGGGTCAAAGGTTTGTGCAATTCAGCCAGTCTGCCAATCAGTCAGGATTTCCTTTTTATAATATGTATGGATAGATCGACGATATTTTGTTCTCACAAAGGTGCTTTTCTTTTAATTAGACACAGATATAGACATAACTTTATTCGACATCAAAAAAGAAAATACACTGACTATACACTGAGAAAAGTAAAAAACAATAACAATAATAACTAAAACACAAAACATAGTTGAAGATGTCGAAAAAGAATTTGACTCAGCTACAGCGCTGATTTTCAGTCAAACCCTTCATATCAGTGCATCAAATTTGTTGGACCGGAATCAGCACAAATAAGTCTGTGTAATTACGTTACTAAGTACAGGGTGTTACAAAATTACCCGTAATAAGTGAAGGGCATGGAAGTACTCCAGTAAAGAATTAAATATTTATATTTTTTTTTTGGGATGGCGGGAGCTCGCCTTTGATAGGCAGGAGTGGAGCAAGAGAGGCGAGGCCTTTGCCCAGCAGTGGGACACAAAACTAGGCTAAATAAAATTTTTTTTTTTTTAAAGAACAGCGCGCTACATTACGGTTTTATTTACTATTCATGGGGTTTCAGGCTTTAGGGGTTATTTTGTAACACCTGTATATCTATAACATACACTTATTATGATTGTCATAATGTTTGAAATGTCCTCAGAAAGTGTCAGCGATTCCTCGTTGGTCCTGAAGCTTATGTGTGTGACGAGCAATGCCTTGGATGTCGCAACACTAACTCATCACAATGCACGCTTTGCCGTAACTACACCTATAAGGGACGATGTGTTACAAAATGTCCATCAGATTCGTAAGTTTACATAAAAAACTATATGAAATCAGACAGACAGGAAGGGTTTCTATGATCAAGATCCAATAAAATACAACAAGGACTAATAAAATAGCAAGTTTATTTTGTTTTATTTTACTCATCTTACAGCTATTAAATGGCTAATCAAGGATAGATCAATCTGTCTTTTTAGTCCAGATTTTAATTGTTTTGACTCTTGGCGTCTGTTTAAAAATACTATTTATAATTTTCTTAAATTGTGTTATAAATATTTTATGTGGTAACATCAAATAAGCAAAATAGCGCACCTGTGGTTGTAATCTGTTATTACTCTGTATGACTTGTAGTTATTTTGAATAAAACAATTCGTTGTCAACTTTCACCGTGAGTACGTTGTTTTATTAAATTGATCATTGAAATTTTTTGTTTAATATTGAATAGCATTGTTCTAACACACTATAGTGTCAAATTGACTATATTATAGTCAATTTGTGAATTTTCTATCGTACTTTGAGATTTGTATGCTGTTGTGAATAGTTTCTATTTGCCTACCTGTAGGTATACAAAATTAACTGTCTGTTTACATTAATTGTGCCTGTGAATTATTGAGGAAGAAACGACATGCTTGAATATGTATATTATTTTATCTATCTGGTTTACTAAAGCCGTTTAGCAGGATACAGATGAAACCTGATTTACCTTGATGATTATAGAATTATTTTATACATTTTGACACTTCTAAACGAAGCTTAAGCAACTGAACGAATTTGTTTTCTTTAGCGTTATTCTTCAAGACAACCAGTACTGCATCACAGAAAGCGAATGCCATAGCCTCAATAGATGGGTCTGGAATAATACTTGCATTTCCAGCTGTCCAGACGACTATGAGGTTGTAAATAATAACGCAGGAATAAGATGCTCGATCTGCCCCAACTGCACGAAGGTATTTTTTTAAATTAAAATGCCACGCTTCAATGTCCTCAGAATGTTATCTGTATTTCGTACTTGATTTTGTCTGACTTTTTGTCTTTACAGTATTGTGGAAGCCAAGTGATACGCTCACTTAGGTCAATTCAAGAAGCCCACAGATGTGTTTTCATCAATGGATCCTTGAAAATTCATATCAGGGGTGTGCCCCAAGCCGTCGAAGAAATGAGAATTCACCTCCGCAATATCCAAGAAGTTTCTGACTTCGTTGTCATTGAGGACTCTATATCGCTAACTACCATTGAATTTCTTCCATCGCTTCGTAGGATAAGTGGTAGAAAACTTGTAGCTAATAAATATAGTTTAGTTATCAAAAATAACCCGAATCTTCAAAAGGTTTTTATGTCTAACGTAACAAACAATCTAGAAATAGGCAAAGGGACACTAACAGTTTTTAATAATTCCATGTTGTGCATGAGTGAAATATATAATTTGAGTAAGTTATTTTCTGAAAAACCTGACGACATTTTGGATATTCCGATCGCTTTGAACTCATATAGTGCTAGTTGTAAGGAAGTTGCACTCAATCCAAATGTGAGTGTTATCAATGAAACATATGCAATCGTTTCGTTTGTTCCTTTACCAGATCAAAAAATTAATTACTCTATATTATACGTGCGTATACCACCTGGAAAGCAAACTGCAGTCGTTCCAGAATCGTGCAGTGAATATGAATGGCATTCGGTCAATGCGTCTGAAAATTTTAGTCGAGTAGAGCTCCGGACTCTTCGTCCTGCTTCTACTTACTTGTTATGTATAGAATCATTCAGTCTCGAAAAGAAACACCTTGCTCGAAGTTCTATTGTAAACTTCACCACCCTAGTTGGGAAACCAGAACCACCTTTTATAGTAGAATTGTCAGCTGCCTCCTCTGACGTGGTCGTTCTGCATTGGGTGGATCATGTGGATTACCGACCTCATATAATACGCTATGAACTTGATCTCATGCTAATAGATATTCACCCTGAAGATATAACTGCCAGCAACCAGTGTAAGAATCTAGAAGATGAGTTTATGGAACTCGATATCATCTCTCGACATGCCGTAGTGATGAGACCACCGCCGCACTACGGTAGAGGATGTGAATCAATGTGTGGCGTATTATCAACGGCTCCTCACGGCGCACTGGTGGAAGACAATTTTGACATATGCAGCTCAATTGATTTCGGATGCAATGAAATTGAAGAGGAAAGTGTAAGCAATTCGTCTCTCGGACAGTTTGTACGTACGGCGTCGTTAAATATATCAGCTCCAAAAAATAGTTTTCATGTCGGAAAATTAGCCCCATATAGAGATTATCGCTTCCGATTGCGTGCGTGCACTGATGAACAATGCAGCAGGTCAACAAGATCTGTTGTGAGGACACTAGTATCGGTAGATGCTGATGTACCCACCATCAGTTTCGTCGAAACGGAACCGAATGGGATAATAACAATATATTGGGATGCTCCTGCTGTATCTAACGGCCCAGTATTGGCGTATATTCTAGAAATAATACCTGATGCCAAAGTAAGCGATGTGGGTACATTGCAGACTCAAACGTGGTGCGTGCCATCGAACCAATCTAGTATACAAGTAAAATCTGAAAAGGCGAATGGGATACGTTTGTGTTCATTGTCACTAGCTTCCAGAACAGGGTGCACCGAATTCAGAAAATTAGTTGCCTCACAACCTTCAAATAACTGGGCATTGGCAGGTGTTATTTTTGCTGTTCCTTTGTGTATTATATCACTGGTGATCGGATATTTAGGGATGCGGTGGAGGGAACAAAGCGACACTGTTCCACTTGTTGATATTACTTCTAGTTATCGTATTGATAGTGAACCTATCTTTTCGTTATTAGATTTTACACCATCGTGGTATAGCAGTCAGACAGATTGATAATAGATATTTGTAATAATAGTTCATGGACGGTGACCATGACCGGTAGAATTATGAACAAACCAAACAATGTAAAAATAAAATGACTAGCTGTTTTACGTTCTCACCCTGGTAAAGATAAATCAATTCCGTTCCTGATAAGATTCTGTGATCACGATAAAAATACCTGTGATTTAATTATAAGCAGAATTAAAAACGAAATACAAGTTATGTTTTTATAATCCTTTATGTGAATCGTTTTCTTTATGAAAGGTGATTGTAAAGACAATTTCAAGCGAAACAATGGCTAGCTTTCCAGTCCAGTGGACAATAAAGATTTTAAGAGGAAATTTCGTTCTATCTAATGGAAGGAAAAGAGTAATATTTAACAAAATGTTCCTTTTAACGCTTTGTTTATTGCTTTTTAAATTAAAAGTGGTTCTGTATTTGGTCTGGCGTGAAACAGGGGTTCATTATTAATAACGACCGCAAGAAAGTAGGCTTTGTTGCGTTTGGCAGGTTATTAGCACAGAATTGGATGTACCTATTCACTTTAAATACTTGATAGGTTTTGTAAAGATTTTTAAAAAATATATAAAATATTCTATCCTATCTTACTAATATTATAAATGAAAAAGTTTGTGAGGATGTTTGGATATTCGGATGTTGGATTTCTGTGAGTTAAACACGCAGTAACAGCCTTGTTAAAGGCAATGAAGTGTGGCTCACACCATCTCTTAAAACACTCACACCATCTGTTTGACTCTCTGTCACAGGGCTGAATAGAATATGATGTAATAGATAGATAGGTAGCTAAAATTTATATATGTATGTATATTGTGTCTATTGCCGCTACAGCAAAACATATTAAAAAATAAAATAAACTTAATTGGGTTCCTACCAACCAATGTAAAATGAACCACATACTGCGTACCTACTTTTCGATTAGAAGCAAGTCTCTGCTAACGTTATGTTTTTATATAGACAGCCGTTTATAGCTTAAATATTTTGACATACGTACTAATTTGTATGGAACCCTCGCCACACGAATTCGACTTGCATTTGGCCAGTTTTGTCAGGATGATAATGATATCGTCAAAATTTCAGCCGAAAGACGTCCACTCCTGAACATACGCCTTCACAAGGTTCGCCAAACTGACCGGTCTTGCCCCATCCGCATCCGCTCCATCTTGTTGAAGATCTACCTAAGTATAGTCGACCAAGTAAGTGGTTTACCATTTTTTGTGACAGTTCCTACATCAGAATAAAAACAATAAGGCTGATTGTCACATTGACTTGTTAGTGAAAATAGCCTTTGATGTCTTAAGTCATACAACTGACATTGAACTTTAGGGTGGCAAAGGAGTTTCTTGGTCGACTATACATTGCGTCTTCCGGTCCATGGATGTCATTCGAGAACCTTTTAATTTTTAGAGTGATGTCTTAGATTTATTATTGGAAAATGATGAAAACAGTCATTTTTATTATAGCTTTTTTAAACGGACGGCGTCAACAACGTCCGTAATAGAATTATGAACTAGACGAAAACTACCTGCATTCACTGTAAAAATAAAATAAATATTAGGGAACCATCTTACACAAATCGACCTAGTCCCAAACTAAGCAAAGCTTGTACTATGGGTACTAGACGACGATAAACATACATATATAGATAAATAAATACTTAAATACATAGAAAACATCCATAACTCAGGAACAAATATTCGTGCTCATCACACAAATAAATGCCCTTACCGGGATTCGAACCCAGGACCTCTTGCTTCGTAGGCAGGGTCACTACCAACAAGGCTAAAGCGGTCGTTTGGAATATTCAGTTCCCTCTTTGGATCTCATAACAGTCATAACAACTTCGTATAATTAGTACTCGGCGACATTAGTATGGAACTTAAGCACCATGTTAACTTGAGCTCCCATCCCTGTTGTTTGAAAATCAGGGAGTGTTTTACTAATAAGGATTTGTCGAAGGGGTCTCGTGAAACTGGTCGTGATAATGCAACGGGTAGGTAATGATATCGTAACTGGAAATAGTTGTTTCTAATTCTGGTCTTCTATTCCGCATTCATCAAAAAAAAATGCCACTTTTTTATATTCTAATAATTTTATGTTATTACTTTTCAATCTTAACATGACAATAAAAGCCCCTAAGTTTTTTTCCTATTTTGTTACTATTCCATACACCTTGTATGGCGTAACGAAAAGGAAGAACATAAAAAATGTATGACATTTGCGGATTTTTTTTTATAATAAATGACCAATTGAGTTTATGGTTATGGTCAACTGCGCTTTAGGAGTGATGAGTTTCTGTCGTAGGTAATGCTTTCTGGCCAAATTCTTATATGACCAATTGAGTTTATGGTATACAGCGTTTATGGCCAACTGCATGTTAGGATTGATGAGTTTCTGTCGTAATGCGTTCTGACTAAGTGCAAATCAGGTAAAACGCTTTTCAGGTCAAATCCGAATAAGGTGAATTACGTTTCTGCCCAAATACGATTAATCCATCACGTTTGTTGTACCTATGGGAGCCCCCCTTAAATATTTATTTTAATTTTAATTTAATGATTTATTTTTAAAGTCAATATATAATTAAATATTCTGTCAATATTTCAAGCGCCTACCTGTTGCCGTAATCAATATCGAGCAAAAACGAGCAAAAAAATCACGTTTGTTGTATGAGAGCCCCCTTAAATATTTATTTTATTCCATTTTTTAGTATTTGTTGTTATAGCGGCAACCGAAATACATCATCTGTGAAAATTTCAACTCTCTAGCTATCATGGTTCCCGAGATACAGCCTGGTGACAGACGGACGGACGGACGGACGGACAGCGGAGCCTCAGTAATAGGGCCCCGTTTTAACCCTTTGGGTACGGAACCCTTTAAACACCGAACCAATCAATGAAAAGACGAGTACGAATATAAAACAAATTAATTACACTATTGTATTAGGTTAATACCTGTAAAAATAAGTTGTAAGCGAAGAAATAAATAAATAAAATAATTTATGAGATTTATTTATTTTCGGAACACCTAAGTAGAGATTTACTCAAGTAAACTACGATTTTTAATTTCGTGGAATTCTGACGTTTCTTATTGTTACCAGGCAAAAATATTTCCCGAAAATTTAAACTAGATAAAACAAAAACTAGGAAATACAGCGCACAAATTCCTTAATATACACGTTACGTCTAAATAGTTAGTTCTAAAATTATTTTAACTACGTATTAATTAATGATTTATTACATTATGTCAAATTTTAATGTGTATAGAATTTGTGCTCTGTATTTCCTAGTTCTTGTTTAATCTCGTTTAAATTTTCGAGAAATATGTTTGCCTGGGAACACTAAGAAATGTCAGAATTCCACGAAATTAAAAATCGTAGTTTAGGTAGAACAATTGAATGCCGGCTCATTATATCGTTACTACGCGGAAAAAGCTATAAAAATAATACAGTCCAGTTTAGTACTTAATACTTAACTTGTGCAGTTGAAAAATATTATCAAGTGCGGTTGCTGAGACAAACTTGATCACTGACCCTTTGGTTATTTAATATTAGTTTTGAAAACAAACATTTCGCACAAATTGAATGAAACTGTAAAACCATGACAAATATCGGATATAAATAAATAAATAAATAAACATAAATATAACAAATGAATTGAAATATTTATCGTTTTACAATTGGTAGGTACTGTTATTGCTCCATGTTCGTGTTCTATTTCAGATATTGAAAAAGCATTCATTAAACTTGCAATGTTTGTATGTTTTTGCAAACCCTTGATTGACTTGAAATTGGTGCGGATGTGTACTCATAGTTTGCATGAACACGCAAGTACAGTGAACAAAGAATACCGTCGGCAAAAAACTTGTATTAGAAAGATTTTTTTTAACAATTTTGACTGCTCCAATGTAGCGGAATATACCTTTGCAGAATTATATACCATTGGCATGATAGATAATTGCACGAAATGTGTAAGTATAATATGTTTAAGTAAAATAAGTTTTGTTAAAAATTTCATTTTAAATGCAAGCTTTTTCGCTGGCTGTACTTTTGTTTGACTGCACTTGCATTGTCATCCAACTTACTTACATAAGTATACCAAATTTCAAGTGAATCCGACAACGGGAAATGGGTCAAATTCAACTTCCACGATTTGACCCGTACATACGGTAGGTACATAGATACATTGCAAATTAATAAAAAGCCTATAAAATAAAGAAATAAAATTTAGAAATAGTTAATTTCAGACACGCTCGTTACTTTCAGTAACGTAAACGTCCCTGTGCTCGACACTGATCAAATACGTGGCACCTTCAATCTTATGCCATAGTAGTCTTAGATGGGATCTACTGGGCGTTGATGCGCCGAGCATTGGAACGTTTACCTTAAATCAATATCTAGAACCTCCCCATTTCCTTTGACTGCAGTCTGGCATGATAATTTCGGTTCTATTTCCTTAATATAATTTAGAGATTTTGATTTATTCAGTAATTTCTGAATGATTAGGTTGTCGTCGAGATGAAGTTTATACGACCGTGGAAGTACTAATAATAATATAGAGGTGATACTCTTATCCTGAATTTTATAATATTAGTCTTAAATTGCATAAGTTTCAAAAAAGACTGCACTTGTTGTTAATTGGCAACTTAGGTACCTACTCAATTCTATTATTTTATTTTTAACTCTGGACACAAAAAGAGGGGTGTGGGTGAATATACAGGGTTATTTGTAATTCACTGACATCCTCTTAACCCTGAATTAATATCACTCAAACAAATGTTTTTTGTTTTACGAGTTTTTAAAATGAAGCACTTTTTTCCCATACACAGATTATCGTAAAAATAAGAGGTAATCTCAAATTTTCAAAACGTTATTACACCAAAAATATTAAGTTATGACAAAAGCCGTAAAACAAAAAACATTTGTTTAAGTGGTAGGAGTTTAGGGTTAAAAGGATGCTGGTGCAAATAACCCTGTATATCCAGGCCTAATTCACACCAATAGACCTAGTTTCAAAGTAAGCCAAATTCGTGTTATGGGTTACCTACTAGGTAAACACAATAATATGGTGTATGTACCTACTTCCGTTTGGCAAATTATTTTCCCCAAACTGATTAAATTGGCAAATGTTTCATTTCCCAAACGTTTATTTTTTCTGAAACTGTAAACTATTCAGGATATATTTCAGGAATATTCTGTAGGCTAGGTTAGGTTGGGTTTGTTTTATAACAATCCTGAAAAGTTTACACAAATAAACAGTTGGGAAATTAAACATTTGCCAAATTAATCAGTTTGGGAAAATTTATTTACAAAACATAGTAAACATTAAACATTTTCACACGTACCTAATATCAGCCCCGTCTGGAGATCAAACCTGGGACTTCAAGCTTTTTGATGAGGTTCTCTAACTCAGCCATCCGGTCGTCAACATAAAGAATAACTAGCTGTTGCCCGGGACCCCGTATGTAAAGAACTTGTTTATCGTAATCCCGCGGGAGCTATGCATTGCATTTTAACCCAGCTTATAAACTATCTGTAAGTAAGTCAAATTTCATCAGAATTCGTCAAACAGTAACAAACATCCATACATCCATGCTTACAAACTTTTCAGTTTATAATATTAAGTACCTAAGATATTTCTCAATAACTTGTGACAGACGTAGACGGACGGACGGGCAGACGAACACCGATGTCTCAGTAATAGGGTCCCGTTTTTACCCTTTGGGTACAGAACCCTAAAAACACGTTGTAACTGCTCCTTACACTCCCACTGATTGCCTAAGACCTAAGGGCGGTGCAGGAAGGGTGGGCGTGTTGCTCCGCACATTACGGAGCGTCTCAGACGTTGATTGAAAACGCCTATTTGTAATACCTAGTGTTTACACTTCTGAGCTCTCATATGAACACCGAATGCGGTCTGTGCCTTAAGACAATGAAAACCTGCGTATACAAGTAAGACATTATTAAAAATTAAATTAAACTAAAGCAAATTAAAATAAAACTATTTAGGTAAATTTAAACAAATTAAAAACCCTTAAAACTAAAACAAAACAAATAACAATAATAATGATAATTTGAAAGCGAGAAATAAAAAAAATCAAAAATCCCCGTCCCGAACCGCGCCCGGCCCAAAGGCCCCCATGACGCTGGCAGCGTTGCCCCGCTGAATAGCTAAGGAAATCCTTTGCACCAGGTACGAAACCAAGAAACAAGTTGTCATGACTTCGTAAGTCACAGTGTACTTTAAAATGTACAATTCAATAATTGTAAGGATAAATGAAATAAAAACTGTAAATAAGTGGAAATAACTTCCAAAACTACTTACGTACTTCGATGGGTGACCGCCTGGTTTCATTATTGTTTTTTGAATGTTTTGCTATGACTTTGTCACGTTAAAATATCGTCCGTAAACCGACTTTACAGACAACCGGTTTTTAAAGATGGTGTCAATCCACTACATTTATTATTTTAAATATGACAATTTTATTGTCACTAAGCTACTAAGAGGTCAATCATATTTTTTTTTGTATTTTTTTACTCGTTTCAACCGTAACTTCAAAAACCATCTGTGTTATCAATTCATCACCGTTTTCGGTTTATTTTTACATCTCACTACTGGGCACAGGCTCAATCGAGAGGGCTTGGCCTGTAGTTCTCACACGGGCTCAGTGCAGATTGGGAGTTTCACACACTTTCATCTTTGGCTGGCAAGCATTGTCGCCAACTGCCAACATAGGCAACGCATAACCAACGCTTAACGCATAGGCAAAGACTACGCTAAAAAAAAAATGTTTTATTTGTTAGGTAATAGGATTTTACATAATAGTGGCTGGAGCCTCCTTTTAAGCTTGAAAAAGCCTGTGTCAGGAGGCACCGCTCCTCCTCCTTCTCGACATTACATTTTGTGTCTATTACTTAACTACCTACCAACTACGCTAATATATACGAGGGGCGTTCAATATAAAGTGAGAATGAGATGCAAACTCTTTTAATATTACGAAATTAAATACTGGCCGGTAAAGCTAATCTATCTAGCTGATTGCTATGAAAAAAAAACTAACTGTCTTTTGCAAGGGCGGATCCAGCTTTGGGGCCAGGGGAGGGTCACATAGTCGTGGTCAAGTCACAAGAAGTTATAATTTAACTTAATAATAATATTAGATGCAGGTAAAAAGTATGTATTCTATTAATCTATGTAAGTAGGTACTTTACTTAAAAATACCTATATTTAAATAACAAAATCAATTTTTCTTTTACATCTTCCGAAATGCGTTATCACCTTCATCTACTTCAAGTGCCAGTCCAGTTAGACATTCTTCAACCATTGAAGCCCTTAGCCACGATTTCATTCTTCGTAACGTAGAGGAAGATCTTTCCGCTGTCACTACACTAACACAGTGTAGGTAGGCCTCCAACAAGATGGAGCAACGACCTGGGCCCTGTACCACAAAAAATAAAAGTGTTACAATTCGACAAAATTGTCAAGTTTCTCATAGTAAAAAGTTACAATTTTGTCGAATTGTAGCACTTGTAACTTTTGTGGTACAGGGGACTGGTTAAGGTTGCGGGATCGCGTTAGATGCGGATGGCACGGGACCGATCTGTTTGGCGAGCCTTGGGGGAGACCTATGTTTAGCAATGGACGTCTTTCGGCTGAAATGATGATGATGATGATGACAGAAACTAGTATTACTACTATTATCTAGTAACAATGTATGTATAATCGGTTGCTAGTTGTTTAAATTTCAATATCTTGATTACTGTAAGTATTCGCTTTTTGGCATAAAAACGTTTAGCTGCAACAAATTAAGTACTTCAGGAGACAGTCGTTCCTGTAGGTCACTTACGACTCTTAAGAGTATTATTGAATCTAGAAGAAAGATGTACAGGATATTTGGCAGTCGAGTGTAGGGGTTGTAAAGGCTGATAAACAGGTCATTCTGAACATTTTTGACCACATTTACTATTATGCCAAGTTGCACGGTTTTTGAGATATACATAACACAAGTTCCGACTTAATGGGAGGTCTCAACCTTATATGTAAAAATGTAACCTGTGTTAAATGCAAATAAAGTTTATTTTATTTTTATTTTATATTTTATATATTTTTTTTGAAAAATCACTCTTTTTTCAAACATTCTGTATAGCCTGTATTGAATTTTTTTTTAGTGTTTACCCCATGGGTATTTGGAAATACTTTATTTTTTGTTTTTTTTTTACTTTTCTTTTCTTAAGTGGCACATGTTTGAAAAGCCCGTAAATCAAATAAGTTTATTAAGTAATTTGTACGCGCAAATCACTGTTACTTTTTTCTTTAGTAGACACGCAAAGTTACAAAATATTTAGATTTTTTTTCTCGTTATTTCTAAAGAAGTTTTTTTAATAACTCTAGCAGTAATAGGCAATTATTTGAATTTATTTTGAAGAACCAGAGTATTGCGAAGGCAAAACACTTAAAATTAATTCAATACAGGCTATACAGGAAGAAAAAAATTAAAAAATCTGGCAAAATAAGTGATTTTTTCAACAAAAAAAATTGCTATACTTACAGGATGTTTGGTTGCTACGTGCAAAGCTTTAATGGGGTGATAGCCGTGGTATTTTTGAATATTTTTAGCCATATATGTCTTAGCCGAAATTTGATATTTTTTTTTAAATTGAAGTCAGAAATTTTAGGAAAATACCCAGAATTTGATAGTCACGAGTCAATATTGCCCCAATGAGCGTTAATTTGGAAACCAAATCTTTTATTTCGGATAGTTTAATGTATATTGGAAGTGTCTTTCTTGCCACAAAAACAAAATGGAGGCATTCGAAATGACTAAAAATGTCTTAGGTTAGAACAGAGTCATTTTTCTGTGCCATAAAAAAAATAAAAAAAAATCCTTGAAATGATTAAACATTTTTAGAAACATGCCTGTTTATTGTTCTTTCTTTTAAGGTATCACTCATTGGCATTGCTTGCTAAATCTGAGATAAAAAGTGAAAACCAAACTCATGGAGCACTCGCTAAGAATGCACTAGTCTTGAAATTTTACTACTAAATAACATGTGAAAAAGACAAGTCTACGTCATTTTTCTGTGCCATATTTAAAATTTCCAAATTAACGCTCATTGGGGCAATAATGACTCGTGACTATCAAACTCTGGGTATTTTCCTAAAATTTCTAAGTCTTCAATTTAAAAAAAAAACAAATTTCGGCTAAGACATATGGCTAAAAATGTTCAAAAATACCTCGGCTTATCACCCCCTTAAAACTTTGCACATAACTACCAAACACCCTGTACATATATCCCAAAAACCGTGCAACTTGGAATAATAGTACATGTGGTCAGAAATGTCCAGAATGACCCTAACTATCACCCCTTAAAACCCCTAACTCGACTGCCAAAAATCCTGTATATGACTCTGCGGAAATACTCTTCAGTTATAAACGTTTTTTAACGTAGTACTTTATTAACTATTTTGAGAATAACAGTTGATTGAAGGAAGATTAGTAGATTAGTCGTTCCGATTGAGGTTAGGTCTAGCTAGACATTAGTGACTTGGTCGAAACAATGCGCGCGCAGGTGTCAGTGTCATCAGATGAAAGGTAGCGGTGGCGCCGTAAAATTCAAATTTTCGATGTGTTCCCGAATTAATGCGTTTGCCATTATACAATACAAAGTACTTACTATATTAAATAAATTAAATATTGAAGGTACCTACTTACATAAAATCTATATTGTGACAAAAATATATAAAAACATTGTTTAATAATTTTAATTAGTGGTCCACCTAGGTCCTGGACCCAGCCCAGGGGGGGGTCATGACCCCCATGACCCCCCCCCTGGATCCGCCCTTGGTCTTTTGTTTAAAAAAATATACGGTAATTTCTTTGCAATGCTATTGAGTACTCTAGCGAAAATGGAGAAAATTGAACTGCGCGCCGTTATCAAATACTTGTATTTAAAAATTTTTCTACGGACCAATTCAATTTGGATTTGCGGGACACTTTAGGGTCTAATGCTCCTCCGTATTCGACAGTCGCACGTTGGTGCGCCGAATTTAGGCGTGGAAGAACATCGACAATGGACGACCCCCGCTCCGGACGCCCTACTACAGCAGTAACTGAAGAAATTGTGAAAAAAGTCGAAAACTCAGTTTTGGCGGATCGTCGTGTCACAGTTCGTTTTATTGCTGAAAATGTAAAGATTTCAACGGGGAGCGTGCATAATATTTTACATGAACGCTTGGGTATGAAAAAGGTATCTGCGCGTTGGGTACCAAGAATGCTTACTGACACGCAAAAACAAACTAGACTAGAGATTTGTCAAGAAGCTTTGAACCTGATGCAGCAAGACCGGGAACTTTTTTTGGCGCGATTTATAACAATGGACGAAACATGGCTCCATCATTACGACCCTGAAACGAAACTGCAGTCTATGACATGGAAAAGGCCATCATCTCCAACTCCGAAGAAATTCAAGGTGAGCCCATCTGCCGGTAAGGTCATGGGCTCTGTTTTTTGGGATGGTAAAGGGGTATTAATGATTGAGTATCTCGAGCATGGAGCCACTATTACGGGCACTTTATACGCCAAACAAATAGCAACATTGCGCAATGAGATCTGCGAAAAACGGCGAGGTAAACTCTCGAAAGTTGTGCTGTTCCACCAGGACAATGCCCCGGCCCACAAGTCCGCCGTTGCAATGGCTGCAATTCGTCATGCTGGGTTCGATATCCTTAAGCATCCTCCTTATTCACCAGATCTCGCTCCCAGTGATTTCTACCTATTTCCGAGATTGAAACAATACCTGAGAGGCCAGAAATTTGAAGACGACGACGCGGTAGTCGTTGCAGTACAAGATTTTTTAAGTACTCAAGATGAGACCTTTTTTAAAAATGGAATTTTAAGTTTAGAAAAAAGATATACTAAGTGTATTATGCTAAAAGGTGACTATGTCGAAAAATAAAATGACATTTAGTAAAAGTTGTTTATAACATACTCATTCTCACTTTTTATTGAACGCCCCTAGTATATAGGCTTAATCTCCTGAGACCCAAGTAATTTTGTAAATCAGAATTTTAAACATCAAAACCAAACATTACACCATATTGACCTTGTACCATTATGTGAATAAAGAATTTTGAATTTGAATTTGAATTTGAATTTGAAGCAATAGAGTTCACAATTCCTAGAAACTTAAATATAAATATATCTGACACTGGGCCTCACGAAGAAAAAAACATGAAATTAAGAGTTGACAAGAGAAACAGATGTACAAAGGCGAACTTATCCTACTTTTATATAAAACTTATGTATATAGTCATGACCAACATAGTGCAAGGGATCTAGCGAGTCTAGCAAACATCGCTACACGTTGGCCCAACATGCTGGCCCAGCACCTTGGCCCAATGTATACAGGAGGCTCCGATTGGAGGTCGTATTAAGCTCATTACCATCATATCAGAGAGGGTGTCGTAAATTTTAATGAGGGTAGGTGCGTGGTTACGAAGCTTTACGATAAATTTAAATCACCTGTATATTGATAAAGCGTATAGGTGGATTGAAAATTACTATATAGTGTCAAACGAGGCAACTTTATCTACTGTAAACAACTTTTCCCTTTAGTAACAAAATGTGTTATTTCATTCTTCTTCTTCTTGAGGTGCCATCTCCTACCGGAGGTCGGCTATCATTAGTGCTATCCTTATCTTTGACACTTTGGTCACATAATGCGCAATGATAAATATGACCTACTCCAACTTATTATGCAAGGGAAAATCCAGGGACGGCGACCACCCGGAAGAAGGCGTACTTCGTGGCTTAAGAATCTCAGGACTTGGTTCAACCTTAGCACAAGATCCTTGTTCCGAGCTGCTGATAATTTCATCATGAAATTGGTTGATAAAAACTTCCTGAAAATTACAGCCTACAATTACTTATGTTATGTTGAATGATCACACCCGTCAAATACTTTGTCTCTTTATTAAACGGTTGAGGTTTTACATACCTACATCCCGATCCCGTATGAATATAATAATAATAACTATAAATTAAAAATTTTAAAAACCACCCAACGCAACTATGTCACTGTCAATGCCCGTTATGGTCTAAGATCTCTTCCGCAGCTATCAAAAGAGCTGATAACTTTGAAACGGCTGCACCGATTATGATGAAACATATCTAAGAACCATCGCCAAGAAACCTGCTTTCTATTAAAAAAAACCGCATCCAAATCGGTGCACCTGCTTAAGAGCTATGATGCCACAGACAGACATACAGACAGACAGACACACACACATAGCGGTCAAACTTATAACACCCCTCTTTTTGTGTCGGGGGTTAAAAATAGCTCAAGTACCTATTATTTTAAAAGATCCAGCTACAGGTAGCACATTTATTTTATAGAAATCCGTCAAGCCACTGTATGGATTAGGGCGTTACTTTGCGGAGTTCCATGCTAAAATATACTTAACTAGCGACCCGCCCCGGCTTCGCACGGGTGTAACTTTGAAAAATAGGAGTGAAAAATAAAGAAAGTCTATAATTTAAGGTGGCAAGTTTATATATTTACCTCTTTTTCCCCAAACTACACCCACACGAAGTCGGGGCGCGTCGCTAGTTTTTAACCGACTTCAAAAAAAGGAGGAGGTTCTCAATTCGGTTGTATGTTCTTTCTTTTTTTTTTTTTTTTTTTTAACGTGTGTTACCTCAGAACTCCGTCATTTATGAACCGATTTGGAAAATTCTTTCGTTGTTTGAAAGCATATGCTTCAAGGTTGGTCCCGTTGTTACCGGAATCCAGTTCTGATGATGGGATCCATGAGGAATTGAAGGAACTCTTCAAAAGTTCAAGGGAAATGTAAAGCGATTTTAGTATTTTCAGTGACAAATCGAGCATTTGCATTCATAAAGTGTCATTTGGTAAACTAGATCTGATGAAGAAGACCGCAGATGGCCAACGGAACTCCTCAACGGGTCAAATCTTGCAAGTTGAATTTGACTCACTTCCCGGTTTCTGATTGATTTCATATTTTACATGCATGTGTAAATCAGGTGACAATGCAATATTATTGTGACATGGAGCTAATCTGATGATGGAGTTGGAAGGTGGCCATAGAAACTCTGTAATAAAACAACACAACCCCGTCGAGTTTGGGTTCATTTGAAACGTCTTGACGAGCACTTTGATCCCAGATGGTAACCAGGGTCTGATGATGGAGCTGGAAGGTGGCCAAAGTTACTCCATAAAGTAACGGCACTTACCCCATCGAGTACGGACTCATTTGACTCGTCTCAACGAGTACTTTGGTCCTAGATGGTAACCAGGGTCTGACAATGAAGTTGGATGGTGACCATAAGAACGCCGTAGTAAAACGACATAACCCCATCAAGTTTGGTCTCGTTTGATTCGTCTTGATAAGTACTTTGGTAACCAGAGGCAAAAAGTACAGTCAGTAAAGAGTGCCAGTCCAGGCCATTAGCAACAACTAAAAAGAAAAAAAATAAAAAATTTTAAATAAAAAATAAAACCGCCTTCAAAAAACACCCAAAAAAAACTTGGAAATAAAAAAAATTTAAATAAAAAATAAAACCTCACATTTCGTACTAAATACAAACTGAAATATAGATGCACAGAAAAAACCCCAGAAAAAAGACCAATGCTGGGAATCGAACCCAGGTCCTCAGCATTCCGTGCCGCGTGCCATACCCCTACACCACCACTGGTCTAGAGATTAGACACCTGGGTTCGATTCCCAGCATTGGTCTTTTTTCTGGGGTTTTTTCTGTGCATCTATATTTCAGTTTGTATTTAGTACGAAATGTATGATTTCACGGGATGACCGTAAAAGTAATAAAAAAAAAAAAAAATAAAAAAATAAAACCTCCTTCAAAAAACCCCCAAAAAACATAAAATAATAATTGATTGAACCGACCACAATAAGCATGAAAATATCTTTCTACTAATCTGTTTGAAGTTGGTGCCTCAGCACGAGCCAGCAGGAGTGGACCTAGTAATCTAACTTACCTACATACCTATTATAGGGCTTCTACACTCCTGCTGGCTCGTGCTGAGGCACCAACTTCAAACAGATTAGTAGAAAGATATTTTCATGCTTATTGTGGTCGGTTCAATCAATTATTATTTTATGTTTTTTTGGGGGTTTTTTGAAGGAGGTTTTATTTTTTATTTAAATTTTTTTTATATGAATAAAATTTCGACCCGTACATTTTATTTAAACGATCGTATTCTGTTAATCACGCCAACTGTCAAACGACTGGCAGTTATGTCAAACGCCATAAGGTTACATTAGAAAAGTTATTATGGACGATAATTTTTCTTATATTTTCTAATTTTCCGCGCAATTTTCTTAATTTTTTCTTTCATAAGAACCTTCTCCTGACAATGACGAACACAACAAAAAAAGAATTAGTGAAATCGGTCCAGCCGTTCATGCGTGATGCCGTGACCAAGGGAAATAGGGATTCATTTTTATATATATAGATTATGGAATTATAACTCCGCGAAGTAGTGAAGCCAAGTCATGCCACTTAGCTACGTTTGAGTTGATAATATGCTTGCGGATTGGGAGCTTCACACCCGCCACTGAATTTCTTCGCAGGTGTATGCAGGTTTCCACAAGATGTTTTCCTTCATCGTGAAGCTCATGGTAAATTGAAAAATTTAATTTTGCACATAAAATCCCAAAAACTGAGAGATGCGAGCCGGGATTTGAACCCATGACACGACCCTCTGCTTGAGAGGCCGTAGTTCAAATTACTAGGCCACCACGTCTACCAGTATTATAGCATTATGTATAGCATAGTGTCAAATATGAGTTTCGGTTTAGCTTGATTGGACATATCTACTATACCGCACATAATTAATTAAAATTCTTGATTATCTTTTTAAGAATAAGAGCTAGGATACTAGTGTCTTAGAGAAATTAACTTCATTTCACTTTTCGAAGGAAATAAAAAGTAACACGGTATAGAAAAGAAAAATCCTGCAACAAAACCTGAAAATTTTGTTCACACATAAGTAGTTAAAGTATACAGTTACCACATACGTAGTTGTTTGTGGCAGGTGCCAAGTTTCCCGATGTTTTTCCTCACACGGGATTATTTCTTAAGCTGGGGAAACTATGGTAACGAATGCTTCGAGTGTCTGCGTAATACCTGTGTCCATTTCTTTGTGATGCATATAAACAGAAATGAAATGAAATCATTTATAACTGACTGACTGTACATTTTGTTCACTGTATTTATATTGTCTCTCAAATCACATACTAAATATCAAATCGATACCTTAAATTTCAAGAGTTTCGTCCTGCGGAGACGATCCTGACCGGACTACTAGAATTTCACTACCAGATAATTGTACTTGCTTAAGTATGAGAGAGAGAGAGAGAGAGAGAGATGTTTATTTACACATATTCGATACACAGGAAATACAATTGACATGAAAAGATATAAATAAAAATCATCGAATAGTATAAATTGGTCTCCACTCAGCAAAATGTTGCGGCAAGCCGCAACGCTGTTTTTCAGTGGGACCCAAGTTTGCTACATTTTAGCTCAATCGGATACCAGGAAGTGGACGAAAAATCTTTGCAAATTTTTAAATCACGACTTACTTACGAATGTTGCAAGTCAAACAAAAGCTTGTAAACATGTTACCTACCTTCGCGGCAAGTCAATTTGGCGTAAATTAGAAAGTTGCATTTTCCCTCGATTTTCCTTGTTTCCTTAGATTCTTCTTTTTAAATAACTTTAATCTCAATAATTTAAAGTTTATCCCATTCTAAACATATTCTAATAATATAAACATAATAAAAATAAATAAAAATAAAAATAATTTATTTCAGGCAGAACCCATACTACAAAATATAAAATTAAAAAATAGTGAAAAATTCAAGCAAGTCAAAAGAAACAAATTAAATGAAATTAAAATAATAACAATTAAAATTAAGAAAAGGAAAATTATAATTGCGCGGCACTGAGTGAAGATCGTCACTTAATTTGACCAGTGACGATCTTCACCCAGTACTTTGTCATAGGGCAGTCCAGGCGGGCAGCAAACATATACTTAAAACTATTAACATAACACTACTGAAAACTATTACCGACAAAAAAAGATGGAACTTTTTGTTTTTGTTCAAATTTTTGGCCTGTGTTGGTGCATAATATTCCGACTACAATCAACCCACCGAAACTCAAGTAGCAACGTCTTAAATTTTGAAATGTAGGAACACAGACTGTAATCTCAACCACCGGCAAATAAAGATGAAAAAGAGAAAATTCAAGCGAGATTCGAGTTGATTTAGCGAAATGCTGAGGATTTATTTAACTGTTTGCATTGGGTCCGCCGAGTTATGTTTGACCATCTGTAAAAGGTGTCTACGAAACACGTAGGGTTTTTATTTTTTCTTGACATTTTCTGAGCTTGCTATAGTAGGTACCTTTTTAGGGTTCCGCAACCGAGGGGTGACCAACGGAACGATATTAATGTCGCTACGCTGTCCATCCATCTGTCTGTTCACCTGTTCGTCACAGAACTGTATTCTTATTGGCGCTACAGGCTACAATAACAAATAATAAAAATTAAATAAAAACAAATTCAAGGGGGACCATACAAGAAACGTATTATTTTTCTTTTGGTATTATTTCTATAAAGTTTAAACGTGCAGACCCTGTAAGTCTAATAAAAACGGTCAAGCGTGAGTCGGACTTTGGGAAAAATTAAATTTTGCCGGTAACTGGCTATACTTTATGAACTTAAACACCTAGTCATTTTGATTATTCGAGGTTTTGTGCTGTATAGTAAAGATAATTCTTTACTCCTGTACGGCATCCTTAGTGCGCGAATCCGATTAGCACTTGGCTGGTCTTTAAGGACAACCTTCATGAAGATAGCCGGCCGTGAGGAGGGTGCCAGGTCGTTTTGACTTTATACCTATTCTACCAAATATTACTGGAACTAGGAACTTCATACTAATGTGGTTTGTCGATTCAGCACGTTAACTTATTCTTTACCTTCACGGCGAGAGAACCTGCGAGTTAAAATTAGTTCATAAAGAAATTGTCTCATTCAAATCTTGTACGGTCAGCATCAAAAGTAGCTGGTCACTTTTGTACTTTGTCGTAATAACACAATTGTCAATCAAGTACGACGTTTTGCACCTAACTGTAGAGCGACAAGGTACAAAAGAGACCAGCTACTTTCGTTTGATGCTGACTGTACGTCTAATTTCACTTACTTCCAGAGTTCGAATCGACTTGAATTTTGGTACAGACGTGTAGACAAGATGACACTGCAAGTACAGTCAGACAATAGGTATCTTAAAACTTATCTATTCACCAACAGTGACCTAATTTCTATTAAATGTTTAGAAACATAAAACACACGCCAGTATCTTAGAGATAAATAGAGTAAATAAGGTAAATTGGCTGCGTCGAGCGAGAGAATATGTCCACAGCCAAAGCCCCTTTTATCCTCTTACTGGCCACAATAATGCTTCAGCCAATACTTTCATTATAAGTAAAACATGTACTCATAAGATTTCCCAATGCCTAATTACGACTGTTGGAGGAAAATTGTGGCGATAAAGCCCCCTGAGACTTAATAATTAAAAAAATAATCATAAAAAACCGGATGTCTGTAAAATCGGTTTACGGACGATAGTTTAACGTGACAACGTCATAACAAAACATTCAAACCCCCCCTCCCCCGCACCCCGCATTGTACATCCTGGCGTTCGCCGCTCTCTTGCAACTGGCCCTCGCCGCTCTCTTGCAACTCGCCTGCTTCGCTGCTCTGTAGAATGTAACGTTAGTAACGTTACACGTAAGTTACAATGAGTAATGTTTTTTCGTGTATGCAGCCGGCGTGCATCGATTTATTATACCTGATTTACACTCTCGCCTCGTTAGCTCGCCTCATGCCTCGTCTCGTCGTCTCGCTCCGGACGCGAGCCTGCATATCACGAGACGAGGCGCGAGGCGCGCCTGTTCACACTCTCGTCTCGAGGCTCGTCCCGCAGTTCGTCTCGCCACTCGTACGCGAGTGTAAACCAGGTATTAGACATTGTCACGTCAAAAACGATTTTAAGGAAACTTACATATTTTCAACCTTATTGACCTTACGAAGCTGGGAAAGTCATAGCATTTCATTGCCGGACCGCGGGGCTAACGAGCTTAAAGGCCCGGCCACGAGTGCCATGACTTCGCACGACTGGCGGCGCGGCGAGCGGTTTCTCTGTGCATTGCGCGGTCGAGACGCTCGCTAAATAGTGGTTACTCTGCGGCACACGCAATGCCATGGGAGAGGCCTATGCCCAGCAGTGGACGAACATAGGCTGATGATGATGATGATGACACGCAATGAACTGATAAAACGCTTGCCGAGCCGCCAAACGCGCGAAGTCGTGGCCGGGCCTTTCGTGCGATCGGCGGCGCGGCGAGCGTTATCGCTGTTCATTGCGCGGCCGAGACGCTCGCTGCACAGTGGTTACCTGGCGGCACCCGTAATGAACTGATAAAACGCTCGCGAACTCGCCGATCGCGCGAAGTAATAAAAATAACGAATAAATAAATAAATGACAAATTTGTGAAGATGTTTGATGTTTTGTTTGTCGTACAGATGGACAAAGATCTGGATCGGGACATAGTCCAAAAATATGGTCTACTATCCTACGGTTGAAATTCATTTAACACGTCATGACATGATAGTCCAAAAATATGGTCTACTATCCTACGGTTGAAATTCATTTAACACGTCATGACATGATACAACGAGATCGATTTTCCCTTGCAATAATATGATGAATTTGCTTTAAAAATGTTAAAATAACCTTTTTCAGGCCACACTAACTGTACCTAAATTGTTTCTGTGTTTGATGCCTTGGGTTAAAGCTAATATGATTGAAGCTAGTACGAATTTTTGAGTACTTACAGCCAGTGAAGCCAGCCTTAGCCAACGTTGTTTGATTGTAGAAGCATTGCAATAACATTTCACGATGATTCAGCGGTAAGTCGACCTCAATCACGAAGTTCACGTCATGCCCAATCCAAGTTCCAATACAGATGTTCCGAACTGAGATGTTGCCCACACGTATGAAGGTACTATCGCCGGGAGCATTTGTCTAAAACTTCCTATAACAACATTCAAGAACAATCTAAGATTTAATTTCGAGCAAGTTACAATACTGCCTCACTGACTGACGAGTATTTGCCTATAATGTAACTGCCCGAGATTCGAATTCCAGTACCTACCTAAGTTACATAATACTGCCTCACTGGCTGACTAACCTATTAGCCAAATTTAAACTTTTTTTAAGGGCCACACAAATGTGTAGGTAGTCGCTATGGTGTGCAGCGGGACGAAGTATTTTTGACTAAAGAACTTAATAATATACAATTGTAACTTAGTTCAGGATTACCTACACAGTTTGGTCAACTATGCATCCATGATGCGACTCAATGCTGACCTTGGTAAAGTTGACCTGAGAAGGTAGATATAGATTTGTGTACTTCTGCCAATAACTTTTTACAGTCCCTCTGCTGGGCACATACCTCCTCTTAAAATGAGTCATCTGAATATGAATTTGGCAGTACAATACAAAACAATCGAACTCAAATTATGTAGTAGGTGCTTGCAGCAGCTCTATCTTATATAGTTTGATTGGGCATCTTATAGAATTATGTAAATTATTACCGGACTTGCAAATTTAAAGGCCACATTTTACATATTAACTCACGAATTTTCAGCGTAGTTTTCGTGAGAATGGAATAATTGGGTTAACTGTTGTATGAGTAGGATGGATAAACGTATATTGTTCCATTGTTTCACTTGCAAGGAGTTAAATATTCAAACGGTACCTATAATCACAATGGGATAGAAACCATAATGTACAAAGTTGGGCTTGTAAGACTTCAATAAGCGCCTATTTGGCCGTTATTATATCGATCTATGTTTTAAGTACTCTTCATAATTCATTTTATTTATTAACTAGCTGTTTCCAGCGACTCCGTCTGCGAAGAATAGGGGTATAAAAATAGCCTAAGATCTATTCTCAGACCTACCGAATACAGAGAAAAAAATTCATAAAAATCGGTGAAGCCATTTCTGAGGAGTTCGATAACAAACACCGTGACACGAGATTTTTATATATTAGACTAGATGACCCCGCAAATGTTGTTTTTCCATATACCTATCACCTAGGGCGCCAGCAATGGGCGTCCTATGGCTGAAATGATGATGACCTAGCTAGGGATATAAAAAATAGCCTAAGACCTATTCTCAGACCTACCGAATATAGAGAAAAAATTTCATAAAAATCGGTCAAGACATTTCGGAGGAGTTCGATAACAAACACCGTGACACGAGATTTTTATATTATAGAAAGATTGATTTTAGCTAACCAAAATGAATCCAAAAACGATTCCAATGGGAATTTTAAAGAGGTAAAAGGAAAACGAAGCAAAAAGCAGCTGTCAACAAAAGCTATCTTGATTTTTTAGAGGCAGAGGATGAGATTCAAATGATGTTAAATGAAGATTTTCCCTCCGAGCTAGGTTGATGTATTTCTGTTGCCGCTATAACAACAAATACTAAAAAACAGAATAAAATAAATATTTAAGGGAGCTCCCATACAACAGACATGATTTTTTGCTGTTTTTATAGAGCACGGAACCCTTCGTGCGCGAGTCCGACTCGCACTTGGCCGGTTTTTATGATTAATAAAAATAATTCTCAATAAAATAATTGTTTGACATTTTAAAGTCCCTTAATATTTTTATCAGTTGCTGATTACGCTAATTTATTTTATATGGATTGGATTGATGTAAGCTGTTACTTCAATTTAGTGTTCAACATCGCACAGTCATTTCTAGCTTAACGCGCGCCCTACTTTAATTTGCGTGGTAGTGCCGACCACAGCAATAATTACCTAAAAACTACAATATAAATTAATCTCAACGCGTACTCCGCGGCCCACTCTCTCGCTCACTCTCTCTCACTCTTAATCTCTGAAACTAACGTCAAAGATACACGGTCTCAATATACTAGTTTGTTAGTTTAACTTATTTATACTTACCAATAAATTATTAGAAGAGTCATAACTTTAACTATCTACTTCGACTACAATCTCAACAGGGAGCCCTACGGAAACTCGGTAGCGGCCCCTACACTTTACACTTTGATGACCAGATGGCCTAGTGGTTAGAGAACCTGACTACGAAGCTTGAGGTTCCGGGTTCGATTCCCGTGTCGGGGCAGATATTTGTATGAAAATACGAATGTTTGTTCTCGGGTCTTGGGTGTTTAATAAGTATATAAGTATGTATCTATCTATATAAGTATGTTTATCCGTTGCCTAGTACCCATAACACAAGCTTTGCTAAGCTTACTTTGGGACTAGGTCAATTGGTGTGAATTGTCGCGTGATTTTTTTTTTTTTACACTTCCTTCGTTGGTCCTATATGATACTCATGGTGTCTACTAAATTTTCTACTCGCCTCGCCTCTAGCTCCAGTGGTTTAGACTCTACAGTACTATTTTATCCTACTAACATTATAGATGCAAAATTTTACGTGCGTGCTTACGCAGGCACGTGCCAGGGGCTAAATTCAGGAACGGGCCTTCACGGGTGTTGGCGACTGGCTGCGGTGTGACCTCTTTTGTATTGTTTGATCTGTCACGTCCTTTTTCTTAATATGCTTTTTTAAATACAATGTCAGTTGTTGTAGCGAGTTGCTAGGATCTGTCTGTCTGAACTGAAATTGTGCCTTAGTTATTAAATTAATATCGTTTAACACGTGTTTTCATCCATATTCATAGTTTTCTTCATACAGTCCACCACTAGCTATCATTTTGGTCCATTCTCACCGTAAAAATACCATCCAGCGAAAATCATCCGTTATATTTTTTTTCCGACGTAAGTTCATTATAGAATTATAGGTTACGTTTCGTGTAGAATACATTATTTACATTAGTTATTTACGCATTCACTATGGTCGAAACACGGAGTAAGTCAAAAACAGATCCTGCAACTACAGAATCCGAGCGGGTGCAGCGCGATCGCCGCGAGCGGTCACCGCGCGGCACCCGGCCGAGTTCTACCACAACCGACGTCGGTGCTTCGGCATTGCCTGATAGAATGAGCATACCCACGGTGGGCAACGCCCCTGGTAGCGCGGCCCAACCTGGCCCCGCCGCCGATCGCCCAAATGCTCCTTCTAGCTCACGCAACGACGGAAATACCCAAGCACCGACCGCTTCTAGCGTCCACAGTAAGCAATCTCGCAGCGAGCGCACACAATCATCGCGTTCGTCGGCGACCGTCCGTGCTCAGAAATTAGCGTTAGAAGCAGACGCGATGCGGCGCCAGGTGGAGCGCGAGCGTGAACTCGCGCGACAACAGGCGGATCGCGAGCGTCAACAAGCGGAACGCGAGTTTGAGCTCGCGCGTCAACAAACTGTGCTCGCACGTCAGCAAGCAGAGCGCGAGCGCGAGCTTGCCCGCCTGGAGGCAGAGCGCGAGCGCGAGCTTGCCCGCCTGGAGTCCGAGGCGGAGCAAACGGAGCTTCAAGCAAAACTCGCCGCTTTGGAAGCATCAGATAAGTCAGCTCGTAGTCGTTGTTCGTATTTTTCCGATCACAACGTAGAGAAGCGCACGTCCACGTGGGTTTCAGAACAAAATGCCAACGTGACCACGGCAAACCAAGTAGATATGCCTGGTAAGGCGCCGACTGTCACCTTGAGTAATCCTCAAGGACTTTATCCACAGCCGGCCGCCCCTACCAACACGGTATCGTTTTACATGCCCGATGTCAACCGTGCAAACCACTCTAAACCCACACATACGTGTAGCCTTCTTAATAATAAATACGACACGATGACACAACAGTTACCTGAACGTTCTTCTTCCGACCCTATAACAAAACTGTCTCAAGCTATTAACGCTCTTTCCAACAGGCCAAAGAAACCAGAACTTGTCACATTCTCGGGTGAAGCTAGCCAATGGATGGCGTTCAAAAGTAGCTACGAGAGAACTAAATCTATTTTCTCTCCTTCAGAAAATTTAGACCGCTTGAACAACGCAGTCCGCGGTCAAGCGTACCAGGCCGTCGCGTCGCTCATGTGGACCTCCGGCGACCCCGACGACATCGTGAAGGCCTTGGAGCAGACTTACGCTCGACCGGAGCTCCTCGTGGCCCGCGAGGTCACCGAGCTGCGCAACAGCCCAAAGCTAAGTTCTCCACAGGATTTAAATGGGCTGGCCAATAAATTACGTAACTTCGTTACGACCCTCAAGTTACTTAATCAACACGAGTACTTGTCCTCCCCGGAGCTTTTTAAGTGCATTTTGGTTAAGTTAAGCGAGCACACCAGAGCCCGCTTTACGGATTTTGCCTCCATTCATGTACCAGAGGAACAAAATATAACAAAGCTCGAATTACTGTCACAATTCCTCTTGGCCGAGGCAGATAAACAATTAAAATACAATTTTGTCGCTGACAGTACATTTAAGGCGCCATCTCAACCGATGCACCCGAATTTATCTCGAACAAATAATTTCAAATTTCAATTAAAAAAGGAATCGGTACACGCTACGGCATCCAATGGCAAAATATTTGAGCGCTGTACATTTTGTAAACAAGGGCCTCATAACATAAAGGCCTGCAAACGCTTTCTAGAGCTTTCCATTGACGGTAGATGGCGCTGGGTAAGGGAGTCAAAAATCTGTTACCGGTGCCTTAAGGCCAACCCGCACACATGGAACAACTGCCGAGCGAAACGTTGTGGAGTTGACGGATGTTCAAGACGTCACAATGCACTTCTCCACGGCACGGAGACCGTCGACACCCGTGCTGGCGCTACATCAAGTGGACAATGCAACATAACCGAAGCGTGCTCTGTCGGGTCGACTGGTTCCGTCAATATAAATAATATTGGCGCCGTAACCAACCACCCTGACAAAATTGCGAATACTTCTGACTGCCTAATTAACGCTACAGGATCCTTGCCGTCGACCTCGCGCCCTCGTGGTCTGCTGAAGGTTGTCCCGATTGTACTCGAGGGTCCCGACGGCGACTTCGAGACGACAGCACTTCTCGACGAGGGCAGCACGGCGACACTGATCGACGGTGAGGTAGCTGCACGCATTGGCGCGAAGCCTACCTGTCAGGAGCGTCTTCGCATCGAAGGTGTTAGTGGTATGAGCAAGGAACTTGACGTGAGTTATGTTGATTTCTATATTCGCGGCCGTGGCCATGCCAATCGTTACTTAATTACGCACGCACGGGCTATTAAGCCCCTAGGACTTCGAGCGCAAAATCCTGACACGATAAATCTCACGGACTATAGTCACCTATCAGGTTTAATTAACGAACTTTCGTATTGCACTGACGTTTCTCCTACAGTCCTTATTGGCGCACCAGACTGGCATTTATCATTAAGTCGCGAAGTTCGTAGCGGAAATAAGAATGAGCCCGTTGCCTCTAGGACCTTGTTAGGTTGGGTACTCCATGGTGCACTGTCTCTCTCATCAAAGCCACTCGAGTTCATAAATCATGTGTCGGATGACTTGGACAACCTCATAAAAAGTCAATATGACATTGATGCTCTAGGCATCACGAAAAAGAGTCCCCGTCCAAATGACGAAGACCAACGAGCAGTAGATATCGTCGAATCCTCAATACATCAGCTCGACGGTGGTCACTTTGTAGTTGGTCTGCCATGGAAGAAAGATTTGCCGAAAATCGTACCCGACAGTTACCCTCAGGCACTATCTCGCTCCAAAGCCCTTGAACGACAGATGTCAAAAGACCCAGCGTTTGCTACAGCTTTCCAAAAGTTCATAGATGACGTAATCGACAAAGGCTACGCTGAGGAGTGTGACCCAGACACTTACCACCAGCGTCTTCCGCAAAACGCCTCTTGTGTCAACACAGACGGCTCCATTCGTTGGTACCTGCCTATCTTCGGTGTCTTGCATCCTCAGAAGAAGAAGCTAAGAGCAGTCCACGACGCGGCTGCAGCAACGAAAGGCGTAAGCCTCAATAGCCTCCTCTTACAAGGACCTGACCTCTTGTGCTCACTTCTCGACATTTTGTTCCGCTTTAGAGAAGGTGCCGTTGCTTTAAGTGGCGACATCAAGGAAATGTTTCCCCAGGTCAAAATCATCCCAAGAGACAGGGATGCGCAACGTTTCCTCTGGCGCAGTAAGGATGGCATCCTTAGAGAGTACCGCATGTCATCCATGATCTTTGGCGCCGTATGTAGTCCCTTTATAGCGCTTTACATAAAAAATAAAAACGCAAAAATGCTGGAACCCAGCTACCCTACTGCTTGTAAGGCTATCATCGAAGACCATTATATGGACGACTACCTGGGAAGCTACCCCAGTATCGCTGACGCTGCACAACTAGCCGCTGACGTTCTCACGGTGCACAAAGCCGGCGGCTTTGAAATGCGTGCGTGGACTTCAAATCGCCCGGAGGCACTTTCACTCGTTCCGAAGGAATTTCAAAGTGCCTCCACATCTGACGTTTCCCTGCCTCTCAGTAGTGAAGTCGGCGTATTAGGTGTTAAGTGGAATCCAGGCCGGGATTCGCTAAGGTTTCGCACCGTGCCCCAGATACCGACTGACACTCTTACCAAACGCAACCTATTGTCAAGCGTCATGAAGGTCTACGACCCTCTCGGCCTCCTGATGCCAGTCGTCATCTGGGGCCGCATTTTGATCCAGAAATTATGGCGGTCAGGCGTTAATTGGGACATGCCCCTGCCCGAAGTGTATGTCAGCGAGTGTGAGGCTTGGTTCGAACAGCTGCGGATTGCGGCCAATATTAATATTCCTCGCTGGTATATGACTAGGGTTGACGTGTCGGATGTTCAGCTGCACGTCGTGGCCGATGGTGGCGAGCAAGCCTACGCTTGCGTAGCTTATTGGCGTTTTAGGTACAGCGATGACTCCGTGTCCACGACACTCATTGGTAGCAAGGCTCGCGTCTCGCCACTGAAACCGGTGTCTATCCCCCGTATAGAATTGCAAGCCGCTCTTATAGCGTCACGTTTTGCGCAAACAATTTTACAAGCCCATCGTTTCAAGCCCTCCGACATCACTTTTTGGACTGACTCAACCACAGTCCTTAAGTGGATTCGGAGCGATGCTCGCGCGTTTAAACCATTTGTAGCGCACAGGTTGGGAGAGATCCTGGAAACTACCAATCCTTCTGATTGGAGGTGGATCCCGACCTCTCTCAACGTTGCCGATGACGCGACAAAGCCAAAAAAATTGAACTTGACTGCTTCTCATCGATGGTTTACCGGCCCACTATTCCTAGCGGAGCCGGCATGCACTTGGCCGACCGAGTGCGTTATCGTTGAGGAACCGAACCCACTAGACCCAGAGTTGAAATCAGACGCAGTGGTTCTGTTCCTCACCACACCATCCTCGAGTTTACTACCGAACCCGACGCGTTTTAGCTCTTGGCTGCGATTGCTACGCGCCACCGCCCGCGTTCTTCAGGGCGCACGACTATTTCGGTTAAAACTGTCTCGGCCAATAGATCCAAATTCTAAATTGCACATAGACGGCACCACATCTCCCTACCAACTGCACGCTGCAGATATAGTGAAAGCGGAGAAGTCGCTCGTTCAACTAGCACAGATAGAGAGTTTTCCTGAGGATCTATCAGCCTTGCAATCTTCAAAACCAGTGCCCAATAATAGTCGCCTTAAGAAACTCGCAGCAGTCCTAGACAGAGACGGTTTGCTAAGACTAGACTCACGAATACGGTCTGCCCCTGGAGTAAACGACAACATGAAGTCACCAGTCATCCTCGACGGCCGTCATCATGTCACCCGACTCTTGATCCTGCATGAACATGTTAAAGCGTCACACCACTTCAACGAGCTCGTCTTAAATGAACTTCGCCAGAGATTCTGGATCCTGAGAGCAAGAAGTACAATCCGTGGCATAGCAAGCTCCTGCGTACGTTGCCGAAGATGGAAGAACAAACCTATCCAACCACGCACTGGAGACTTACCACTAGAACGTCTGGACCACCATAAAAGGCCGTTCACTCACGTTGGGCTCGATTATTTTGGCCCTATTCTGGTAACAATATATCGACGCAAAGAAAAGCGCTACGTCGCATTGTATACATGCCTAACAACCAGAGCGTTACATTTAGAAGTTGTCAACTCTCTCTCATCCGACGCAGCCATAATGAGCCTCAGACGCTTCATCGCGCGCCGAGGATCCCCCACCACCATATTCTCCGATAACGGGACGAACTTTGTTGGGGCCTCGCGCGAGCTACGCTGTCTACACGATGACTCCGTGAGGGAATACGCCACCAACCACAAAATTATTTGGCGCTTCATCCCCCCTGCATCTCCATTCATGGGTGGCGCATGGGAACGGCTCGTACGGACAGTGAAAACAGCTCTCGGATCCTGCCTCACAAACCAAGCGATAAAGGAAGACGTCCTGATAACGCTCCTCCTTGAGGCAGAAGCAATCGTCAACTCGAGACCACTTACCTACATTTCATCCTCTCCAGATTCCCCTGAAGCCATAACACCATTTCACTTCATCCTGGGCTCTTCGTCGGTCGTGCCGTGGACCTCATCATTGACCGACGCAGACTTATTACGGCGCTGCGACTGGCGACGAACATTGCGACTCGCAGACAAATTTTGGGCAAGATGGTTACACGAATACCTCCCAACGCTCAGACCGAGAGGACCTACAAACAATATTGTAAATCTTGGTGAGGGTGATGTGGTGCTGATCGCCGACCCTACCCTCCCTCGTGGGCTTTGGCCATTGGGAAGGGTAGCGAAGGTCTACTTCGGACCTGATGGAGCGGTCCGCGTAGCAGACGTCCGCACTAGAGGCGGCACGCTGCGTCGACCGGCCCGAAAACTTGTTTTATTGGAAGCCGCACCTCAGCCAGTAGCCACCAGTTGTTAAGTGTTTCACTGGGGTTCCGGTATGTTGGCGACTGGCTGCGGTGTGACCTCTTTTGTATTGTTTGATCTGTCACGTCCTTTTTCTTAATATGCTTTTTTAAATACAATGTCAGTTGTTGTAGCGAGTTGCTAGGATCTGTCTGTCTGAACTGAAATTGTGCCTTAGTTATTAAATTAATATCGTTTAACACGTGTTTTCATCCATATTCATAGTTTTCTTCATACAGTCCACCACTAGCTATCAACGGGTTTGGTAGCGGTAATTCAATCGTTTGGGTTGGGTTTGGTTTGAACTGCTATTCAGGAACGCCAAAAATCACTGGTTTGCGAGAGGTTTGGGCTGAGTTTGGGATGATCCTTATTTATTTATTTATTTATATGACGAATTAACAGGAACGTAAGGCTCATCTCAAGCTCAACCCGTTCCTATCATCTCCCAAACGATTGAATTACCGCTCGCAAACCGTGTTGGGCCTTTCCTAAATTTAGCCCCTGATCTAACTGTCCACAAGATAGCGAAGCCGCAGATAAAGGTTAGTGTTGTATTCTTTTTGATTGAAAAAAATCCATAGTAATATTAAATCCGAAAGTGTATCTGTCTGTTTGTTACGTTTTCACGCTCAAACTGAACCGATTTACATGAATAAGGCCATAGATTAAAATTGCATAGTTCCCTCCCGCTGGATATTAGCGATAAATAAATTATTTGCAGATCGTGTCGCGGGCAACAGCTAGTATGTGATATGTTTTGTTTTAAGTGTAAGAACTAAAAGGATATTGGGCCTACGGTTTACAAACGACGTGTTGAACCGATAATCAGGGTTAATAAGAGGGCGATTAGCCCAAAGATTTATTGTTTCGAGCCTGAATTACCCGCAACCCTCACAGTGGCGATTTACGCTTTGGCAGGCGTCGAGCCAAACGACGTACAAGTAGGACGTTTTTATCGACGGTAATTAATGCTGTTCGGATTTATGTAAATACATTTCATGCTGCAGTTCTATGTTTAAAAATATTTGTTCTAAATTTTGCAAGACGTCATTGTACAAATGTATGTATATAATCAGTTTAAATTATTTTTGTAGGGTTTCGTAACAAAAAGGGCGCCAATGGCTATCAATAGGTTTCACCTGCTGTCTGTCCACCAATCACAGGGTAGTATCTTTATAACCGCACGTAAAGGTAATTGAAATTTATGTGACTAAGTGTGTTACTAAGATTACTACATATAACAAAAAACCGGCCAAGAGCGTGTCGGACACGCACAAGGTAGGGTTCCGTAGCCATTACAAAAAAATCAAGTAATATTTTTCTAAGGATTTCGTATGTGTACGGAATCATCCAAGTTTAGGTATGTTTTATACCTTAGGCTACTATTTACTCTTAAACTACACATAATTTCCAAGCAATCTTAGCCCCTATAATTTTCCTAGTAAATTTGATATATTTACTACCATTCTGAATTTTTTCAAATTTTTCCACCAAACAATTTACATTTTAGAGGGGGGGGACGCTCGATTTTAGTGAAAATTTTCACTTTAAAGTTGAATATTTCGCAAACAGATCACTGAATAGAAAAATCATGTTAGTAACCCCGCAATGGTTTTAAAAGACCTATCCAACGATACCCCACACTATAGGATTAGTCGAGAAAAAAAAATCACCCCCCTTTACGTCTATGCGAGGTACCTTAAAAAAAAATATTTTTTTATTTTTTATTTTACCACTTTGTTGGCGTGACTGATATGTATATTCATGCCAAATTACAGCTATCTAGTACTAACGATCTCTGAGCTTAGCCGCGGACAGACAGACAGACGGACAGACATGGCGAAACTATAAGGGTTCCTAGTTGACTACGGAACCCTAAAAAAGAACGATGGCAATTAAAGAACCATTTACTTAAGTACTTACCGTACAGTAAGTACTTGAAGAGCTCCATCAACATTGCAATGTGCAGGTACCCACACAAAGAGGTTTCATTATTTACTTAAGTACTTACCGTACAGTAAGTACTTGTAGAGCTCCATCAACATTGCAATGTGCAGGTACCCACACAAAGAGGGTTCATTATTTACTTAAATACTTACCGTACAGTAAGTACTTGTAGAGCTCCATCAACATTGCAATGTGCAGGTACCCACACAAAGAGGGTTCATTATTTACTTAAGTACTTACCGTACAGTAAGTACTTGTAGAGCTCTATCAACATTGCAATGTGCAGGTACCCACACAAAGAGGGTTCATTATTTACTTAAGTACTTACCGTACAGTAAGTACTTGTAGAGCTCCATCAACATTGCAATGTGCAGGTACCCACACAAAGAGGGTTCATTATTTACTTAAGTACTTACCGTACAGTAAGTACTTGTAGAGCTCCATCAACATTGCAATGTGCAGGTACCCACACAAAGAGGGTTCATTATTTACTTAAGTACTTACCGTACAGTAAGTACTTGTAGAGCTCCATCAACATTGCAATGTGCAGGTACCCACACAAAGAGGGTTCATTATTTACTTAAGTACTTACCGTACAGTAAGTACTTGTAGAGCTCCATCAACATTGCAATGTGCAGGTACCCACACAAAGAGGGTTCATTATTTACTTAAGTACTTACCGTACAGTAAGTACTTGTAGAGCTCCATCAACATTGCAATGTGCAGGTACCCACACAAAGAGGGTTCATTATTTACTTAAGTACTTACCGTACAGTAAGTACTTGTAGAGCTCCATCAACATTGCAATGTGCAGGTACCCACACAAAGAGGGTTCATTATTTTATTTTGTTTATTGTCTATTAGTTGATTTAAAATCTTGCAAGCGATTTTGAATCCATTTATAATGGTGGGATCGACTTAGAATACATAGCCGCATCAGGCAAAAAAGTTGTTTTAAAAATGAAATTTATTTAGGTATTTATTATGTTGCACATATGAAAAGTAAGATACAAATAATGATAAACGTGTGAAGTGAGGTAAGTATTAGTAAAATTAGGTTTGTCCGTTGGAGACGATTTCGTCAGTGTAAAGTAGAAGACAATTTTAAAACATGTCGGCCGTTGTTTGGTTATATATTTCCATACTTACACCAAAGAGTCGGGTCATAAGGCATCGCGCGGCCAATGAATACCTATCCATGATTGCCTAGGACATCTCTTCCCTCCGGACGAAACCAGAAAAGAACCACAGCTCTTGGGCACACGAAGGAGGTTACCCTACACGCATTCTGTGAAGTTAGTAAAGATATCGTAAAAATCAAAATACAGTTAAACCGGATAAAAAATCAGCAACGTTTATAAAGATATCGACTTATAAATTGATCCTATCACATCACAGATCACTTGTCGAGAATTTTCAGGGGTTACCACAAAGCTTAGCAAATCTCTGCAGCGAACAGTGCCACTTTTTATCCCAAACTGACGCAAAAGTGACAGCGCTTTATCTATTAAAACGGACAAAAATGGCGGCCAGGCATGACGTCACTAATCCAGATTTGACGTGCAGCTTATACCGCGTTCAACAGTTTGGTGTCAGCTGGGACGGGTTGTTGGAATGGCTAAAAATGCTTGGTTTTCTGCTGAAAATACACAGTTCTCACGTTTAATAAAATCACTGTGATTTCAAACATACAAAAGGCAAAGGGCTGACATCAAAATAAGTGGGTGGAGCAATGGCTCACGAAAGGAGCATTCTTGTTCTTATAACAATCATTGCTCCTATTTTGCCAAAGAAAAGGATAATTTTGCAAACCTTCAATAAATTCTACTAACAAGTTCATGTAAATAAGTTTGAAAATCACTACTTTAACACTTAGGTTTTTGTAAACAAAAATAAACCAATGCAAATAAAATAAAAACAAAATTTCTGATGCCTTAAGAGATCTGTCCCCAAAACCCCAAAACAAAATGGTGGCTTGCGATTCGCGGCAGTGACAGAAGTACAAGCCAAGGCGGGCTGCAAGAAAAAATATCAAACGTGTTGGATCGTCAACGAACTTGCTCGGCGGTTTTAAAGTACGCGTTCTTAGGTGACACACGGGCGATTAAGGTCATATGTATAGGTAATGCCATCAGAGTTGAGGCCACGCACACAACCACATCTCACATCTTACATGAGATGTGGTCGTGTGCGTGGCCTCAACTCTGGTGGCGTTACCTATACCCAAACTTATTCGCTCGTCTGTCAGCCCTTTTATGGTAGTCCTAAGGCAGCGAGTGTGCCAGTGCAGCGTGCGAATGAGAGTGTAGCGTGCATGCATGCGTGCATGCGTGCGTGTGTATTTGTTATACTGTCACGCTAAAACGCTGACCGTAATTTTTTTAACACTAGCATAGTGATGTGAAATCCACGATATAATTTATGGGAATTCCCTCGGGAATTTTTGTAAAATCCCGGATTTTAGCACCAACTACTAAACCTGATGGTTTAAGACAAGTGTGCGAAGCCACGATTAAAAGCTAGTGTTTATTAATTGCAAAGGCATAAGACTTCAGACGTCACTCCTAATGATTCGAATTCAATCGATAATTTTGATTGGGCCTACTTCTAGATATTAAGCAACGTCAAAGTCTATAAAATAATTAAGTAGTCTACCAAACGGATTAAAACAGAAAACGGCAGCTTACCAAACTAATTAATTAAAATCAGACTTGAAGTTCTTACTCAGTTTGCGACGGCTAGAACCAGCTTTTCTGTGAAGGTTTTCATTAGTGTCTAATCAACTGAAACAGGATTTTTTGCCGAAATCATAACCAGTTTCGGTTACGGTTTCGGCTAATTGAAAGTGGTAAAAAATTATGTTAATTGTTAACTAGTCTAAAGTTCTCAGATATTTCAACACACAAAAAAAAAACAAAAAGGTTTGTAGAATGAGTAGTTTGTAGAATATTTTGTAGTGGTAGAGCCATGTTGTAGCTAGCCGCTGCATCACGAATGGGCCGGCTCGTCCGGGGCAGTACCACCCTCTCACAGAACACCGGCGTGAAGCAGCAGTACTCCTGCTGCGTTTCGTACGGTCAGTGAGAGCGCCGGGGGCCCAATCAATACCTCTCTCTCTATTCCTCCTCTATTCCCTTTCCTTTTTCCTGTCCCTTTTAGGGCCGACAACGCACTGGCATCGCGTAAAGTGCTGCGGGTGTCTATGGACAGTGGTGATCATTTAACATCAGGTGACCCACTAGTTCGTTTGTCTGGCCTCTCTAACATAAAATTAAACCTTAATAGTTGAATTAGTTGATTATATTAATGTATAGGTACAAAAATTACACTCGCTATTTATAACACTAGTCTATAATATAGTCAACATCTAGTTAATGTATATGTTTGTCTGTGTATGTATGTGTTCATGTTGAACAGTTGATTCATTCATGCGTTACTTTGTGAAGATCCATATCAAATTACAACCAACTTTTACCTTGCTATTTAGCATCCACACGTGGAAAACCGCTGTGTCTGCATACAGTATTTATTTCCATGCAAAAACCCGCATAAATCTACGTAATGTCATACTGAATCAACTATCACAAACACGTCACAAGATGTATGTACGTAAACTCTTTATTGTACCAAAAAAATAGGACAAAAAATAATAGTTTAAAAAAACTAAAAAACACGCTTTCAATTCACTATTCTTATAGTGCAGTAAAAAATCTTAATAAGCAATTATTATCTATACTAATATATAAAGCTGAAGAGTTTGTTTGTTTGTTTGTTTGTTTGAACGCGCTAATCTCAGGAACTACTGCTCCGATTTGAAAAATTCTTTCAGTGTTAGATAGCCCATTTATCGAGGAAGGCTATAGGCTATATATCATCACGCTAACTTTAATAGGAGCGGAGCGGAGCGGAAGAATGTTTCAAAATCGGGGGTTTTTCAAGTAAAACTTCTATAGGCGCTAATCTCAGGAACTACTGCTCCGATTTGAAAAATTCTTTCAGTGTTAGATAGCCCATTTATCGAGGAAGGCTATAGGCTATATATCATCACCCTAACACCAATAGGAGCGGAGCGGAAGAATGTTTCAAAATCGGGGGTTTTGAAGTAAAACTTCTATATAGGCGCTAATCTCAGGAACTACTACTCCGATTTGAAAAATTCTTTCAGTGTTAACACCAGGGGGGTGGGGTGAGGGTGCGGGGGTGGTGGGAGGGAGTTTTAAGGGGGGGATGAACATTTCATTGATTTTGCCGTAGGATGCACCGTTTTCAAGATATTTGACAAAAACACCAAGGGGGTGGGGGGGGGGGGTTGAGGAGGGGTGAGGGTGCGGGGGAGGGGGTACGGGGGCTTCGGAGGGGGATTAAAATTTCATTGATTTGCACCGTTTTCAAGATATTTGACAAAAAAAAACTTGAAGTAAAACTTCTATAGGGCACGCTTGACTTGGGATGGGACGAACGCGGGTGTGCGGGGGTGCTGTGTGGGAGGGCGTGCAGGGGGTGCGGAGGGGTGCAGGGGGGTTGCGGGGGGAGGGGGGGGAATTTTTTATTATCGAGGAACTAAGGAGAGCCATAATTGATGAAAAAGCAAATTGGATAAAAAAAATAAGCTGCCCAAATTCCACGCGGACGGAGTCGCGGGCAAAAGCTAGTATTGTTATATCCAGATCAAAATTTGTAAACAATACAATTCTAAATATTGATAAAATAAATAATAATAGTTTCAAATATTTTATTGTAAAAAAAGCGTGGGGTGCATGGTGTCAATTGTCAAGGATTATCATTTTGATAACATCTTAAAAAGCACCCCACGCTTTTTTTACAATAAAATATTTTAAACTATTATTATTTATTTTAAACTAAATACAAACTGAAATATAGATGCACAGAAAAAACCCCAGAAAAAAGACCAATGCTGGGAATCGAACCCAGGTCCTCAGCGTTCCGTGTTGCGTACTTACCCCTACACCATCACTGGTCTAGAAGTTATAATCACATTATGCAGTGATAAGCGCGCATCTATGTTATGCCCTCTACCGAGAGACTTTAATACTCCTTCGGAGCTAACCGCTCACCTGGACCAAGAGATGGCGCTACTAAGCCAACTTTTACAAATTAAGTATGAAGTATCTTTTTCTATTTTTTTTTTCAGCTCAATCGGAAACCGGGAAGTGGGTCATAATCGCGCCCTAAGGAGTCGGTTACAAACAAACAAACATACAATACAAACAAACATACAGGTGAAGCTAATATAAAGCGTGTAAAAAAACAAAACACTTGAAAACCGTTGAGATTATTTAAAAGCGAAAAAGTTTTTCGGGTGCGCCGGTGGGATTCGAACCCACGTCTCCTGGGTATGCGCCCCAACGGGTTTTTTAAATAATCTTAGATTCGGTGAGCAGCCGTACTGTTAATAAAATAAATAATATTTGAACCGTTGAGATATTTGTACAAAGGCGATCTTATCCCTTTAAGGAATCTCTACCAGTCAAATTTTGAGTGGATGAAAGGAGCATAGGGACGGACAAAAGTAAGTTAAAAAGTCAGAAATAGTGAAAGCTACAATACAATTATTTATAACAAATACAATGCACAAACCTGATATAAAATATATTAAAGAGAAGGTGTGAGCTACATCTTCTTCAACCCTTCCCATAACGACACCGCGGAGGGAAATATTTCAATCTTTCGTGATTTTCACTCACTAACTATTACTCTATTTACTCTATACGGGACTTATCACGTAAACAATATTTACCTCGACGTTTCAGCTACATTGCAGTGGCCATGGTCACGTCACGAGTTGAACGTCGAGGTAAAACTTGTTTGCGTGATGATAAGTCCCGTTTAGAGTAATAGTTATGACGTCATGAGACGCTCACGGACTGCTGAAGTCATAATCCTTCTTATAGGTTTTTGGGGGTAGTTGCAATAGAGAGATCTCTCTCCAGGCAGATGCCTGGAGACCGAAGTCCAATGGATGAAAGTTGGAAGTTGTATTTATGCAGCCGATTTGAGAAACTTCGATAGCGTGATGTAGGATTAAATAAATAAATAAATAAATAAATAAATAAATATCAGGGGACAATTCACACCAATTGACCTAGTCCCAAAGTAAGCTAACAAAGCTTGTGTTATGGGTACTAAGGAACGGATAAACATACTTATATAGATAAATACATACTTAAATACATATTAAATACCCAAGACCCGAGAACAAACATTCGTATTTTTCATACAAATATCCGCCCCGACACGGGAATCGAACCCGGGACCTCAAGCTTCGTAGTCAGGTTCTCTAACCACTAGGCCATCTGGTCGTCTCTATTGTAGTGATTAGTTCCTTATGTGATGACTAGATGGCGCTAGTAGTCGCTACAGGTTTTTGTCATAGTCTGGTATTTTTAATTAACAAGTTCTTGCCTCAAACTTACTTGAAGTTAGCCGAACGACGTGCAAAAATTCACAAACACTGAGTTTGGAACTTTTATGGATTTTTGATCGAAACCAAAATTGGCCGAATCTAAATTTTTAAGTCGATACTGAAACTTTGTTTGGTCTCTAGTACTTAGTTTCAATTTGAAAATGACTTATTGGTAACGTCAAAGGCTATGAAAGCAAATTTAATCAATAACAAGCAACGGATATTCGTGGACTACTTGTAAAAGATCCAGCCTTAGCAGCAGCTTGCAAAGTAAGCTAAGCAAAGCTTGTGTTATGGGTGCTAGGCAACTGATAAACATACTTATATAGATAGATATATGTGGGATAGTTTTAAGTTCTTTTACCTCTTTGTTTCTTGTTATATTTAAAAAGTTGTTATTATATCTCTGATTTAGGATAAAAAAGAAGAAATGGCTGTCAGCTAACGAAAAGACTACGATGCTGTAACGACTGTCTAAGTTTTGTTCGTAATAAAGAAATAACATTGTTAATTCGCGCGTGTTCCTATTACTTATCCCACAAAATTATGGGGGCTCGTCCGGGATAGTGAGAAACATCGCATTTAACGTGTTTACGAAGGATAAGACGAAAGATTATTGTCATCAATACAAGAAGTAAGATGCCATTGTTTATTTGCTTGTCAACGTCAATCGAGTCGAGTGAATGACGTGACTTGGACGCGACTCGTACTGCTTTACCGACGGACAGTTGTCAAAGCCAAGACGTCATCTGCTGCGTTCCGTTTCACGAATGTTAAGTGGAGTATCGATTACACAAGCAATCGATTATTTGTAACGACTCGATTTAAAAAATATTTTGGACTTACGATTTGAAGATGTTTGTTTGAAACTTTAATTAAATATGGAAGAGTGATTTTAAGACGTTTGTTTAGAAGACTTGAAAGAAAGATTAATACGACTTTACGACTACGACTTCATTATCAATAATTATCGAAATGCCGCCGAAGAAGAATAAAGAAGAAGAAGATTTGCCTTTCGTAGATCCTCCCCCTCGAATCTCGATTAACGATTTGGAGAAGTCTATGAGGCCATTCAGCGGAGATGATACTTACGGCATTGACACATGGATTGATGACTTTGAAGACATTGCAACTTTGATGCAATGGAGTGAAATAGAAACAATGATTTACGCAAAACGGTCGCTAACGGGAACCGCTCAATTATTTCTACGGTCTTTGGGTCGCGGCTATGACTGGAACTCCCTGAAGGATGAGCTGAAAGAAGAATTTGGATGCAAAGTAAATAGCGCTGTTATTCACAAACGGCTTGCAGCTCGCAAAATGAAACATACTGAAAATTACCAGCAATACTTCCTGCATATGAAAGAGTTAGCAATGCACGGAGCTATTGAAGACGAAGCACTAATGGAGTATGTCATCGACGGTATACGAGATACAGAATTAAATAAGGCAATCTTGTATGGAGCATCTAATATAAAAGAATTCCGAAAGAAGTTAGACTTGTATGGTGAAATAAGACAGAAGGCATCAACCAAAACACACAATTTCTCTAAAGCTGCCCCGACGCCTGGCACCTCTTTGGGACAAAAGAACGTACCTAAGAGAAGATGTTATAACTGCGGAGAAACAGGCCATCAGTCACCTAATTGCACTAAAGGAATTATATATTTTAGGTGTAATAATTTTGGCCACAAATCAAATGAATGCCCTAACAATACGAAGAAGCAGCTTAAGATCCAAGATCAAAATAAGGAATGCTGTCTTACACCTTATAAAGACGTAAAAATAAATAATATAGGAGTAAATGTCCTTATAGATACAGGAAGCGACGTGAACCTAGTCCAAGAATCATATTACGATAAAATCAAGGGTGACCACTATAACCCTAACTCCATAATACGTCTTACAGGCATTGCTGAATATGAGATCAAGACTAAGGGATCACTAACAGCAAGGGTTCAAATAGATGACTGTTATTTTGATACCACTATTCATATTGTTGAAGATAAATCAATACCGGTAAATGTTATTCTCGGTAATCCGATACTCAATGAAATCGAAATAAGTTTTTCTGCTAATAGTATTTCTGCAAAGAAGATTATGCACCTTACGATGATAGATGATCACAACGATGAAGTTCTTGATGTTGCTGACAAAAGATTCACAAATGAAATTAAGACTATGATTGAAAACTATAACCCGAAGAATTTGATGAAGGAATCTCATGTCGAACTTAAGATACTTCTCACTGACGAAACTCCAGTTTATCAAAATCCGCGACGACTCTCACCTTTAGAACTGGATGTAGTTAACAAACAAATAGACGAATGGATCAACCAAGACATTATTACACCCAGTAAATCTGATTTTGCAAGTCCAATAGTGTTGGCAAGAAAGAAGAATGGAAGTTACCGACTTTGTATTGATTACAGGAGACTAAATAAAAAGATAATAAAAGAAAGATTTCCCTTGCCACTTATAGAGGACCAGATTGACCGATTGAAAGGCGCACGACTATTTACATCTCTCGATTTGCGAAATGGATTTTTACATGTGAATGTTAATGAAGATAGCCGGAAATACACCTCGTTTGTCACACCACAAGGACAATATGAGTTCATGAAAATGCCTTTTGGACTATGTACAGCGCCATCTGTCTTTCAAAGATTTATAAACGACATATTTAAAGACATGATCCTAGAAAGGACAGCTCTAGCATATCTGGATGACTTGATAATACCATCAAAATCAGAAGAAGAAGCAATAGCAAAGTTAAAAAAGGTCTTCAAACGATCCGAGGAATATGGCCTGCAATTTAACTGGGAAAAGTGTCATTACTTAAAAAAAGAGATAAACTATCTTGGCTACATAATTCGTGAAGGAGAGATTAGACCATCTAAAGAGAAAATAGCTGCTGTTTCAAAATTTCCGTCACCACAGAATTTGAAATCATTACAATCATTTTTAGGACTCACTGGATATTTCAGAAAATTTATCAAGAATTACTCGCTGATTGCTAAGCCGTTAACAGATTTACTAAAGAAAGGTGTTGTCTATGATTTTAATTCGGAATGTGAAAGAGCTTTCGGCGAACTAAAAGATATCCTATGTAAGTCACCTGTGTTGAAGATCTATGATCCAAGCCTGGAAACTGAATTGCACACGGACGCCAGTGCCGAAGGATATGGAGCCGTTTTATTACAACGAAGCCCTAAAGATAACATGATGCATCCCATTTACTACATGAGTAAAAAGACGACTCCAGCTGAAACTAAGTACCATAGTTATTACCTTGAAATATTGGCTATAGTAGAAGCTGTGAAAAAGTTCAGAGTTTACTTACTGGGAATACGATTCAAGATTGTGACTGACTGCTCTGCTCTGACGACGACCCTAAAGAAAAATGACTTACCTCGTAGAGTAGCTCGCTGGGCTCTCCTGCTTGAAGAGTATGATTATGTTATTGAACACCGACCAGGAATACGTATGAAGCACGCTGATGCTCTCAGCAGATATCCTGTAAAAAAAGTTAATATACTTACCGACACTACTGCACGCCTGAAAAGAGCACAAGATGATGACATGAAAATAAAATTGCTGAAAAAGATATTGGAGACTGAACCCTATGAAGATTATTTGTACGAAAATGAAATATTGTGGAAAGTCAAAGATGGGACCAAACTTATAGTAGTGCCAAAGAAGATGCAGACTGAAATTATTAGGAAACACCACGAAAAGGGACATTTTGGCGTGGTTAAAACCGAAGACCTTATCGCTAGAGAATATTACATTGATAATATAAAAGAGAAGATTAAACCAGTGATTGACAATTGTGTGGAGTGTATACTAATATCGCACAAAAGAGGCAAAAAAGAAGGCTATCTACAGCCAATTGATAAAGGATGTTTACCATTAGATACATACCACATCGACCATCTAGGTCCTCTGACTTCCACTAATAAAAATTATAAGTACATCTTAACAGTGGTGGATGGATTTACGAAATTCACTTGGATTTACCCAACTAAGACATTGTCAACTGAAGAAGTGATAGATAAGCTTAAACTACAACAACAGACTTTTGGATCCCCTCGTAGAATAATAACTGATCGTAACGCATCCTTTACTTCTAATGCTTTTAAAGAATATTGCGAGGAAGAAAACATAACCCATCACAAGATTACCACTGGTCTTCCAAGAGGTAATGGCCAGGTGGAAAGAATTCAGCAAATTATAATTAACATTTTAAGTAAACTGACTATCGATGATCCGACCAAATGGTATCGACGAGTAAGCGCCGTACAACGAAGTTTAAATAGTACGTACCAGAGAAGTATTGGAGTTACACCTTTTGAACTTCTAACAGGAGTCAAAATGAAAGACAAAAATGATGAGATATTGAAATTAATAGAAGAGGAACATATCCAAAGTTTTGATGAACATAGAGAAGAGCTTAGAAGGAAAGCAAAAGAAAGCATACAAAAGGTACAGGACGAAAATAGGAGAACTTATAATCAGAAACGAACAGAAGCTAAACAATATAAAATTGGAGATCTCGTTGCCATTAAACGGACACAGTTTGTTCAGGGTTATAAGCTATACCCTAAGTATTTGGGTCCGTATGAAATTGTAAATGAAAAGAGGAATGACCGATATGATCTCAAAAAAGTCGGACATGGCGAAGGCCCGATTCATACATCGAGTTCAGCAGACATGATGAAGCCGTGGACTGGCAATATGCTGTCTGACTCATCTGAGGCAGATGAGTGACCAGGATGGCCGTGTGGGATAGTTTTAAGTTCTTTTACCTCTTTGTTTCTTGTTATATTTAAAAAGTTGTTATTATATCTCTGATTTAGGATAAAAAAGAAGAAATGGCTGTCAGCTAACGAAAAGACTACGATGCTGTAACGACTGTCTAAGTTTTGTTCGTAATAAAGAAATAACATTGTTAATTCGCGCGTGTTCCTATTACTTATCCCACATATATAACAAGTTAGGTATGAAGTATCTTTTTGTATTTTTTTTATTTTTTTCAACTTCATTTTTTATTACTTTTACGGTCATCCCGTGAAACCATATATTTCAAACTAAATACAAACTGAAATATAGATGCACAGAAAAAACCCCAGAGCACAAGCACATACACTGCATAAGGAGATTATAACAGACTGAAATGTACAATGTATGGGAAAGATTCGTCGCTAACCTCTAGACCAGTGATGGTGTAGGGGTAAGCACGCAGCACGGAATGCTGAGGACCTGGGTTCGATTCCCAGCATTGGTCTTTTTTCTGGGGATTTTTCTGTGCATCTATATTTCAGTTTGTATTTAGTTTGAAAGATAGATACATACTTCAATACATATTAAACACCCAAGACCCGAGAATTAAAATTCGTATTTTTGATACAAATATCTGCCCCGCCCGACACGGGAATCGAACCCGGGACCTCAAAGCTTCGTAGTCAGGTTCTCAAACCACTAGGCTATCTGGTCGTCAAAATGTCGGAGTTCTGATGTAATAAACAAAAAAAATACAACCGTATTGATAACCTCCACCTCACCTCTTATATTTATAGTCCCTTTATTAACCCCCGACACAAAAAGAGGGGTGTTATAAGTTTGACCGCTGTGTGTGTGTGTGTGTGTGTGTGTGTGTGTGTGTGTGTGTGTGTGTGTGTGTGTGTGTGTGTGTGTGTGTGTGTGTGTGTGTGTGTGTGTGTGTGTATATGTCTGTCTGTGTGGTATCATAGCTCTTAAACGGGTGAACCGATTTCCATGAGGTTTTTCTTTATCAGAAAGCAGGTTTCTTGGCGATGGTTCTTAGATAATGTTTCATCAAAATCGGTTCAGCGGTTTCAAAGTTATCAGCTCTTTTATTGTTAGCTGCGGAAGGTATCTTAGACGCAAATTGGGCATTTACTTTATGTCGCAGATGACCAAAATACAGGCTTAGCCTAGTTTGGTGTCTGATGGATATCTATGTTATTTTAAATGTTGTTTTTTGTCAAATAAATTATTTTGTATTTTTGTATTTTTTTTGTATGTTCAAACATACGTGTGATATATAATTACGTTGGGGGTTTTTAATTTTTTTAATTTATAGTTATAATACAAGTACTTATATTGTTGTGTATCACTTTTCGATGTGTGTTTTATGATGTGTATTGTGTTTTAGTTGTTTTTCTGTTTTTTTATTACTGTTAATACCACCTGCTGAAATACATTCCTTGCTTTCCTTCGGTTTTAAAACCTTTGAAGGTTGCCTGGAAGAGATTGCTTCGAAGCGATAAGGCCGCTCATTGCTTACCTTGTATATTTTTCATGTACTTGTTTTCCTGTGTTGTATTATTTGTGGTGTACAATAAAGAGTCATTGTATTGTATTGCAGCTCAGTTTTTGAAGTCTGTTAAACAAAGATGCCACTTGAAAGACGCATCCCTTACGAGTATTCATCTATATCTGAATGGCTGTCCGTCCAAGCCCTTGGTCCATAGCGAGTCCCCTCTCATAATTCTGTATCGGCATAGGGCTGCCCCAGGGGTCCATTCGTCACTCGCCGTCGTTCGATTTTGTTACCGTTGCGCCCAATAATGGAGTGTTTTGGGAGATTTGATGAAGGTTAGGTTATATCAAACGCGTTTGAAGCCGGAGTGACGTAAAATATGACAAGGTCCGGCACCTGTCCGTGATTTATTAAACGTAAATTGGGCGTATAAATGAATCGTGCGTATGAATAAGTACTACAATATCAGTGTTCAACTATCTACGAAATATGTTTAAATCATAATATAGAGCTTTGGGAGGGATACTTAACCTGAGACGAGGACCAAACGCGTCGATATTTCTTTGCACAACGCTTTGTACTAAATACATTTTTTTTATTTAATTACTATTAAAATGAAAGTATCTAACGCTTGACACGTAATTTGTGATATAAATTAAAAAACCTCAGTGCTCAAAAAAGTGCACAGTATTTGCTGAATTTTAGTATTCTATAAACTTCTTCTTTTTTTTTGACTTACTCTTTGTCGGTCCCTTACTAAATGCTCCTTTCATCCACTCAAGGGTTGACTGGTAGAGATCCCTTAAAGGGATAAGTTCGCCTTTGTACATGCATTTCAACGGTTGTCAATAATGTGTTTTTTTTTGTTTTTTTTCTTGTTTTTGTACAATAAAGAGTTTACATACATACATACATACTTCTTTATCAAATAAAAGCTTTCTATGATTCAAACAGCATAAATCCCCGTTATTCATCAGAGCAAAGCCAACAAATCACTAAAACAACTGCCGAAAGCGTTCTTCAACATCTAACTTTCACGAAACTTATTATGGATTTATCTCATCAACCATAAATGGATCGCGCATGTGGGACTCGGGAAAAACAGTGCAACAATTTTACTGTTTCTCAAACATAGTTACAAGAAAGTTAGGCCGATGGAAAAACTTGATTCCCTGAGGCGCCCGGTCAGTATTTCTACAGGTTGAGTCGTCTAAGAGTTACAGAGTTTGTACAGGTTGACCCTGATATAAACTTCCTGTACATTGAGGAAAATAGTTTTTGAAGCAATACGCTGAAAGTAATCCTTTTCGCGAAGGACCGTTTAGAAACGCCGGTCACTTTCGTTTAAAAAGTACTTGTACCTTTAGCTAATCCCACTTGAGGGATCATGTGTTTGGGTAGAGTTCAAAATGTTGGACACCTTGACGACGGTAGTTAAAACTTATATGAAATTTTTCCGTGTGGTCATTTGCGTGTGACAACGGAACTTTTTCCGGTCAGTCGTTTTGGTGGCTATCTTTGATTTAACGTGCTCCAACTTTTTGGTCAACACCCGTTTACGTATGTACTGTGGCCCACGTAGAAATGCGGACAAAATAGGAAAGTAGACTATAATTATGACAATGTGGGCGAAGCCTATACAACAAGTCCTTAGTAAAAATAAAATAAAATTAACAATTAAGTGGGTCCCATTTCACATACCAGAAACGTATTATTTTTATTTTCGTTGTATCTCTTAAACATTTAAATCAACGTTAGTACAAACCCGCCAATCGTGAGTCTACAGTTAGGGGGAAAAACTTTCTAATTTGCCAGTCAGCGGCTAGGTTTTATGAACTTCACTTAGTCAGTTTGATTTTTGAGGTTTTTATTATTCTTTTTTTATTTTGAAAGGGAGGCAAACGAGCAAGCGGGTCGTCTGATGGAAAATGATCACCACCGCCCATAAATATCAAAAAATCAAAGAGAGTCACTGATCTGTTGCCGGCCTTTAAAAAGAAGAGGGAACAGGGGAGAGGGAGGGGAGAGGTACTGGGCCCCCGGCGCTCTCACTGACCGTACGAAACGTAGCAGGATTACTGCTGCTTAACGCCGGTGTTCATCGAGAGGGTGGTACTGGCCCATTCGTGATGCAGCGGCTAGCTACAACATGGCTCTACCACTACTCCTACTACTACTACTACTACTACTTTTGTGGTAGATATATATTGTTGACAGCACAGCACCTTCATCGTCATCGTCCGTCCGACTCGCACATCATCATCATCATCATTCCAGCCTATATACGTCCTACTGCAGGCACAGGCCTCCTTTCAGAATGAGAGGGGTTGGGCCGTAGTTCCCACGCGGGCCCAGTGCGGATTACGAACTTCACAAACATACACCGTTGAATTTCTTCGCAGGCATATGCAGGTTTTCTCACGATGTTTTCCTTCAATGTAAAGCTCGTGGTAAATTTCAAATTAATTTCGCACATAAATTTCGAAAAACTCAGAGGTGCGAGCCGGGATTTGAACCCACGACCCTCTGTTTGAGAGGCCATAGGTAAAACCACTAGGCCACCACGGCTAGGTGCATGATGTAATTTTTGGGAATGCCCATGGAAATTTAGTAAAATCCCGTAATTATTCGAAGCAGCGGCTAAAGACTAGTTTAAAAATAATTAATTCCACGCATAAAAAGCCGTGTCTAAAGTTCGTGAGCTCGCTCCAAGTAAAACTTTTTAGCTACGTGCACCGGACCACTACCATGAGTTTGCAGTGACCGCACTCGATAGCGACTGCGTAAATGGTTTGCATGGAATCTCCATACAAATCATTTACGCAGTCGCTATCGAGTGCCGTCACTGTGAACTCGTGGTAGTGGTACTGGACTTTTATATTCATTGCTGGAATTGATTATGATTGAGCTCGTGTTAAAAGCCTTTCTGCGGGGTTAATTAAAATCACTTTAGCACTTTCTAAATGATAGAATTTCGCTAATTTGTTTGGCGTGTTGCCAAAATGTTCGAGATAAATCAGATCTAGACAAACTTAGGGTCACTTGCATTGTCTAGGGTTAAATAAATAAATCGTTAACCCTTGGTTATGGATGACAGTGTATAACAATACATGAACTGAAACAATTACTTTGCTCACCCGCGACTTTACGATAGTTACCGTTTATGTAAGAAATGTGTGTTCATGCAGTTCCTCCACCTCCACACTGTACAAACACACACAAATCACACAAACCCAACTATCACCACCACCAAACTACACTGACGCGTTTCGAACTCAACCAGAGCTCACTCTCAGAGGAACACAACCGTTCATCATGCCACCAAGGGCTAAATTCAGGAACGGGCCTTCACGGGTTTGGTAGCGGTACCTAATTCAATCGTTTGGGTTGGGTTTGGTTTGAACTGCTATTCAGGAACGCCAAAAATCACTGGTTGGCGAGAGGTTTGGGCTGAGTTTGGGATGAGCCTTATTTATTTGTTTATTTATTTACAAAGCGAATTAACAGGAAAATAGGGCTCATCCCAAGCTCAACTCATTTCTATCCGCTTCCAAACTCGCTCGCTCGCTGGCAAACCGTGTTGGGCCGTTCCTAAATTTAGCCCCAGATGTTAGACTAATTTTTTTATTCATCTGTATTTAAACGTCTGAAGTAACATTAAATTGAGCCCACCATTTGGCACATGCATTGGAAATGACGCCACCTTAAACAAAATGGCCGTTCCGGAAACCAAAACTACCGAAAGTAACGAAACTTTTTATTCCCAAAAGTATTCAAAGTAGCTATAAATAAAAGTAAACCCTATCTCAGCGAAAGTGGAAAGATACTGACCGAACTTATAATCGGCAACCGCAAATTCAACGGTGCTCGGATACAATCTCGAGCGTTTAGGATATCCAAAGTTGGCGCATCACTTGAAGTTGCCAAGTTTGGGGCCTTAACTGAGGACCCTTATCTAGCGCGATGTAGCCCGATCGTTACTATAAATATAGCTTGTTTTGGATTATTTTTAAACTAATTTTATGTTGGAGGTATTTTATTATTGTTATTTTAGACGGAGCCAGACGGATCTTCAAAATTTTACGAACTGTACGCCGAGTCGCCTTAGAAACCCCCGACACAAAAAGAGGGGTGTTATAAGTTTCACCGCTATGTGTGTGTGTGTGTGTGTGTGTGTGTGTGTGTGTGTGTGTGTGTGTGTGTGTGTGTGTGTGTGTGTGTGTGTGTGTGTGTGTGCGTGTGTGTGTGTGTGTGCGTGTGTGTGTGTGTGTTTATGTGTGTGTGTCTGTCTGTCTGTCTGTGGCATCATATAATTTAAACGGGTGATCATTTTTTTATTTAAAAGCCGGTTTCTTGGCGATACTTAACTTATTTTGACCTAATTGCATTGGGGGTTATTGAAAATTTTAATTTACAGTTTTAAAATGTTATAGCTAGCTATCTGTTGCTCAAAAGTATCTGAATAAGACCGTGTTGCTATCGAGTAAGTTTCAACGACCGCTTTAGCCTAGTTGGTAGTGACCCTGCCTACGAAGCAAGAGGTCCTGGGTTCAAATCCCGGTAAGGGCATTTATTTGTGTGATGAGCACGAATATTTGTTCCTGAGTTATGGATGTTTTCTATGTATTTAAGTATTTATTTATCTATATAAGTATGTTTATCCGTTGCTTAGTACCCATAACACAAGCTTTGCTAAGCTTACTTTGGGACTAGGTCAATTCGTGTGAATTGTCCCGTGATATTTTTTTTATTTTTTATTTTTCAATGTTTATTTATTATAATGGCTGTACTCGCTATGCCAGCCGGGTCTTTTTTCGTCCAGAGGCTGAGCATAGCCGTGCAGCGAGCAAGCTAGGCAAGATGCCCCAGGTAGGCGGAATACAGGGTTTTTTTCGACACTTTTTAATATACATACTGTCATAGTTTTTTATTTATTTGTATAACAATAATAGGTTTGTTTTTACTACTTATAAGTAGTAAGTATGTATATAAATTATTTAGTAGAATATTCTTTACTTTAAAACAATACTTAAATAGTATTTGAAATATCAAGATTGGTTTTTTGGAGTCTTTTTGTATTTTTATTCAACTCCAAATTTTTTTATTTTTACGGTCATCCCGTAAAATCTTCCTCCAACATTTAGACGGACTTTGCCACTACCTACTTCATTTTGACGTTAGTTTTCTTTCACCAGAGGTATCTTTATGGAATACCTACGAATTAAATGTTATTGTAATATTATAACCACCGTTATTCCTTGATTGTGTAACAAATATCCAAACGTCTTCACCAATCTTTTTCATTTGCAATATTAAATAGTAGGATAACGTGATTTTCATTAAACTCGTTTCGCAGTAGACTATATTTAACTATTGCTCGTAACCCTCAAGTTAAACGAAGCGAACCGGGTTCACGGCACGCCTGACTTAATTAGCAAGTTTTACACCTTTTTCCAGTAAGCAAATTCACACTTTACTGGGTGTAATACAAGCTTTATTTAACTTGCAATTTTGTTTCTGTGTTTGGTTAGGTCAAATCTTGCAAGTTTGGTTGCAATTTGTTACGGATATGTAATTTAGATGACAGAGTAGGTAAGTCGAGTTATCGAAAACAAAGATTTGTTGAAAACTTATTTTTTCGAAGTACGAGGGGCGTTCAATATAAAGTGAGAATGAGATGCAAACTCTTTTAATATTACGAAATTAAATACTGGCCGGTAAAGCTAATCTATCTAGCTGATTGCTATGAAAAAAAAAAACTAACTGTCTTTTGTTTAAAAAAAAATATACGGTAATTTCTTTGCAATGCTATTGAGTACGTTAGCGAAAATGGAGAAAATTGAACTGCGCGCCGTTATCAAATACTTGTATTTGAAAAATTTTTCTACGGACCAAGTCAATTTGGATTTGCGGGACACTTTAGGGTCTAATGCTCCTCCGTATTCGACAGTCGCACGTTGGTGCGCCGAATTTAGCCGTGGAAGAACATCGACCATGGACGACCCCCGCTCCGGACGCCCTACTGTAGTAGGGGGGGAGCAGTAACTGAAGAAATTGTGAAAAAAGTCGAAAACTCAGTTTTGGCGGATCGTCGTGTCACAGTTCGTTTTATTGCTGAAAATGTAAAGATTTCAACGGGAAGCGTGCATAATATTTTACATGAACGCTTGGGTATGAAAAAGGTATCTGCGCGTTGGGTACCAAGAATGCTTACTGACACGCAAAAACAAACTAGACTAGAGATTTGTCAAGAAGCTTTGAACTTGATGCAGCAAGACCGGGAACTTTTTTTGGCGCGATTTATAACAATGGGCGAAACATGGCTCCATCATTACGACCCTGAAACGAAACTGCAGTCTATGACATGGAAAAGGCCATCATCTCCAACTCCGAAGAAATTCAAGGTGAGCCCATCTGCCGGTAAGGTCATGGGCTCTGTTTTTTGGGATGGTAAAGGGGTATTAATGATTGAGTATCTCGAACATGGTGCCACTATTACGGGCACTTTATACGCCAAACAAATAGCAACATTGCGCAATGAGATCCGCGAAAAACGGCGAGGTAAACTCTCGAAAGTTGTGCTGTTCCACCAGGACAATGCCCCGGCACACAAGTCCGCCGTTGCAATGGCTGCAATTCGTGATGCTGGGTTCGATATCCTTAAGCATCCTCCGTATTCACCAGATCTCGCTCCCAGTGATTTCTACCTATTTCCGAGATTGAAACAATACCTGAGAGGCCAGAAATTTGAAGACGACGACGCGGTTTTTTAAGTACTCAAGATGAGACCTTTTTAAAAATGGAATTTTAAGTTTAGAAAAAAGATATACTAAGTGTATTATGCTAAAAGGTGACTATGTCGAAAAATAAAATGACATTTAGTAAAAGTTGTTTATAACATACTCATTCTCACTTTTTATTGAACGCCCCTAGTACATCCGAACAAACTGAATTTAAATCTTCTTAATATACATCTCCATCTTTTTTGAGGCCTACCTATACTGCGTTTTCCAGTCCGTGGATGCCACTCGAGAACCTTTTTACCCCATCGGCCATCAGTTCTACGAGCGATGTACCGACCGATGTAAGATGGAGCGACAACCTGATAAGGTTGCGGGATCGCGTTGGATGCGGATGGCATGGGACTGATCTGTTTGGCAAGCCTTGGGGGAGGCCTATGTTCAGCAGTGGACGTCTTTCAGCTGAAATGATGATGATGATGCTGATATAAAACTAGCTGTTGCCCGTGACTTCATCTGCAAATAATTCGTATATCGCGATTCCGCGGGAACTATCCAATTTTCCGAGATAAAAGTATCCTAAATGTTAATCCAGGTTATAAAATACTATTTGTGTGCTAAATTTCATCAGACTCCAGAGTAACAAACATCCAAACATCCATCCATACAAACTTTCACGTTTATAATATACCTAGTTGGATTAAAGTAGAACTCCATGGTAGGGGTTCACGCCTAGAGACCGAGTGCTCTCACGCGCCGGCCGCCGGTCAATTGACTTTGAAACTGGAATCGAACCAACTACAAGGACCTGAAGGGTTTTTACACAGACTTTAGCAAAAAATGCCGGTGGTCTCTCAAAGCGAACGGGAGAACGAAAGAATTTTGTGCTGGGGGAACAAAGTACCCAAGAGGTGTATTGCTATCTCAAAGAACTAGCGCTTGTTTGATAATCGAAGTTATTTAGAGTGCTAGGTGGTTTCCTAGTTGGTCTTTCAGCGGTATTTAATTTATATCGAAAGAGAAGAGATAATATAGATAGGTAGGTATATTTCTGACGTTCACTATCACAGGTAATTATCGTATGTCATTGTGACGTCATTGCACAGGTTGTGCTGAAAAATCTACGATCACTGCTTATAACTTTGGAACTATATCACTTATCGGCAGTATTTTACTCTTTAAATTATTGAGAAAAAAGAAGACATTGCTCGAAAATGCACACATAATTGGTGAAGATGGCGGTGTAATTGCGCGTAGCTCTACGAAATCGGGACAAAATTTACATTCGCGCGCTATGTACATTATATTTCATTATGCTCAGCAGCGCATTGACTATGACATTGACAACAGCAGTGGAATGGTCGCATTTGACAGAGCATTTAATGTGGTACTCGTAGTTGTCATTTATAAATCTCACATTTGTGTCCATAAGAGCAGGGGTGCGGCTTGGTTCGGTAGATACAACAACATTTGATATAACTGTAACATTACTGTATACAGCGAGGTAATGCTGCCAGTGTCTTTGTGACACTACAGGAGACCAAAGAGCTGGCAGCTACCTCGCACAACGTATCAGCATTGCTATACAGCGAGGTAATGCTGCCAGTGTCTTTGGGTCCATGCCGCGGGGGGAACCTTTTGTTAATTTTATTTAGTTTTAGTTTAAGTTAGTTTTATTTTATTTATAGTTATAGTATTAATTTATTATTGTTATTTTCTCTTAATATTTGTATGTGTTTAATAATAAACTGTAACATTTGGTATAATGCTATTTGGTATATTCCGGTGTACTTAAAAAAAAACAAGCATAGACAGTTTACTTCTCAAGTTATTACGTTAGAGGTACACGTCCCATAACAATTAAGTCATAAAGTTAAAAAAAAAACTGTAAGTTTATGACGAAATTTGACGATTAGAGTGACACACAGAAATGGTTTCGAGGAGTATAGGTATAGGTGGCAAGAAGGAAAAATTTTGACTCTAAAATAACTACTTTAACCGTGGTGAAGAGTAGGTAAATATAAGTCTCCATAAAAAAATGCGTCAGATTAAGTCAATTGCAAAAAAGGGGAATATTCCGCGTTTTACGCCGTTTTATTTTCGTTATTATCGTTTCAGCAAATATTTTTAAAATAATTTGATGACTATGGTTATTTTTTTTCTAAAAACCACAAACAGTATCGATGCTAAGTCTAGTTTGATCAAAGACATTGCGACTTGTGTATCTGTCGTGGTAATAATCGTAGGATGACAATAATATATAACAAAACGCTTTGAATATTCACCCAAAACGATTAAAATATATGTATAAGAAGTCGGTTAAAAATATGAGTTGCATTAAGTTATACTTAATATTTAACGATCATCAATCTCAAATCAGAAAACTCGCAAAATGATTCGCTTTGTGACATTTCGCACAACGCTGTCCGTATGTGGGACGTTTAACTTAAATACACTACCACTATTGGTATAATTAACACTTACAACCTACTGTTCTCTGCTTCCTTCAATTTTCTCAAAAAAAGAAAATGGTTCTGAAACCTATCCCCTATGACCTAAGTAAAACATAACCTAAAAATATTGCAGTAACACGAAACCACCTACGATATTTATTTTCATCCAATTTTCTCCAGTTGCTTGGAATCGAGTAGTTTTATCTAAATTGAACCGGGATAGATGTAGAGATACCTATGACGGAGAGACCTTAGTCGGAGTGATCCCTTCCGTTTTTTTCCCAAATTGGCAAGGGTATTAGAGTAGTGGATGGATGGCCGCAGGAGGTTCACGGGTCAACACATTTGTACATCAAACAAAATTCAAATGAATGCTGAGTTGACTGGGATGCAATGTTACTAAGGGACTGAGCAGACGGGGAGAAGCATATTTTAGCCGCTTAGTCAGCACCCAAAGTCGTACTTAGAATAAAAAACCGAGTGTGCTTTAGAGACCACACGACTGAAGTAAAACTTCTTCAGCTCCATCTACCTATAAATTAAAATTAAATTTAAATTAAATTTTAAGCTGTTTATTTCAAGCAAAGAACATTTTATAAAACATACAAAACGAGTCCTTAATCCTAATTTTAAGGATTTTGCGTGGCCTCGGTTAGCGAAAGACTCAGTTGCTCTCGCGTAATTAGTCTAAGTATACAATACGAACTAAAACAATTACTTTGCTCACCCGCGACCTTACAATAGTTACGTTTATGCAAGAAATGTGCGATTAAGAACTACTCGATTCCAAGCAACTGGAGAAAATTGGATGAAAATAAATTAAATAGTATTATTCGTGTGAAGGCTTCCTTTAAACCTTCTTATAGTTTAAAAAATGGTTTAGATTTGGTTAGTAAAATTAAGGACATCAGCATACCGCCGCATGCAACGTTGCTTTCTTTGGATGTAGACAGTTTATTTACTAACGTACCATATAGTGAGACACTAGAAATTCTAAAAGACCACTTAGAAAGGAAGCGGTTGCATCCGGGTGAAGTTTGTGAATTAATAGATTTGGTAACTTTATGCATGAAACAAAATTATTTCCAGTTCAATGGTCTTTATTACTTACAGAGTGATGGTTTAGCTATGGGTTCACCTCTGAGTCCTTTAATGGCAGATATATTTATGGATCATTTTGAGAATCAGTATATTGTGGGTAATAGTAATATTGTGTACTATTTTAGGTATGTTGATGATTTGATCCTATGCTGGAGAGGGAGTATGAGACAGCTTGACGTGTTTATTAATGGTTTGAATAACAAGCACGTAAAGATAAGGTTCAAAAAAGAATTGGAGGAAAATTGTTCGTTGAACTTTTTGGATTTAACGATTTCAAAATTAAATGGTAAACATCAATTTATATAGGTATCGTAAGCCCACGTACACAGATGCTGTTATACCAGCATCTTCTAATCATCCGTGGCAGCATAAACTGGCTGCTTTCCATTGTTATGTTAATAGATTGTTGACTGTGCCTCTTTCTAAGGAACATTTTGATTTAGAGTTGAGTACTATTTATCAGATAGCGATCTCAAATGGTTATACAAAATCAATGGTAGATAGTTTAGTTCAAAAGAAGCAGGCACGGTTAGTAAATAGCATGCTTTACGCTGCGTTACCTTCTCAGTCTACTAACAAATATAGATCTAGCATCTCTTACGTTGGGGGTTTGTCTGATAAGATTTATGGCATTTTAAAATCAAACAATATTAATGTTGCCTTTAAGACTAACAACTCTTTGTACTCTAGGCTATGTAACCACAAAGAACAGGTAGATAAGGGAACTAGATCGGGGGTATAAAAGCTTACTTGTAATGACTGCAATGGGATATACGTAGGACAGACAGGCCGAAGTTTTAATACTAGATTTAAAGAGCATGTTTCGGCATATAGGAATGAGCATCCAGATAGATCGAATTTTGCAAAACATTTGTTGGAATCAAATCATTCATTGTTAGATTCAGATTCTTATGAAGTGTTACATTATTGCGGCAAGGGGTTGCGTCTGGATGCTCTGGAATGCATGGAAATAATCAGGTACAACACTATGGGGTCTATTATTAATGAACAGGTAAATTTAGTATCTTCTCCTTTACTGCGGCTTGGGTCGAATTTGAACAGTTAGTATTAATTAAATATGCCTTATAAATAAATAAACAAAAAATTCAAGGTAGTTTTATAATATGTCAATAAAAGTTAATTTTTGTGGGGTAGTTTGAGAATAAGAAAAATAAAGTGGGTACTTGAGAAGTTACAGTGACAAGTTAAAACATTTGTTTTGGTTTGTTAGTTTAACATTTGGTAGCATAGCATACGGTTGTGGTAACTCTGAAGATGAGCTCTGGTTGAGTTCGAAACGCGTCAGTGTAGCTTGGTGGTGGTGATGGTTGGGTTTATGTGATTTGTGTGTGTTCGTACAGTTTGGAGGTGGAGGAACTGCATGAACGCACATTTCTTGCATAAACGTAACTATTGTAAGGTCGCGGGTGAGCAAAGTAATTGTTTTAGTTCATTAATATGGACCTCCGCAAAGTAACGCCTGATTCAATAAATTATACAATACGAGTAGATAGTAAATTTATTATATACTAGCTGTTGCCCGCGACTCCGTCTGCGTGGAATTAGTAATTTGGGCAGCTTATTTTTAAATAATTTATTGAATCAGGCGTTACTTTGCGGAGGTCCATATTAATGAACTAAAACAATTACTTTGCTCACCCGCGACCTTACAATAGTTACGTTTATGCAAGAAATGTGCGTTCATGCAGTTCCTCCACCTCCACACTGTACGAACACACACAAATCACATAAACCCAACCATCACCACCACCAAGCTACACTGACGCGTTTCGAACTCAACCAGAGCTCATCTTCAGAGTTACCACAACCGTATGCTATGCTACCAAATGTTAAACTTTAACATTTGGTAGCATAGCATACGGTTGTGGTAACTCTGAAGATGAGCTCTGGTTGAGTTCGAAACGCGTCAGTGTAGCTTGGTGGTGGTGATGGTTGGGTTTATGTGATTTGTGTGTGTTCGTACAGTGTGGAGGTGGAGGAACTGCATGAACGCACATTTCTTGCATAAACGTAACTATTGTAAGGTCGCGGGTGAGCAAAGTAATTGTTTTAGTTCAGCTTATTTTTTTTATCCAATTTGCTTTTTCATCAATTATGGCTCTCCTTAGTTCCTCGATATAAACCCCCCCCACCGAACCCCCCGCACACCCGCGTTCACATTCACCACAAGTCAAGCGTGCCTATAGAAGTTTTACTTCAAAAACCCCCGATTTTGAAACATTCTTCCGCTCCGCTCCTATTGGTGTTAGCGTGATGATTATATTATAGCCTATAGCCTTCCTCGATAAATGTGCTATCTAACACTGAAAGAATTTTTCAAATCGGAGCTGTAGTTCCTGGGATTAGCGCGTTCAAACAAAAAAACCTGTTCGATAAATTCTTAAAATAGACGTATCTTTCTTGTTTGTGAACCGATTCAAATGAAACAAACACTAAATGTTAACCCAAGAAAATACCAACATATCAGTGAAAACCGCATCCTTCTAGGTTAAGCCGTTTCTGAGATTAGCGCGCACAAACGCACAGACAAACAGACATACAGATAATAATTCTAAAAATCATTGTTTTGGGTTCTGTTGCGCTAATAATTAATTTTCAGAGGAACAATAGTTTTTAGAATTCTTATTTGTAAATTATAGATGTCTAGGAGGTAAGTTTTATATGTTTTACCATAGGTCGAGATACCGTAGCTTATAATTGAATCTGCCATAGACAAATACAACAATCTTAGCGTATTGTAGGGTAATTTATTTGTAAGTACAGATATTTTTGAAAGTATTGCCCTTAGCCTGACGAGTATATACTAGTATATTATATACATCATATAGATGGAGCTGAAGTTTTACTTCAGTCGTGGTCTAAAAAAAGCACACTCGGTTTTTGTCTGCAATAATAAATTAAGTAGTTTTAGTACAAACGCTTCCAAAAAAAAACAAAAATGAAACCAGGCGGTCATCCATCCAAGTACTGACCGCGCCCGACGTTGTTGAACTTCGGTGATCGGACGAGAACCGGTGTTTTCAACGTGGTATGGACGTTGGCGATAATGTAGTTGAATTTTATCACTATAAGGGGAAAAAGTAACCCCCCAAACGCCTCCCCCGACACCCCCTCCCCCGCGTTCGCCACGCCGATCAAACTTTTCGTAACGCATTCACCAGCTTATTCCCCAAGTCAAGCGTGCCTAAAGAAGTTTTACTTCAAAAAATACCTACAATTTAGAAAAGAGGACAAAGATCCGTGTGTCCATGTCCATGTGGTGGCCTAGTGGTTTGAACTATGGCCTCTCAAGTGGAGGGTCGTGGGTTCGAGCCCGGGTTCGCACATCTGAGATTTTCGAGATGTATGTGCGAAAACATTTTGAAGTTACCATTAGCTTTACTTCAGGACTTGGCGCGAGGTAAGCGTGCATCCACACTCTCTTAACGTAATTATTATTACTTGATAGGTACAGTCGACTACAAAAAGATCGATGCAGCCAAAGTTACAAAGATATGTATACACACCTTTATTGACTTAACATTAAGGTCGTGTATACATATTTTTGTAACTTTGGCCGTATCGATCTTTTTGTAGTCGACTGTACATATTATGAATTCTGGAAAGCATGATAACTTTCATAGATTACCAGGGCCCAATTGCAGTAGGTATTACCTATTTTGTATTGAAATTCACTAATACTATTGTGACACTATTGTGTGTTGTATTGTGTGTATTGTCTTGTGGACCACTAGAAGAAGCGTAGGCAGGCCCCAGATGAGATGGTCTGATGACATAAAAAGTTACGCCGGACCGTACTGGCTCAGGAAGACGGAGAATGGGACGAAGTGGAGGAGATTAGGAGAGGGTTGCATCCAGCAGTGGATAGAAAAGGAATGAAAAAGAAGAAGAAGGAGAATACTATTTGCTTGTATTTAGTTATGCAATTGTCTTTTGTCTAATAACGAAATTTCGAAATGGAATTAAGACGTTTCCCTTCGATGCTCACCTAAAGCCTAGTTAATATAATCAAACGTTCAGTAATTTACAAGTAATTGAGCGCAATAAGAGCCGCGTCCAGTGTTCCGCATAGCATGGGCAGCAATGTGTGGATTGATCGGAATTTGCTGGCCTTACTCTCGACCGAGCCGGTACGTCTTAGACTACCCGCGTCGGCTGCGATAGGGAGGATGATCCAAGTATTTTTTTTTATTAAAACCCGTGGCTGCATTTTGGAGTAAAACTTCTTTAGGCACGCTTGACTTGGGGAGTAAGCTGGTGAATGCGTTACGAAAAGAGTCGAACGCGGGGTAGGGGGTGTCGAAGAAAGGGGGGGGGGGGTGTAGGAGCAACAGAAAGCAGTGCGTGCCAGGGTTTACAATCTTAGTACTAGCGCTCGGGTAATTTTTATACAATATATAACGACCGCTTTAGCCTAGTTGGTAGTGACCCTGCCTACGAAGCAAGAGGTCCTGGGTTCGAATCCCGGTAAGGGCATTTATTTGTGTGATGAGCACGAATATTTGTTCCTGAGTTATGGATGTTTTCTATGTATTTAAGTATTTGTTTATCTATATAAGTATGTTTGTCGTCGTCTAGTGCCCATAGTGCAAGCTTTGCTTAGTTTGGGACTAGGTCGATTTGTGTAAGATTGTCCCTCCTAATACATAGGATTGAGTTTGACCACAATCACGCCTAATGGAAAGCGAAGATGAGGCCTACGATGGAGCTTGCTTTTTTGATGATAAACTAAGTGTCTATAAAAATGAATCGACCTTTAAACGGTATGTTTTAAAAAAACCGAGTGTGCTTTAGACCACACGACTGAAGTAGAAGTTTGACTGTTTTCAAGATATTTGACAAAACACCGGTTCTCGTCCGATCACCGAGGTTAAGCAACGTCGGGCGCGGTCAGTACTTGGAAGGGTGACCGCCTGGTTTCATTTTTGTTTTTTGAATGTTTCGTTATGACGTTGTCACGTTAAACTATCGTCCGTAAACCGACTTTACAGACAACCGGTTTTTTTAATGTTTTGTTATGACGTTGTCACGTTAAACTATCGTCCGTAAACCGACTTTACAGACAACCGGTTTTTAATTTATAGTTATTACTCCATTAATAATTGCTAGTGTATTTTTTTATTAACTACAAATTTAACTATATTCATGTTACATGCATGTTCCCTATTTCGTTCTATATACTCGTAGCACACTAGATTCGTCAAATTTGTCTCTAGCACGTTCCTATTCAGACCCTTGTTTTAACACAATTTAAGAGGATGAGTTGGTACGTGCTGGTATTTAGAAAGGTTTTTGCTGTCTTATAGCTTGGTTAGGTAATTTGATTATACCTATAAATATAAATTAGAAATTTTAAAAACCCCCAATGCAATTATGTCATACGTATTACGTATGTTTGAACATAAAGTAAATGCCCATTATGCGTCTAAGATCCCATCCGCAGCTAACAAAAGAGCTGATAAGTTTGGAACGGCTGAACCGATTTTGATAAAACATATCTAAGAACCATTGCCAAGAAACTTGCTTTCTAATAAAAAAAACCGCATTCAAATCGGTTCACCCGTTTAAGAGCTATCAAAGCTCATAATAACAAAATTACTTAAACATAATTAAGTATTGCCAAGTCTACAATCCTGCGCGAACTCAATCGAAAAATGAAATTTTGGGGTAGGCTGCAATAGAGAGATCGCAGATGTTATGCCTGGGGACCGAAGTCCAATGGATGAAAGTTGGAAGTCGTATTTATGCAGCCGAGTTGAGAAACTTCGATAGCGTGATGTAGGATTGTAGTGATTAGTTCCTTATGTGATGACTAGATGGCGCTAGTAGTCGCTACATCAGCCCCCCTTTTAGACCGGAGGTCGATACGAATTGCAGTGGAGTGCAGTCTGTGCGTCATGTGGGCGCTTGCAAGAGCCAGTCGCTCAGAGCCTCGTCGGCGAGCATTGTTGTTCCTCTGCTACTTGTAGATGCATGCCTGTTGCGTGATTGCTCAGAGCCTTGTTGGCGAGCGTTAGTTGATTGATTGGCAAGTGGAAGTAGTGGGAGGAGGATTTTTGCGAACTGTAGACACCAGGCAGATAATAGATACATGCTAATGGTGCACAGTGCGGTGAGTATGGCTTGCTGTGAGACTGCGTCATCGTCTTGTGTGTCTGAAGGCTGCGATTTTGTCCAATATCGTGGGTCACCAATTTGGGGGTAGTTCCAATAGAGAGATCTCTCTCCAGGCAGATGTTATGCCTGGGGACCGAAGTCCTCAGGATGAAAGTTGGAAGTCGTATTTATGCAGCCGAGTTGAGAAACTTCGATAGCGTGATGTAGGATTGTAGTGATTAGTTCCTTATGTGATGACTAGATGGCGCTAGTAGTCGCTACCAAATAACCGATACAATAAAAAACAAAGAAGTTTTGTGAAATAGTGCTGGAAAGGAGAGGAAAGTAAGGTTTGATAAATGTTTTTGAAATGACAACAAATAGCCTTTAAGCTTTCGCCCAACAGTGTACCTGCTAGTCACACCTAGGATGGTATGTCATTCCAGCACTTAGACGCCGCAAACCTAAAACTACCTCAAAACGCCGCCGTCCGGTGCGGCGGCACAATAGCCTTAAGTCAACTCAATACTCTTTTTAATTTAAAAATTTAATCAAAAATAAAACATTAACCTCCGTTGAGAAGAAACCGGTAAGTAGCTCTACGAGTCATATTTTTTTCACGTAACTTAAGTAGGTAAGGTACTTAGACCTTGTACAGTTAAGAAGCTTAGCTTTTCATAAGATCTGATAACTTTTTAGCAGAAAATAGCTCATAAAGCTGTTGAAATTTTGGTAACTAATTTAAAAGGAACTGTTTTTGGAATTTCCATTCGCTTCTAAATATGGGCCCTTCAAAATAATCTTCAAATACTACTCCTTTTTGTCCTTCTTAAAGGACGTCACAGATAAAACATACGCACCACTTAGCTTAAGTACATTTTCGGCGACGCGTAAAAAAGATGTCAGATAGTACACATCCATCATATTTAGAGCTAATGTCTTTTTTATGTCGCATATTCGGCGTCACTGTTTTTTCTCAGAGCAATCTATCTATATAAGTATGTCAAAACTTAGGTACTCATTAAGGGTATGTGGCTTGGAAGCATTGCTTTTACACTAAGGATTTTCTTTCTTCTTTTTAGGGTTCCGTACCCAAAGGGGGACCCTATTACTGAGGCTCCGCTGTCCGTCCGTCCGTCTGTCCGTCTGTCACCAGGCTGTCTCTCGGGATTATCATCTAATAAGTAATTAATCTCGGGATTATCATGTAGTAAATATTCTAAGTGATTATCATCGTGATAGCTAGAGAGTTGAAATTTTCACAGATGACGTATTTCGGTTGCCGCTATAACAACAAATACTAAAAAATGGAATAAAATAAATACTTATACAACAAACGTGATTTTTTGCTCGTTTTTGCTCGATATTGATAACGGCAACAGGTACTTAGACGCTTGAAATATTCACAGAATATTTGATTAATATATTGACTTTAAAAATAAATCATTAAATTAAAATAAAAAAAAATATTTAAGGGGGGCTCCCATACAACAAACGTGATTTTTATAGATATTTGTAAGGAACCCTTCGTGCGCGAGTCCGACTCGCACTTGGCCGGTTTTTTATAGATTAAAGTGGTGTTCTAAAACTATCACATTTACCCCCTGTTTCACCATCCATTGATCAAATTTATTTGAGCGATAAAAGTAATGCTGTCTCTGTTTGTTTTGTTCGAATAGACGGAGACGGCATCACATTTATCCGTCAGTTAAAATTAATCAATGGGTGGTGAAACAGCCCAACATCAAACACATAATTGGATTTCTTCTCAGGCGTGTGCAGGTTTCCTCACGATGCTTTCCTTCACCATACAGCTCATGGGAAATTGAAATAAAAAAAAAATATATATCACGGGACAATTCAAACCAATTGACCCAGTCCCAAAGTAAGCTAGGAAAGCTTGTGTTATGGGTAGGTACTAGGCAACGGATAAACATACTTATATAGATAGATACATACTTAAATACATATTAAACACCCAAGACCAAACATTCGTATTTTTCATACAAATATCTGCCCCGACACGGGAATCGAACCCGGGACCTCAAGCTTCATAGTCAGGTTCTCTAACAACTAGGCCATCTGGTCGTCTAATATAACTTCGCACATAAATTCCGAAAAACTCAGAGTTGCGAGCCCGGAATCCACGACCCTCTGCTTGACAGGAAATAGGTCAAACCACTAGGAAGCAACGGCTTCACGCTGAATTACTTTACATAAAATATGTCAACCTTGTTAAAACTACAATACAATACAATGACTCTTTATTGTACACCACAAATAGTACAATACAGAAAAACAAGTACATGAAAAAAAGAAATTAGGTAAGCAATGGGTGGATCGCTTCGAAGCGATCTCTTCCAGATCTCTTTCTTTTAAAAAAAAAGGAAGCAAGGAATGCAATATAAAATTTAATAAATAATTAAAAAAAACAGACATTTTATAAAAACAAATAAAAACATCCAATCCAATAATACACATCATAAAACATACATAGATCAGATAAGTGATACACAATATACTTGTAAATAAATGGACTATAATACAATTAGTAATACAATAGTGTTGCTGCATAGATTTAAAGATAGGCAAAGATTTAGCACGCCGTAGGTCTATTTGTAGGGAGTTCCATAACCAAACTACCTAGGTAGGTATGCCAACCAAAAGGGCACAAAAACATTTCAGAACCACCTTCTCTACACGAAGTCTGCTCCTAGATCTAGATACCTTAAAATCTCTTCTAATTTGCAAGACAAAGGAATTTAAATGCTATTCTGAAGCAAATATGCAAGAAGTGACGGCTGGAGGTTTTATGTCTGACATTTCGTATTACACAAACCTTAGGTACACAAATGTTTTCTTCTGACTTTGAAACCTTTTGTTGATTTAAGTATGTTTCTGAAAGCTTCATTAACATTAACAACGAGTTTTAATCTTAGTAAGAACTGTAAGTAATGTAAACTTGTATTGTAAACATCTAATCAATAAGGTATTTTTAAAACATTTCGGAATATTGAAGTAAGCGAATGATTTAGTCAAAATCAAAGTCACAATTCTTTATTCAATTTAGGCATTAATTGATGCTCCTATGAACTTCGAAGAATATACCACCAAACTAGTTTCATCATCATCATCCCAGTTTATATGCGTCCCTCTGCAGGGCACAGGCCTCCTCTCACAATGAGAGGGCTTGGGCCCTAGTTCCCACGCGGGCCCAGTGCGGATTGGGAACCTCACATACACCATTGAATTTCTTCTCCGGTGTATACAGGTTTCCTCACGATGTTTACCTTTACCGTTTAACTTATGGTAAATTACGTAATTTCGCACATAAATTCGGAAAAACTCAGAGGTGCGAGATTTTTGTTGCTTTAAAACAAATAAATAGTTAGTTGATTGAGTATGCGAACAATGACGTCATATGTCGCTATTGTCATTCAAACTCTATGGGAGATTGTGTTTTGACAGCTCATAAAAAGAACGTCAGTTGATTGGTGGTGTCAACATCCCTATTGACACTCGACAATTGCGTCAATTCATCCCTAACTTTAGCGGCGATTTTCTGAAAACGATGTTCGTGAGAGTTGACATGTTAATGCTTATGTCAGCATTTAAGTACTTATAGTTAACGCCTTTTAACATACACAATGATATTTCTAAGACAATACCTACCTACTCATAAATCTCCAAAACCACCATACTCACCATCTCTCTTCAACCTACATCGCAGTAAGTATCGTTCATCATACCCATCAACCACTAACGCTTACAAGATGGCGTAGCGCCCCACTTCCGAAGTTTGATTGCAAGCTCGATAGATGTCTCCACGTTGTTGATTAGCTCGCAACTTTATGACCTAAATTAAGGACGGGCTTTCGATAAGATTGATGTTTTGTTTTGCTGCGCATCGGAAATTTATTAACGAAAACAAGAGTACAGCTTCTTCTTCTAAATTATCTATGTTCTTTTAGGGATGAAACTTTTTTTTAACCCCCGACACAAAAAAGGGGTGTTATAACTTTGACCGCTATGTGTGTGTGTCTGTCTGTGGCATCATAGCTCTTAAACGGGTGAACCGATTTGGATGCAGTTTTTTTAATAGAAAGAAGGTTTTTTGGCGATGGTTCTTAGATATGTTTCATCAAAATCGGTTCAGCCGTTTCAAAGCTATCAGCTCTTTTGTTAGCTGCGGAAGGGATCTTAGACGCATAATGGGTTTTTAATTTATGATCAAACATACGTGTGACATAATTGCGTTGGGGGTTCAGTGTAGTCATCCTGCTGACAAGAAATACATGCAAAATATACGACGGCGACGTCTGCTTCACCACCACCTTTATATTTGAATATCTTTTCAAATGCGATTACCGCACTTCATTGGTAAAATAATTTAGCGGGAAATTAGCAAAAAATAAGAGTTTTTTTTCGTGTACGAACCATTGATGGGAAAGCTATCGGTTACCGAATCTAAGAATGTGGTTTCTGATAACGTCTCCGATGTCACCCTGTAGAACTAACATCGATGAAATATAGTAGAAAATAAAAATACTGCTACTTTGTACTACTAATGGTTGCTCCCCTTGCACGACCAAGATGGCCGCAGTATTGTACTGGGAAAATAAAAATTAAACAAGATCGTGTCGGACACGCCCAAGGTAGGGTTCCGTAGCCATTACGAAAAAATCAAGTAATATTTTTCTAAGTATTTCGTATGTGTACGGAATCATCCAAGTTTAGGTATGTTTTATACCTTAGGCTACTATTTACTCTTAAACTACAAATAATTTCCAAGCAATCTTAGCCGTTATAATTTTCCTAGTAAATTTGATATATTTACTACCCTTCTGAATTTTTTCAAATTTTTCCACCCAACTCTTAAGATTTTAGAGGGGGGGACGGCCGATTTTAATGAAAATTTTCACTTTAAAGTTGAATATTTCGCAAACAGATCACTGAATAGAAAAATCATGTTAGCAACCCCACAATGATTTTAAAAGACCTATCCAACGATACCCCACACTATAGGGTTAGCCGAAAAAAAAAAAAATCACCCCCACTTTACGTCTATGGGAGGTACCCTAAAAAAATTTTTTTTACTTTTTTTTATTCAATCACTCTGTCGGCGTGACTGATATATTTATTGATGCCAAATTACAGTTTGCTAGTACTAACAGTCTCTGAGCTTAGCCGCGGACAGACAGACAGACAGACAGACAGACGGACAGACATGGCGAAACTATAAGGGTTCCTAGTTGACTACGGAACCCTAAAAATACTGCTCCATAACCTGGTTTCATATGAGTACCAAAGCTCTTTCTCCTTGTATGACCAGTATAGCCTACCGATGTGTAGAAAGAAGGAAGAGACAGAAAATAATTCGTCACTTTAGAACGAACGTATTAGTTAGAGTAAGTTTCCAAAGCCGCCAGACAGCTTATTTACTTAACGACAAAACCTAGACTTGTCTAGGGTTGACAAAACTTGCTAAGTTGGGACGGCGGCCAATTTACAGGGCATTATAATTCTAATGGTGGCGATTGTGACTTCAGATCGTTATAATCTGATTTCTAAATTATTTGTTAATTCATTATCATTTTATTAATTTATCTTTTTATTAAGTAGTTTCAGGTCGTATCAGGAAGTGTTTGGCTGGCCGAAGACCACGCGGAGTGGCGGTTACTCCACCGACAAGAGCATAGCTCTTAAATTTAAGAAGAAGAAGAAGAAGTAGTTTATATAGTATATTTGTGTATCGTTCCGTGAGTTACAGACGGTTCTGGCAGAAAATCAGCGCTGCAGGCGTCTAACGCCTCAGCATAATGCTGAGTCAGCGACCGTTACACTTTTGCATGGACACACATGCAGATCTGTGTATTTATTACTTCGTTGTTTTGTGAACTTTGTTTATTCGTATGAATTTGTGTGTACTTTCTTGTATTTGTGTGTCTTGTAAAAGTGAATAAATTAAGTATGAAGTATCTTTTTCTATTTATTTTTTATTTTTCTTCAACTTCATTTTTTTATTACTTTTACGGTCATCCCGTGAAACCATATATTTCAAACTAAATACAAACTGAAATATAGATGCACAGAAAAAACCCCAGAAAAAAGACCAATGCTGGGAATCGAACCCAGGTCCTCAGCGTTCCGTGCTGCGTGCTTACCCCTACACCATCACTGGTCTAGAACAAATAGAAAAATAAATAGAAAAAGATACTTCATACTTAACTTGTAAAAGTTGGCCTAGTAGCGCCATCTCTTGGTCCAGGTGAGCGGGTAGCTCCGAAGGAGTGTTGAAGTCTCTCGGTAGAGGGCATTAACATAGATGCGCTTTATCACTGCCTAATGTGATTATAACAGACTGAAGTGTACGATGTATGGGAAAGATTCGTCGCTAACTTCTAGACCAGTGATGGTGTAGGGGTAAGCACGCAGCACGGAACGCTGAGGACCTGGGTTCGATTCCCAGCATTGGTCTTTTTTCTGGGGTTTTTTCTGTGCTTCATATCTATATTTTGACTTCTATGAATTGCACTTCTTAGTTACTAGTTTACACAATGTTGACCAAAGAGTATTATTAGTGATGTTGACCGCGTGGTCGCACGGCTTTGGTTCACGGTGGTTGAGCTGCCACTTCACTTCACTTTATCTTCATTTGTATAAACTGTCAACACCTTTCTGCCAATTACTGATGTAAAATGATCAAAATCAAACCAACAATATAAAATTGAGTTATTGTGTGTGCTGTGAACGAATGATTGAAATACTTAAGGATATCGCGTGTCCTGGCGCCTGGCGTATACATGTTATATTGGGTTATAGGTTATTATAGCTTGTTTGTTGTTGTTTACTTTTTAAATTGTTATCACTGAAAAAGTAAAGGTTTTTAAGCCATACAGCCTTTCGGTTCACTTTTGTTGCTTTATTTTATTTTTAACTTAAAATTTGTGTTCGGTTTCACTTTATGTTTATTGTTTGTTGTTTTTTCAATGGATGGATGACGTGATGGTCCCAAAGGAAGATCAGCGCCTTTCGCAAGATCGGCACTTTGCTGATTTGGGACCATTTCGTGATATGTGCTTTTTTTTTCTGTATGTTTTATTTCTGTCATTTTGTTTTTTATATATCACGAATAAAATTTTTCTTTCTTTCTTTCTTTCTTTCTATATTTCAGTTTGTATTTAGTTTAAAATATAGTGAATAAATGTCTTCTTTCTTTCTTTCTTTCTTTCTATTTGATAACCAGCACGGAAACACTAAGTAACTTGCAGTTTTCAATCATCATATCCCAGCCTATATACGTCCCACTGCAGGGCACATGCCTCCTCTCAGAATGAGAGGCTTTGGCCGTAGTTCCCATGCGGGCCCATTGCCGATTGGGAACTTCACACACACCATTGAATTTCTTCGCAGGCGTATGCACGGTTCCTCACGATGTTTTCCTTCACTGTAAAGCTCATGGTAAATTTCAAATGTAATTTCGCACAAAAATTCTGAAAAACTCAGAGGTGCGAGCCGGGATTTGCACCCACGACCTTCAGTTTGAGAGGCTATACGTCAAACCGCCAGTCCATCACGGATTTTTACGACTTAAATGTACTTAACGGAAACATTGTTATCAATCATCAGGTGAGGTGTTCATCAGGTGAGATAGTGGTCAATAACGGGTCAGTTTTAAGTAAAAAAAAAATGTATTTTAAAATCTCTGTAAAATTAAGTTGTTTCGAGCGGTTAAATAAATTAAAAGCTTATTAATCTAAACTCTAGTACTCTTAAGCCTATAAACAGTATAAATCAGTATAGTAACGTACTAAATCAAGCAGGTCTAATATCTCGAAGGCGACACGCGTGAAAGGCAATGGGGCGCGTTATTTGGCCGGTTATTAGTCAGACTTATCGAGCAAGCTGGGGCTTATCCACTACTTATTGACTATAACTCAGTTCCAAATAAGTAATGCAAAGTTAATTGACCCCGCTGGGCACTAGAGTATCCGAGTGTTGGATTAATCAAGAGATATTCTGCAAAGCACATGACCGTTCATGTAATTAATATCCACGAGCTATTTTTTTCTTATTTTGCTTTTTCTTGCAGTGCCATCTCCTGCTTCCGAAGGTTGGCAATAATCATAGCTATCCTGACAATGGGTACGGTAGCAAGGAACCGGATTTTTAAATTAAATTAAATTAAAATTAATTTATTTCAAGTACTTACTCATACACATACACATTTCAATTATAAAATAAAATAAAATAACACTTACACACACACAAGTTACAAAAAGCTTACATTACTAACACATTATTATTATTATTAAGGCATCAATGGTTAACACATTGATAAACGTCATCTGTTTTTCAATGTGTCAACCACTGTGCCTCCGGGTGCATGAAGTCTGCAGCAAAACGAAATATACGGACAAAACTTGTTCGCAATCATTGCCAGGACACTGTTGGAGCTGCCGCGCACCCGCCGCACCAGGGACGCGGCGCGCAGGCGCAAGGTGGCTTTAAAACACGCCACATGCGCCTCCGCAAACATCCCCGATGCACTGCAGTATCGCGGCAGCCCCATCAGCGCCCTAAACGCGTTATTATATTGTACTTGTATGGCCCTGTACGATTTTTGTGTTTATATAAAATATAAATATAAATGTTAGGGGACAATCTCATACAAATCTACATAGTCCCAAACTAAGCAAAGCTTGTACTATGGGTACTAGACGACGATAAACATACTTACTTATATAGATAAATAAATACTTAAATACATAGAAAACATCCATAACTCAGGAACAAATATTCGTGCTCATCACACAAATAAATGCCCTTACCGGGATTTGAACCCAGGACCTCTTGCTTCGTAGGCAGGGTCACTACCGACTAGGCTAAAGCGGTCGTTAAACTTATGGTGAACCACTGCGGCCCGCGTGGGAACTACGGCCCAAGCCATCTCATTCCGAGAGGAGGCCTGTGCCCTGCAGTGCGACGTATTAGGCTGGGATGTGTGGGATGATGTGTGAACCACTGTTGAACAACATCCTAGGATTTTTGAACAGTTATTCTTACTTTGCAGTCGATCAACATCTTTGAACTAACCTAGACAAACTTCTTTTTGCAATATAATAATTGTAACATCATTTTGTAAGTCATTTGCTCCTTCAATACCAAATACGGTGGCACTGGTAGGTAGTAAAGATAGCAAAGGTTAATTAAATAAAAAATAAAATTTATTTATTTATTATTATTATTTATTACAGAGATAAATCAAAAATACATAACCATAATATAAGACCATCGTTAAACCAGAGTGGTTTGTCTCGATGCTCCATAAAGTTATAGTAAAGTTTACTAACAAAATCATGCAATAGTTACACAAAAAATACCTATTTAACAACTCATGATGCAAAATTTAAATCTAACACACCGTGCACTAATTATTTCAAACCAGGTTAGCTTGATAAGTTCGCCTTTGTACGTACTCTTTTCGGTTTGTTGTTTATTTTTGTGTTTTATGTACAACTATAAAGTATTTACATACATACATTTGTCAGTAGCAGTGTGTTGTGTAGTAATTTAATTATAACTTTCCCAAGCCGTATGAAGCGCATACGTTTGACAAAAGACATCCAATCAGTTAGAAGCGCAAGCAGACACCGATGACACCGGCCCAACTCTGCGAGGCAACTCGTTAGTGGGGTCTTAGCAATTGATGACACAAGATTTGTATCTATACGTAGTTGGGGAACTTATCGTAACATCTTGCCTTGATTCAGGGAGTTCCATACGTGACGAGGGCTGCTCAATTTATTTGGAGTTTAGTGTTCGGGGCATAAAAAGCGATGAGAATCCGATTGGATGGAGGCATTTCTTCAAGATAAAGTCGTGGTAGTCTAGTAGTTTGACCTATGGTCTCTAAAGAATATAGTTGCGGGTTCGAACCTGGGCTCGCATCCCTGCGATTTTCGCAATATGTGTGTAAAATTACACTTGAAATTTACCATGAGCTTTTCGGTGAATGTAAACATCCTTAAAAAACTTGCATCAACTTGCGAAGCAATTCAATGGTGTGTAAAGTATGTGTTTAGTTTTCAATTCGCATTGAGTCCGCGTGGGAACTAGAGCCCAAGCCTTAACCTTAACCTCACTAATACTAGTACGAAATATAAGGCTATAATTAACCGAGTGCGGTAGGGTTGGTTCAACTCACGCCTCCTGAATCACTCTATATTTTGCAAGAGACCCAACTAACAATTATTTCTAAGACGATCCTTAGTGGTGATACAATTTTATTTTATTTGTTTGTTTGTGTTTTAATTATTACTCTTTAATGTTAATTTCGTTGTATTTATCTACACTGCGGCATTTGGTCCGTGGACGCCATTCGAGAAACTTTTGGCCACATCGGTCAAACTTCGGACTTGTAACTTGACATTTATGGAAACTATGATGTAACTAGCTATTGCCCGCGACCCGACGCGAATTCGTTTATCGGTTTCCTGCGGCAATTATGCAATTTTCTTGGATAATATGACAGTATCCTACATATTAATCCAGGGGCTAACTTAAGAAACGGGCCTTCACGGGTTTGGTAGCAGAAATTCAATCGTTTGGGTTCGGTTTGGTTTGAACTGCTATTCAGGAACGCCAAAAATCACTGGTTTACGAGAAGTTTGGGCTGAGTTTGGGATGAGCCTCATTTATTTTTTTAATTACAAAGCGAATTAACAGGAAAATAAGGCTCATCCCAAGCTCAACCCATTCCTATCCTCTTCCAAACGATTGAATTACCGCTCGCAAACCGTGTTGGGCCGTTCCTGAACTTAGCCCCAGGTTTTAAACTATCTGTGTGCATCAGAATGCATTAAAACGCTTTAGCGTGAAAGAGTGCCAAACATCCAAAACACCCATCTATACAAACTTTCACGTCTACATATATAATATTAGTGAGTTGGAATATTATAAACTTAAACGTAAACTTGTCCGATCCACAGGTGACCATAAGGCTGACTCTTTCCTCGGTCAACGTATTGGCATTGCTATACAACGAGGAAACGCAGCCAGCATTATGAACACTGTGCCGATTAACAGCGATCTGTTGCGTAAATATAGGTTTTTAGATTTAGATTAAGTTATTTTAATATTTTTCTGTAAATCACTACATAGTATAAAACAAAGTCGCTTTCCGTTGTCTGTCTGTCTGTCCCTATATATGCTTAGATCGTTAAAACTACGCAACAGATTTAGGTGTGGTTTTTTTTTTAATAGATTCAAAAGGAAGGTTTATATGTATTTAGAATCAGCATTGCACCCGTGCGAAGTCGGGGCGGGTCGCTAGTATTATATATATTGTGTGAATAAATGTTGAAAGAATAAAAAAACTATTAAAGATGAGCACCAGGACAGCTCCTGTTTCGCAAACTTGCTTGGCAGCCAGGTATACTTTAAAGCACTCTACTCTTTGCATTTCAGGGTATAAAAAACATTCTCCCCGTTGTTTCTAACTTGCCGTGCGCTCGTCTCGGGCACGAATTCGATTGCATATCAAAGAGCGCTCAAGCGGAAACTCAAATTGCTGGCTTTAAACAAAGCGTGGAGCAGAAAACTGAAGCCTTTCCCACAGTAAATGCACTTTTGATGTTACTTTTGACAATTAATGAGTAGAGTTCAAGAAGTTAAACTACTCTAAAGGCGGTAGTAAAAATTAGTATGATAACTTCCCGTTGTGACACAATTGTAAGACTAAATTTTCGCGCTCGTACCTAAAGTACCACGTTCTCAAAATACTAGTTTTTTCAAAATACTTACCACAATAAGCGCCTATTTATTACATTCCTATTATACCAGATGTCCAAAATAAGACATGAAACTAAATAGGTAAAACATTTCCTTGAGTAATCTTCGATTTTAAAATATTGTGATGAACGAGAGTCTGGTTGTAGTAAATAGGTAATGTACCATTTTAATATATCTAGTATTTTGGTAACGTGATATTTTATTTTCCTAGCTATGAGGGTTGATAGCGCAGAAAATTTCGCGAGGTCTACAGCTCAGAACTACTAGTTACATACACCATTGAATTTCTTCTCAAGTGTTGCAGGTTTCCTCACAATGTTTTCCTTCAACGTAAAGCTCATGGTAAATTACAAATGTAATTTCGCACATAAATTCGGAAAAACTCAGAGGTGCGAGCCCGGACTCGAACCCACGACCCTCTGCTTGAGAGACCATAGGTCAAACCACTAGGCCACCACGGCTTCACGGCTTCATCGTCGGCACGGAGGAGTGGTTATGTTGCTCAAAATGTATACATTGTGTATTAAATTATTGTATTATTGTATTAGAGCTGGAAGAAGCCGCGCAAGATCGAGCCAAATGGAAAACTCTTCTACGAGCCCTATGTCCCTAATGAGGGATAACAGGAACACATCATCATCATCATCATCATCATCATCATCATCATCATCATCGATCATTTTGAGCACCATAACCGTTCACCCACTTCAGCAGGAGTATATCTACAATAATTAATCATTATGCTGCTGAAGCTATCGTCGTTTGATTACGCTCTCCTCTAATTAATACCAATTATTTTGCGTAATTCGCCCAATTGCTTTTAATCAGTGTTACCTGCTATTGAGTTACCGAGTTTATATTGTTATACTATTAATTCAACTTTCTCCAAGTAATTTACATGAGCCATAGTAGTTTTTATTATTACAAGCTTTTATTCTGCCTGTAATCAAATCTTGCAAGTTAAAGACCCACTTCCCGATCACTGATTGAGCTAAAATTTTGCATGCATGTGTAAATCAGGTGACAATGCAATATTATCGTGACATGGAGCTAATCTGATGATGGAGCTGGAAGGTGGCCATAGGAACTCTGTAATAAAACGACAAAACCCTGTCGAGTTTGAGCTCGCTTGATTCATCTTGACGAGTACTTTGATCCTAGATGGTAACCAGTGTCTGATGATGGAGCTGGAAGGTGGCCGAGCATGTGGACGTTGTGGGAAAAGGACGAAACGGGAATTTTGACAAAGTGGGAATGTGGACGAAGTGAACCTAAACAAAATTGACATTCAACCGTTGTATCATTCACTTCTTGAACAATGAGTGAGAATTGCAAAAGTTTAGAACATTGTATAAAGTTACATTAGTCTGGATTAAGAAAGGCAAGGCTACGATTCATCCGAGGAAAATGCAAAGTTACCGCTAATACTAAGTTCCGGGCAACAGCTAGTTAAGTTACCGCTAATACTAAGTTCCGGGCAACAGCTAGTTAAGTTACCGCTAATACTAAGTTCCGGGCAACAGCTAGTTAAGTTACCGCTAATACTAAGTTCCGGGCAACAGCTAGTTAAGTTACCGCTAATACTAAGTTCCGGGCAACAGCTAGTTAAGTTACCGCTAATACTAAGTTCCGGGCAACAGCTAGTTAAGTTACCGCTAATACTAAGTTCCGGGCAACAGCTAGTTAAGTTACCGCTAATACTAAGTTCCGGGCAACAGCTAGTTAAGTTACCGCTAATACTAAGTTCCGGGCAACAGCTAGTTAAGTTACCGCTAATTCTAAGTTCCGGGCAACAGCTAGTTAAGTTACCGCTAATACTAAGTTCCGGGCAACAGCTAGTTAAGTTACCGCTAATACTAAGTTCCGGGCAACAGCTAGTTAAGAATATTGTCAGCAATTCTTATTTTAAAACCATGGAAGAAGGCTTGTAATGCGGTCGTAAAATATGTATGAAGAAATAGCCAGCACTCTCTTATTATGAAATATTACAACTAGAAAAAACTTTACATTAAAATTGCACTTTTTTCACTGGGGACCAAAGAGCTCTCGGACAAACAATTAGCTAAAACGTTGAAAAAAACACGTTTCTTGTATGACAACCCCATTTAATTTTTGACTTTATTTTATTTTTATTATTTGTTGTTATAGCGCCAACAGGAATACATTATCAGTGAAAATTTCAACTGTCTAACTATCACTCTTCATGAGATACGTCCTGGTGGCAGACGGACAGACAGACAGACAGACGGACGGACAGCGGAATCTTAGTAATCCCGTTTTACCCTTTGGGTACCGAACCCTAAAAATGGAATTATTATACAAAATTATTTTTAAAATTTTCCGCGATCATCCAGATTCCCTTTCAAGATGTTTAGTGGCTGTAAGCAGCTTAACAGCGGTATTATCGTCCTAGCACAAGAACATATGAAGACATAGTTGCGGGAACACTCTGAAATAACAGTTCCCGGAACAACAGTGAATAATACCTCACCCATTATTTATGTAGGTACAGTTTAGTTGCGAACTCTGTACAAATAGAACTGGGTTGAATTAATAAACGCGTTTGCAATGTGATTTTTGGGATCTAAAAGCTGGTATGGTTTCGGAAAGATTCATTTTATTTCCTCAAGTTTGTACACGAAGGCCAAAAGAACTAAGAAGAATATCATCATCATCATTCGGCCCTCTGCAGGTATGTAAGGTAAACGTTCCTGTGCTCGACACTGACCCAATACATGGCACCTTCAATCTTATGTCATAGTAATGGAGGTGACAGATGGGTGTCATCTACTGGGCGTTGTGGTGTCGAGCATCGGTACGTTTACCTTGTGTAAAACTCTTTATTGTACATAAAAACATGAAAGCAACAGTCACAGGCCTCCTCTCAGAGTGCCTGAAGAAGGATGTAACTTGAGTTAAAAATGCGTGGCGATTATCTGGCTCAAAAGCCATCTATTAATTTTTCTGACTCAGTCTAAAACGAATCACCATTATTAATAACTCAAGTATTTAATTATGTCTTTTATGTACAATAAAGAGTTATAAATATAAGTAGGTACATACAGACCGGGTAGCCTTGTGGTTTGACCTATGGCCTCTCAAGCAGAGGGTGGTGGATTCAATCCCGGGCTTGCACCTCTGACTTTTCGAAATTTACGGGCGAAATTACATTTGAAATTTACCATGAGCATTACGGAGATTCAATGTGTGCGAAGTTCCCTATCCGTACTGGGCCTGCGTGGGAACTATACCTCAAGATCTCTGACACTGAGAAGAGGCCTGTGCCCTGCAGTGGGAAGTCTATATGCCGAGATGAGATGACGTACGTACATATATACAAATAGCCTTTAAAATGGAATATATGCTATAAACAGCCGTATTTATAAACAACGCGTTAGCCTGTTAGCTAGCTGTCTTGCTTCTAAGCAAAATAAGTTTTTGTTAAAAATTTCATTTTCAATGCAACTTTTTTCGCTGACTGGACTTTTTGTTGACTGTTCTTGCATTGTCATCCAACCTACATAAATATACCAAATTTCAAGTTGATCCGACCACTGAAAGTGGCTCTAACTTCCAAGATTTGACCAGTACCTAAATACATAAATATTTACATACCTACATTGCAAGTTAATAAAAAGCTTTTAACATACGCTGTCTGGGGTCATTTCACGACGGTTGGTAGGGACCCCACCTAATTCTTATTTAATTTAATTTTTATTTGTGTTGCAGCGACAATATAAATACACTTTAGGTATAAATTTCAGCTTTCAATCTATTAATGGTTCCGTTTGACATCCTTCGGGTGCAGAACCCTATAAATGCATTGACACTTAATAAATATACTTCGCTAAGCGATCCTTGCGCGCTGAAATTTTATTAAGCAGACTGCTGGGGAAATTTCATTTAAGTACACTATAAACCTATGTATGTAGGTACCTTCTTAAACGATGTCTCGGTTATTGTCAGGTTTATCCCTCACTCGGGGAAATAACGCTTCTAAATTATTGTCATACATACGCGTATGTATTCCCTCTTCGGAATTCATTTAGGAATAAACTTTCCCAATATAACGCATAACTTCATAACCGTAGTACGTTGCATTTAGCTTCCCAAAAATTAATTTCGAACGCAATAAAACAAGTTTTATTAAATAACTTATTATAAAAAGCAATTTATTTTACAGCGTTAATTCTCGTACATTCAATAATGCCGTCTCGTTTACAATTATTTTGTCGCAACACAACACGATTTCACTACATATTTCACTTTCGATTTGGTTCGTCACCCACTGTCCCAATTGTTTGCATTTCATCGATTAGTTACGCTGCAACTCATCTCAGATAAATGCGTTTAACGGAGCATCGTAAATCGTTCACGCAATACTGTCGTAATAAGTCAGGCTACATAGTAGCAATTAGAAAACTGGATTACTTGCACTAATTATAGAAGTAATTGGACGATTTTGAAGGAAAATATAAACTGCTGGTTCTTTGTGTGACTATTCAACAATAATCTGACATTCTAATTTATTAGCTCAAGATAACTTCGTACCTCAAAATAAATTAACTACAATCCAAAATCCTATGCCCCTCCCTACTTATAAACTCTTTTTCTATACCATAGAAACCAGACTAGAAAAATAACATTACATTAAGCGTATTGTTTATGGTACACTGACTGGCAGAAACATTTGTGGGTCGCCTAATTTGGGTTCGAAACGAATGTTCACTTTTGTGTCTCCATCTCCAACTTCAAGGAAACTGTTCCAGTCAGCCATCCAGTAAAAACCGTTCTTTCTTGGTGGTGGTAGTACAGAGTCACCCGGCACCTCTGGAGCAGCACCTCCAAAAGACTCCTCCAAATCAGAAATCGAAGCACCTGAATCAGCCGATGCAGCTGCAGAATCTACTAAAGACTCGTCTTTTAAATCGGGAGCTGCAGTTGTTGTAACTTCTGCTTGAGATGCAGTATCATTAGTTTGCCTTTTAGTTTGTTCACTATCAACCACCGACTTAGTGTCTTCGACTGGGCTAGGACCTTTGTCAAGAGGAATTACTTTAATAGAATCATAATCTATGGACTCCAACATTGGTAATGGGTCGCTATTAGATGACTTAGTTTTACGACTTTTTGGTAAATCGTAAGGTAGAACCGTTTTTTGTCCTTTTGTTTCCGATGTTTCTAATTCAAACGGTAACTCTGGGCGTAATGGTTCATACAAATAATTGTTAACAGCTTTATTATTTTTATTGTTCGATGAACTTATCGCTGAACTTGGTGCTATCAAGTCATAGGCAAGTAGAAGGTTTTCTGGTAGCTGTACTGATTCATCAATAACTCTTGCAGGGGGAAGTGGCTTAAATCCGTCAAGTGGTAGTAAGAAATGATCTTTTCCTGAACTTCCTTTCAATCCGTGGCCGTCAAGAAACGCTTGTAACTCAGCAGGGATATCCTGCATATACAAATTTGCCAAATTACGATTATTTTTTAACGTCTGTTCAAGTTTTTCATTTTGTAATACTTTAAAAGGCTTAGGTGTGGTTTTTGGTATGACTACTACTTCTGTCCGAGGTGGTTTAGTGTACAATTCCTGTAAAGAGGAACCATCTTGTGGAGTATAAGGAAGCACAACCATCAACGTAGGTTGGGCCTTAGTTGTACTTTCAATAGTAGTTTTTGCTGGTGCTGCAGCTGATACAAAAGACTCTCTTTCATCTGGTACAAGATTGTCTTTAAAATCTGGTATTGCAGTTATGGGATTGATTTCATTTTCTTCGTTACTGAAAGGAGGCGTTGACGTTACCTTTTCTGTTGATTCACTAGATGTTGAAGTGCTTTTAGCGTCTTCAGCTCTAATATCGTCTAGTAGTTCCAAAATTTCTTGCCTTGTAAGTCGCGGCAGCTGTGAATTGGCTTTCAAAATATTCTGCACTTGTTGAACAGTTTTTTCAACGTCCACCGACGGACGTGCTGCTGCCATCGCCAAGCAAAGCATTAACCAAAACAGCTTCATTTTCTGAAACAAAGGCAAAGTCACCATTTAAATTATATTAAATTTATACGAACTTACAAAAAATGTGGACATAGATGTTAGCGCCGTTATAGTATTGATTTAGTTCACAACAGATTTAGTAAAGATTTTTTTTTTTTTTTTTTTTTACATAAAACTGACCCGTGATTGACCACTATCTCACCTGATGAAAAGTGTGGATGAGGCCAAAGGTGTACCTCACTGGTTCAGTAACAGCCTATTCACTCTAGCCTTGAAGAGACCTAGGTTGTATTTATCAGGAAATACAGACGACGGGAGCGAATTCCATTCTTTAGCAGTTCGCATTAGGAAGGGTGACGCGAAGCGCTTCGTACGGGCCACTGGAATACTAACCACATAAGGATGAAGACGCTCCCCCCGCCTGGATGTCCGATGGTGAAATGGAGAAAATCTTTTAAAGAATTAACTGCCTAATAACTGGAGCTCTGTTGCCAATTAGAAACTTGCGAACCAAACCTTTAATTTATGAATCCTCAAACGCTATGAACTTATGTCCGACTATCATGCCGAAATCTTAACTTTGTTACAAAGTTCATTAGCAAGCCCCGAACGTCAGAAGCACAACATTGTAACAAGTTTATTATCAGGGGAAACTATTGATAAGTCAAAGTAAATTTCCTTGATGAGGTTGGCTAATTCAAAGTCTGGCAATACATGGAATTGTTGTTACATTCTTCATGTTCCATAGGTACGGAAACTCTTTAGAGGGTTTGTCAAGTCGTTTTAATACCCTAAAGTCGGGATATTTTGTCCCGCTGGAGGATAACTTTGGTCCATTATGAAAGCCAAATATAGAAGGATCTATTAAAACATGATAACGTGGGTGGTAAGCTTAAACCATAATTTCAATGTTAAAAAAAAAATCTAGATCGAGTTACTTAATCCTAATGGCCAAAGTAACCTGATTTTTCGAAAAGAAAAAAGAAAGAAAGCGAAAATATGTAAAAAAATATTTTTTTATATTTATAAAATCATTATCATTAGTATCTCTCAGTATCTGCTGATTTTGAGAATGACTGAAAATAAGCCCTATTCTACGAGTACGTTTTTAAACGGAATATAACATTTTAGTAATCATTCTGTACAAGTTTCATATTGTGTGTGTGTGATTTTCATTCAATATCAAATTCTCAAATAGGCGATGATATTAAGAAGCGAGTTTTTATTAATGAAGAGACTATGACCCAAGTAGCAATGACTCAAATTGTCCTTTTTAGCTTGCCAATATTTTCTCAAACTAAGGTGGATATCGTAAAAAGGTTTATCCGTTTGCATCAACAAATAAATTGACAAGCGTCACTTTTATGCACGTACAAGAATTCTTAAACCTTATAATTGCTATTAATAGGTCAATTATAATAATTTAAACAAGTTAGCTATGAAGTATCTTTTTTTGTACTTATTTTTTCAACTTCATTTTTTTTTTTTTTTTTTTTTTTTTTTTTAATTACTTTTACGGTCATCCCGTGAAATCATACATTTCGTACTAAATACAAACTGAAATATAGATGCACAGAAAAAAAAAAAAAAAAAAAAAAAAAAAAAAAAAAAAAAAAATGAAGTTGAAAAAATAAGTACAAAAAAAGATACTTCATAGCTAACTTGTTTAAAGTTGCACAGTAGCGCCATCTCTTGTCCAGGTGAGCGGTTAGTTCCGAAGGAGTGTTAAAATCTCTCGATGAGGGTGTAACATAGATGTGCGTTTGTCACTGCATAAGGTGATGATTTAGCAGATTGAAATGTATGATGTATAGGAAAGATTCGTGTCTAATCTCTAGACCAGTGGTGGTGTAGGGGTATGGCACGCGGCACGGAATGCTGAGGACCTGGGTTCGATTCCCAGCATTGGTCTTTTTTCTGGGGTTTTTTCTGTGCATCTATATTTCAGTTTGTATTTAGTACGAAATGTATGATTTCACGGGATGACCGTAAAAGTAATAAAAAAAAAAAAAAAAAAAAATGAAGTTGAAAAAATAAGTACAAAAAAAGATACTTCATAGCTAACTTGTTTAAAGTTGCACAGTAGCGCCATCTCTTGTCCAGGTGAGCGGTTAGTTCCGAAGGAGTGTTAAAATCTCTCGATGAGGGTGTAACATAGATGTGCGTTTGTCACTGCATAAGGTGATGATTTAGCAGATTGAAATGTATGATGTATAGGAAAGATTCGTGTCTAATCTCTAGACCAGTGGTGGTGTAGGGGTATGGCACGCGGCACGGAATGCTGAGGATCTGGGTTCGATTCCCAGCATTGGTCTTTTTTCTGGGGTTTTTTCTGTGCATCTATATTTCAGTTTGTATTTAGTACGAAATGTATAATAATTTAATTTTGCTCGTGACTAAAAACTCACGCAATATTCGTGGTAAGGGCTCATTATGATTCTAGGAGACGACGAGGAAGGCCGTTCCCACGTAATATTTTTACGATTGAGGCATAGCACGGCTCGGATTTGCGCTAACACACCCCGAGTTATAAAATATTGATGGTGAAATATAAAATGCCAGGAGTAGTGATGCGCTGCGGGATATGTTGCTCGGACTTTATTTATTTCGCAAACAAAAGTTGCGAAAGATATCGATGGTGGAAAGGATAAACCTGTTAATCGACATTTTGGACGAAATTTTGTCATATTATTTAGCTCAAACGATGAAGAAAAAAAAAAGCTGATTTCATTGATCTGCCGTGTCATGACAAAACACCTATTTTTCAGAAATCGCAAAAAAACTTTTGCTTTCTTTAATTGGCTACAGAACAGTGAATATTGATCTGATTGCTATAAAATTTGGACAAATCACGGATAATGTGCTACTAGTAGTGGACAAAGAAAAATAATATATATTTTTACTTTTTACATGTATTTTCAAGCAAAAACGTGTTATGTCGTAATGTGCTTTATCAATAATATATGAGAGTTGCTATAACAAAACACTGTAACGGGATACTTAATGACGTTATACTCATATGAAAATGCTACTTAAAATTTAATTTAGTATAATTTAATTTAATTGCTAACATCACACACAATTCATAAAACTAACATTCTCATCTTAAAATATTTCTTAGTCTTTAGAAAGGATGATTACCTTGAAGAAGTCCCGACTTACAATAAACAAGGACTTGGACTAATTTCTCGTGTGATTGTTGCGACAAAACACTGTAACTCTTGATACTATACTAAGAAAATGTGAGTTTGTTTTGGCAAAACACGGTATCTGGAGATAATACAGTGTTTAGTCTAAACAAGACCCTACGTTTTAAGAGTTACAATGTAAATTGCAATGACGTTTTTCAACGTTTTTGATAGAAAATCAGTTGCTCTAAGCATGCATATATTTATTAGGGTTCGAATAGTTAATTTAACGGGGTTAGCACAAAACACTGTAACTCGAGTTACAGTGTTTTGTCATGACACGGCAGTGATATATATATTTTGTCCAAAATGTTGCTTAAAGGGTTTCTCCTTTCTACCGTCGATATTTTTGACTTGAGAAGAAAAAAGAAACGTGTGAAACAATTAGTTGTAAGATATACTGTTTTAAACTGTTGTGATTTTCACTCATATTTATTATACTAAACGGGACCACGCAAATAATATTTACCTTGACGTTTCGGCCACATACTAACTCCAACTCCTCCTTGGATCCAACTCCTCCTGCAGTGTGGCCGAAACGTCGTGGCAAATATTGTTTGCGTGATAAGTCCCGTTTACTATAATAATTAGTTGTAAGATTTTTTTTATAGCTATCCTGCAAGAACTCAGCAATTTTATAGGTTAAAAATATTTCGTGTCAATCCAGGCTATAAATTATCCGTGCGGTGAAATTTATTAAAATAACTCCTTCCACTTCAACATCACAGCCTATTATCATTTACGACTGTACATGTTCATTATTTATGTTTGTTTGTCACGTCCTATTTTCCCGAACTCTATTATTCATAAAATCCATCGCACTCCAAACAACGTTCGCTAACTGATTTTCTATGCCATTGTTTCTGATGAAGACCCCAGTACGACCGAACGGGGGTAATGTCACAAAATAAATTTCTCCCGCGTCCGCCTTTTGTTCTGGAACGACTAAAGAGCATGAGGGTTGGCTGTAGATATGCCCTTCTGCACGAGCGCGCCAATGCTGCGATATTGCTAGGCCTTCACGGCTTTATGGAGGCGATATATCGTTTGACGTTTGTGTGTGAGTGCGTGAAAAGATAATGTTGAGGAACTTTGAAGGGTTTTCTGTTAGTATCATTTCGTCTAAAGCGGAACTAGTCCTAGCGGTAACCGGTCTAAAACACTGCTAGTCTAAAACGGATCTAGTCTAAACTGCAAGTGATCTAAGTAGCTACCAGTCGACGTCGCTAATGGTCTAGTAGCATCTAGCCATAACCATTTATAAGGCCAGCTGTGTTTTAGACCACTTACTGCTTAGACCAGTAGCGACGTAGACTAGCTAGCTGTAGCTACTTAGACCAGTTGCAGTTCCTATGTCACTCGCGGAACTGAGCGAATCTAATGACACTTCACACTTCAAAATCCATTGAGCCGTTTAGGCTGCAGGGCGTGCCGAAGAATACACATAAATACATACGCTCGAAAAACATAACCCTCCTTCGACAGTCGGGTGAAAACGTACACTAAGATGATTCCTTTGCACAACAATAAATAGTAAATGGCTATAAATATGAGATACTATGTGTTACAGTTCTCGCATTCCACGCCACTGCACCCTGTGAATACGGCGGTAATTGTGATGAATGACTCGTCCATATGAATACACCCTGTAGACGTAAAAAATCTCTAGTGCTTGCGAGGATAAATTTGTACAAAGTTTTACTTTTTGGTAAATAAATGGCCGTTTATTTATTCTGGTCAGGGATTGTAGAACTGATTTTATTTAATACCTGTATACAAATTGTCAAACTATTACCGTTAAAAAATGATACTTATATTCTAATTAGAGGTATTGTTGTCTATCGCTATGTGTAGATTACATATTAACAATATGAAATACCTGTATTCAATAGCGCTATTGCAAAAAAGGTAAGATGTCAGTTAGACATTACTAAGTACTAAAACGCAACAAATAGATGCAATAGTGTAACGTCCCGAAGTGTCTACTAGTACGTCTACTTGACATTAACAAATATTACCGGTAAATGGATATCTAAAGTTTCAAGTAAGCCTATTTTTTATAAAAAAAAGTAGATGTATTGTTGTCAATCGGCAAAACCGCTAACATTTATTTGAATACTGGTAATGATTATACCGCTAATCAGAGCTTTAGCGATATAAATAGCGATTATAACATGTTATACCTTGGTTAAAAGCGGTATTGTAAACTGTACTTTCAAATGCAGGGGCTACTTTGGAAAACAGTTTTTACGCCGAGTCCTTATTTTTTTAGACCATCTATGGCAGTGAAATAACTACCTTGAAAAATTGCCTATCTTTTTACGTCATTTGCTCAATCGAGCGATATTTGCGTTTTTATAACCATTTTAAGGGGGTGTTTCACCACCTTATTGTCAAACTACTGGTTACGTAACCAATGAATAAACTAAGTACTGGACAAATCTGTCGGCTAGTTTTTTTTCAGTTTCACCACTCCGGTCCTGTGCAAACTAAGTACCACTTAACTAATCGTCAGTTTAACAAAAAGTCAGAATGGCAACGTCGCTTTTCACGACCACGCGTTCCTGTTCGCACACTTTCGTTCAAAGAGTCGCTCATTATTAAAGCAAAAGAAATCGTAAACTATGTAATTTTTAAATACATCTATTTTTTTGTATAAACAAATGTGTAACATTATAATTAATCCCAAAACGCCATTTATTAACGATACTTTGTTAACAATAACAAAGAAAAATAAAATCACGTTTTAGTAGTGGTAGAGCCATGTTGTAGCTAGCCGCTGCATCACGAATGGGCCGGCTCGTCCGGGGCAGTACCACCCTCTCACAGAACACCGGCGTGAAGCAGCAGTAATCCTGCTTGCGTTTCGTACGGTCAGTGAGAGTGCCGGGGGCCCAATACCTCACCCCTTCCCTCTTCCCCTCCCCCAACCCCTTCCCCTATTCCCTTTCCTTTAGGGCCGACAACGCACTGGCATCGCGTAAAGCGCTGCGGGTGTCTATGGACAGTGGTGATCATTTAACATCAGGTGACCCACTAGTTCGTTTGTCTGGCCTTTCTAACATAAAAAAAAAAAAAAACGTAAAACGAATCCAAAAGTGGCGCCAAACCATTTGACAGATAAACTTTTTTTTTAATGGCGATATACAAGTTCAGGTAGAACAAACGAATGAGCCACTGAAAAAAGTCTGTAATTAGAAAATATTACGAAATTTTGGATTTATTTTTACATACTAAAAGTGTACATACATTTTTTTTATTCAAATCTTGATATTTAAATTATTTTATGCAATTTAGCATGAAATCTTTCTTTAAAAAATAAAAAAACTTTGATTTATTTTTCTGAAACCGGCTGATGGGCTCTCCAACCATGGCCACAAAAAAATAAACTTAACTAATTAAAAAGTTATGTGACGGATAAAAATGCTAAATGCCTCCTGATCTAATGGTCAAATTAAGAAACAGTTTGTCCGTCACTTAGCGCTAATCGAGACTGGTGAAACGGAAATTTTAATTCCATCTGTCAAATAAGGTTATGATTAAGCTAATCCGAACTTTAAGAAAAGTGGTGAAACAGCCCCTTAATCTATCAAAGTAGCCCCTAAATTTCCTAAAGTGACCCCAGTTTACCGGTAGTAAGAATACCGGTAACGATCCCTGATTCTAGTTGACCTACTTGTTGGTTAAGTTTGAACTAAACATTTTTCTCATGTCTGCTTTTCAGTCGATATCACCAAAGAATCCATAGGAAGCAATCTGATTACAATATTAAATCTCTGATTTACGCCAGGCTTTGCATTCGTTGAAGTGTCCTACTATTATTGTAAAACATAAAATTTGTGCAAACTTTACTTATTGAATCAGGCGTTACTTTGCGGAGGTCTGATGATGATGAGATGAATTGAAACAATTACTTTGCTCACCCGCAAACCCGCCCCGCTTTGTTTGCCTTTGCGGGTGAGCAAAGTAATTGTTTCATATCCGTAACCTTTTTTCAGGCCAAACTTTATGATTGTAAATGTTTCTTGTGAAGATATTTCTAACGCGGACGAAGCTATAGTTTAAAATCACCATCATCATCATTTCAGCCGAAAGACGCCCACTGCTGAACATAGGCCTCCCCCAAGGCTCGCCAAACAGATCGGTCCCGTGCCATCCGCATCCAACGCGATTCTGCAACCTTAACCAGGTCGTCGCTCCATCTTGTTGGAGGCCTACGTGCACCACGTCTTCCGGTCCGTGGGCGCCACTCGAGAACCTTTTTGCCCCATCGGCCATCAGTTCTACGAGCGATGCGCCCTGCCCACTGCCACTTGAGTCTGGCGATTCTTCGTAATTATTAGTTTAAAATAATAATTTGAAACAATATACTAGGGGCGTTCAATAAAAAGTGAGAATGAGTATGTTATAAACAACTTTTACTAAATGTCATTTTATTTTTCGACAAAGTCACCTTTTAGCATAATACACTTCGTATATCTTTTTTCTAAACTTAAAATTCCATTTTTGAAAAAGGTCTCATCTTGAGTACTTAAAAAATCTTGTACTACAGCGACTACCGCGTCGTCGTCTTCAAATTTCTGGCCTCTCAGGTATTGTTTCAATCTCGGAAATAGGTAGAAATCACTGGGAGCGAGATCTGGTGAATACGGAGGATGCTTAAGGATATCGAACCCAGCATCACGAATTGCAGCCATTGCAACGGCGGACTTGTGTGCCGGGGCATTGTCCTGGTGGAACAGCACAACTTTCGAGAGTTTACCTCGCCGTTTTTCGCGGATCTCATTGCGCAATGTTGCTATTTGTTTGGCGTATAAAGTGCCCGTAATAGTGGCTCCATGTTCGAGATACTCAATCATTAATACCCCTTTACCATCCCAAAAAACAGAGCCCATGACCTTACCGGCAAATGGGCTCACCTTGAATTTCTTCGGAGTTGGAGATGATGGCCTTTTCCATGTCATAGACTGCAGTTTCGTTTCAGGGTCGTAATGATGGAGCCATGTTTCGCCCATTGTTATAAATCGCGCCAAAAAAAGTTCTCGGTCTTGCTGCATCAAGTTCAAAGCTTCTTGACAAATCTCTAGTCTAGTTTGTTTTTGCGTGTCAGTAAGCATTCTTGGTACCCAACGCACAGATACCTTTTTCATACCCAAGCGTTCATGTAAAATATTATGCACGCTCCCCGTTGAAATCTTTACATTTTCAGCAATAAAACGAACTGTGACACGTCGATCCGCCAAAACTGAGTTTTCGACTTTTTTCACAATTTCTTCAGTTACTGCTGTAGTAGCGTCCGGAGCGGGGGTCGTCCATTGTCGATGTTCTTCCACGTCTAAATTCGGCGCACCAACGTGCGACTGTCAAATACGGAGGAGCATTAGACCCTAAAGTGTCCCGCAAATCCAAATTGACTTGGTCCGTAGAAAAATTTTTCAAACACAAGTATTTGATAACGGCGCGCAGTTCAATTTTCTCCATTTTCGCTAACGTACTCAATAGCATTGCAAAGAAATTACCGTATATTTTTTTAAACAAAAGACAGTTAGTTTTTTTTTTCATAGCAATCAGCTAGATAGATTAGCTTTACCGGCCAGTATTTAATTTCGTAATATTAAAAGAGTTTGCATCTCATTCTCACTTTATATTGAACGCCCCTCGTATATTTATAATATAATATAATATAATATAATATAATATAATATAATATAATATAATATAATATAATATAATATAATATAATATAATATAATATAATATAATATATTTCAGTTGCAGCAACAGCATACCATGGACAAGTGTCATCTGTCCTTAGATACGGTCTGATACTATGGGGAAATGCGGTGGATCTGGATAGAGTTTCAAAATCCAGAAAAAGTGTGTCAGGATTATTAGCAATGCATGGTTAGATGACAGTTGTGTGCCTCTATTCAGGAAATTAAAGATACTTCCATTACCTAGCTTGCATTGTATATAAAAGAAATCTATATTTTCGTCAAATCCCACCAGTTATCTAGAAGCATGGTGAAATTTTTGGAAGACAAAAGCGGGCAAAAATTGCGAACCTCTTTTACAAGCCTCGATGCCATAAGACTATGTACAGCAGGAATGTCTATAACATGTGCATTGTCATTTACAACCGACTTCCAGAGGATTTAAAAACTCGCGAAGAAAACAATTTTAGACGTAAGACTGGCTTTAGAGCAATTGCTTTTACAGTGTTAAAATGTACCTCAAGCAACAACTGAACAATAATAATAATCTTTCTTTCTAATATATGTATAAAAATCTCGTGCGTGTCACGGTGTTTATTATCGAACTTCTCCGAAACGGCTTGACCGATTTTTACGGAACATTTTTATCTGTATTCGATAGGTCGTACGTACTTTCTATTCCTCTTTTATTCTTCGCGGACGGAGTCGCGGGCAACAGCTACTAAAATGTAATACAGGTCGACCTTATAAAAGCATGTTAATAAAAATAAGTATAATTATAATTTTCTATCTCTCTCTCTCTCTCTCTCTCTCTCTCTCTCTCTCTCTCTCTCTCTCTCTCTCTCTCTATTTGTCTGTATTATTCTACCATTGTATAAATTTTAGAAATCATTATTTGTCGTTTTTTATAATTATTATTTTGACATTTTGTAATTTTGGTTAATTGTAATCATTAGCACGCCTGCATGCAGGCCGAATACACTGGACATTATTGCTTTAACATCTTATTAACTGTATTCAACAAACATTTCTGATTTCTTATTTAATTAATAGCCTGGTTATGGTTCAAGTTAGAGACCGTATTTTCTCGTAAAAATAACCTTTGCTGACTCCAGTGTAGTTTTGCCTCCATGTCAAATCTTGAAGCATTACTGACATTGATCTAGTTTACTAGGTCTGTTCTACTTAATTTAGATATGACCATATGACACGTCTACCTTGAAAAAACTTATAGTTTTCTATCCCACATACATTATACTTACAGTTCCTAAGGATAAAATAATCATGGAAAAAAGAAATGAGGATCAAAAAAATATGTTCATTGCAAATAAAAAAATACAGTTACAGGTACAGTAGACAGACAGACAGACACACACACACACACACACACGTAGCGGTCAAACTTACAACACCCCTCTTTTTGTGTTAGGGGTTAAAATACATATTATGGCTTTTATTTAAGCTAGGTACATGTGCGGTTGCGTTTTACATTTCTGTCCCTCTTATTAATTCTGTCGTATACACCTTTAAATAATGCTACGTCACGCGTCATTGCTACCTTGTAGCGTGCCTTACAGGCTTCACCACTAAAGATTGTATAATAACTTCTACCACTTCAACATCACAACAACGACAACTGTTCAATATATCCACTCGTTGCTTCTCCCGTTTTCAAACTGCATAAATAAAGCATCCAAAACGCGCATTGGTCACGGTAGCAAGCGATGATTTCGCATATGCTAACCGTGAATGTTCACACGCAAGATGGCCGAGGCTACGCCTTTCACTTTCGATGCTAACTTGAGGATTGTTTTCGTGACTTGTTGACTTATTACGCGGTATTTGCACTCCGGGACTACAATTAGCAGATAAGATTTAACAGACGATTGTTTTCTTTATAATTGTTATGTTTATTACGCTCTAAAAGCTATCAGGTTCGGCCATCTTGTTCCTAGTTTACTCACTACTAAATTATAAAATTAAAACCGGCCATTTGCGAGTCGGACTCGCGCACGAAGGGTTCCGTAGGTACAATTATCTATAAAAATCACGTTTGTTGTACGGGAGCCCCCTTAAATATTTGTTTTATTTTAATTTAATTATTTATTTTTAAAGTGAATATATAATTAAATATTCAGTGAATATTTCAAGCGTCTACCTGTTGCCGTTATCAGTGTCGAGCAAAAACGAGCAAAAAAGTCATGTTTGTTGTATGGAAGCCCCTTAAACATTTATTTTATCTGTTTTTTAGTATTTGTTCTTATAGCGGCAACAGGAATACATCATCTGTGAAAATTTCAACTGTCTAGCTATCACGGTTCATGAGATACAGCCTGGTGACAAACGGACAGACGGACAGTTGAGCCTCAGGAACCCTAAAAAAGACTTCTTCAACAACAGTGTTTTACCTTTAATAAGGGACAGTAATTATTCAGATGGAAGAATTTGACAATAAATAATAATGTTAGTCATCATCTCTGGCTAAATGTCCACAGCTGGATATTGCCCTCCTCTCAGAATTAAGGGTAGGTAGGCCAAGTCCGGAATGGAAACTTCACACGCACCATTGAATGGTTGCGCACAGTTATATAGGTTCCTCAACCAACAGAAAAGCAAATTGTTCATTTTTTAATGCAGAGGAGAAATTAATAATATTTTATAATAATAACTAGCTGTTGCCCGCGACTCCGTCTGCGAAGAATAGGGGTAGTTGGTAGTTATACAAAAAATAGCCTACGCTACGACCTATTTTTGGAAGAATATATTATTATAGTAAATGAAATGCACTATTTTTAACCCCCAACACAAAAATAATTGTGTTATAATATAAGTTTGACCGCTATGTGTGTGTGTGCATGCGTGCGTGTGTGCATGTGTGTGTGTGTCTGTTGTGGCATTATAGCTCTTAAGCCGTTTCAATGTTAGCTGCGGAAGGGATCTTTGACACATTAATGGGAATTTAGGTACTTTATTTTCAAAAATATGTGTGACCAAATGGCGTTGGGGTTTTAATTTTTTTAATTTATGGTTATGTATGTATGTATTTAAACTCTTTATTGTACAAAATAAGGAAAAAAAAAGAAAAAAAAAAGAAAAAAATGGTTTTTTTGTTAGTTATAACCTACCTAAGTATTATTATGATTTCATTTAGTTTTCTATTCCAAACTTTAATCATAAAGTAAGAACAAAAGTCTTCATAAATCATAATGATATAACATTGACTGTTGATTTTATAAAAAGCACAAAAAATAAACTCTTTGATAGAAGATACATAATTCAAATGAAAAATAAAACATACGAGTTCCAAGCTTGTTCGATGTGACCTAGATATTTCTAAAAGGCTAGGAAGAGGTTGTCCACACAACTCACCATAAGGGGGAGTTATTACTTTCTTGTTGTTAGTCTACTTTCTACAATAGACCTTTACTATTTTTCACCTATGATGAGTTCTGTGACGTTTCGAGTTTGACAGTTTTAGAAATGTACTTAGGTACCATTTATGAAGTAAACTATCGATTTTTCTAAGAGTTATTAGTGCCTATTTTTGGAGAACTTGCATTATATTATTATAAAAAATAATATTTTTCCACTTTTCCGCCCACGGCTTCATTCGCGTGGAATGTGTTAAGTCTGGTTACATCAGCTAATAGAGATCGTTATCAACGTGCAGTTTTCATAGCAAAATATGGTCGGTAAACAAGTAAAATAATAAACCTACCTACCCTAATACCTATAGCTATAGAATAGAAAGTAGCTAATCAATGCGTTAAAATAAAACAAAAAATACAAATATTTCTTTATTCGCCAGTTTCAGAAGAAACTGCACCCTCGTTACTACTGTCAGAATCTGTGGTATCCCAGACCGACAGGTCGGGTTTTCTGCTAAACGCCTGAGCGATTTTGCGGTCCAAGTTTCGGTTTACAGGTCGCGTTTTTCGGCCGCTTTTTGGTGCATCATAAAAGGTAAATTCCTCATCATACTTCCGATTAGCTGTACGTACAGCTCCGATGTTTACTCCCTCCGTTTTTGCCAACTCTTTTAGCGTTATCTTAGGAATTGTACACCATTTATTGTGCACAATCAGTTAACGTTTTTCTGGAGAAATTCCACGCATTTTGCGTATCTTGCAGAAATTTACTTCAAACAATAACGAAACTTCTTGGTAACTATGAAAACTGAACATTTAATTTTTTTTCAAATCATTATTAAGTATAAAGAAAATATCAGCACTGCAACTTTGTGCTTATATTTTCAGGAACACCCGATAGCCGCGTTTACAAAATCTTGTAAGTTTTGTTTAAAAATTTAAAATATCTTAGTGTTCATTGCTATCGAATAATGAAGCGCGGCAATTGCCGATAATGTTGTGTCACGTCACTACTCTGTTCCGTTTCACACATTGCGTTATTTAAAAAAATAAATATATTTCTATCGTATTCGATGGAGTCTATTTAATGGACACTGATATTGCTATATATTTTTAAAAAGTACAGGTTTACATTTTTTTGATAATTTTGCTTCAAAATATAAATTACTTTTATAAAATATTTTGCGAACATAGTATGCGTAATTCGGAAAATTTTCAAGTGTCACAGAACTCATCAAAGGTGAAAAATACTATAGGTTTGTCTGAAATACATTAATGTTTCTAATAAAAATATTTTATTGAATTAGGTAAGGCAATCGCAGGAATAGTACCATTGTCATCATCATCAGAATCATCAGTTCGTTTTTTGCGGAACTTTTGGCAACGGACAGTAAAACTTTGGAATCAGTTAACTGAAACAATTACTTTGCTCACCCGCGACCTTACGATAGTTACGTTTATGTAAGAAATGCGTGTTCATGCAGTTCCTCCATCTCCACACTGTACGAACGCACACAAATCACAAAAACCCTACTATCACCACCACCAAACTACACTGACGCGTTTCGAACTCAACCAGAGCTAATCTTCTGGGTAGTTTTGGTGGGGTAGCTTGTTTGAGAAAAACAAAGCAGATACTTGAAAAATTACTGTGACAAATTAAAACATTTGTTTTGGTTTGTTAGTCTAACATTAGTTTGGTAGAATAATGAACGGTTGTGGTACCTACTCTAATCGGTGATAATATCAAGTTTCAAGTTAGTGTCATTAAAAAGAACAAGTTAAAAACGCTGAAAAAAATAACACGTTTCTTGGACTTTTACATTAAGTTACGGAACCCTAAAAATGCAGTCGATTCCAGTTTGGACAGTAAAGTTACATAACAGACAGCCAAATGAGCGATCATGACGCGATGATCTAGTCAATTGCGCAATGCGCGAGCGTCGACCGGATATTTGCTTCTGATTTGTTCCGTCATACCGCGTCTGGCACTGACGTATAATTTTTAGATAGATTTTTTTAGCAATAGAAATAAGGTTAACAGATAAAAGTACGTAATAGTAAGTAACGATTAATAAATAACAGTTACCGACACAAAGCTCATCGTCAGTATCTCATCTCGGCATATATCCGTTCCACTGTAAGGCCTCCTCTCAGAATGAGCTGCAGTTTCCACGCGGGCCCAATGCGAATTGGGATCTTCACACAAATCACATACACCATTGAATTTCTTCACAGATGTATGCAAGTTTCTCACGATGTTTTACTTACCCGTAAAGCTCATGGTAAAACTAAGACTCGCGAACCGGGTTTGAACCCATGACCTGCTTGAGAGGCCACAGGTCAAACCACTAGGCTAGGAATAGAGTTCTAACTAAATATTATAAGAACCTTTTGTAACAAAATTGTCTGTTAAATAAATAATTATTACCTATTATTATCACGGCTTATCTACGCAGAGTTAAATTTAAGTATACAAAATCAGTATACACCATTAAAATCAAAATCAAAAAGTTTATTCTGTAAGTAGGCCAAGGGCTCCTTTACCGTCCATTTTTAGGGTTCCGGAGCCAAAATGGCAAAAACGAAACCCTTAGGTATAGTTTCACCATGTCTGTCTGTCCATCCGTCCGTCCGTCCGCGGCATAGCTCAGAGATTAATAGGGCTAGAAAGCTGTAATTTTAGATGGACAAAGCAATTATCTGGACAAAGTGAAAAAAAGATTCAAGCCGCATTAAGATGGCAGAAAGTAATTATTTCATAGTAATACATTACTACAGAGGCCGGGATGTAAGGGGTTGTCGGCCGAGAAGGTTTGACGGCCGAATGGTACACGAGGCCGGCATGATACGAGGCCGGCAACCCCTGTTCCGGCCGAGGCTTGTATAGTGATTTTCTCAAACATGCAATGGAATAATTATTTTATTTTTAAGGCAACTAAATCTGAACTAGTATTGATACTTTATTTCCTAAATTCCGTTCCTTCTGCATATTTTAAGATATTTTCCCGTTTCCCCGTTTTTACCCTTGGCCACAATGTTATGCACAAACCGTGCGGGCCATAAAAATAAAAAAGAAGCTGATGGCCTTCTTGTAGCCAATGCTTTATAATTAAAAATAATTTAAAAAAACGACACTTGTTAATTGTAATAACTGCGCCCTAACCTATTTACATATTCAAATTCAACCAAGAACAAATAGATGATCGCTCTCCCGGTTAAGGCCTGCAATTCCGTATGAAAATCCATTACATAGCACTCGTCTAACCGCGCCCGCAACGTGATACGTCCGGGCCTATTATTTGGAACGTAAAGTTAACATTTAAGTATTTGTATCTTTGAGAAAAAAAATAACAATTCACTTGCCTATGTCATGCACTAGGGCGTATGTAGGCTGGAATGATGATCATGATGAAATTACTTAGTTTATACTGTACCATTGTAATAATAAAAGAAATAAAAGATTTTCTTATTTATTGTTTTCACTCGAAAGTAGTGTATGCCATGTGTATATTTTTCTAGTCTGTAACGAAAGCGTGACATGGAGTAGTGTGACCGGTGCATTGATATTGAGTTCACACATCAATAAACACGATATACACTACACAATCTGAACTGAGGTATAGTTAGCAGCAGAAATGGATGAGCGGTTGTGTATTCACTAACTAAATCCAACGCTCGTTATTGGTGCTTTAAAACACTTTCCTATGCCGGTGCCCCCAATGTGGGGACATGAAGCTTTTTTCAGGAGTCCGTGCTTCACGAGTTCAAAGTGGAAGCACACTTGGAGGTGTGACTTCGTCAAATCATTTTTAACCCCCGACACTTAAAGTGTCTGTCTGTGGCATCATAACTCTTAAACGGGTGAAGTGATTTGAATGCGGTTTTTTTATTTAAAAGCGGGTTTCTTGGCGATGGTTCTTAGATATGTTCCATCAAAATTGGTTCAGCCGTTATTAAGTTATCACTTATCAGCTCTTTTGTTAGCTGTGGAAGGAATCATAGACGCATAATGGGCATTTACTTGACCAAATTGCGTTGGGGGTTTTTGTACGGGGACAGTGAATGTGTTAACGCTTTCGCTGCCAGCTGTCACACTCGAGACTTCTTCAGGTGCCACTCACGCACATGTGCGTTCAAATGACAGCCAAACCATGACAGTGGCACTGGGCGAAAGTCACAAAAACGCTCATACGCGTTGCCGGCAGTACTGAATGTGTCAAGCAAGCAATGAAACTGTTATGCAGATTTTTTTACACTTTAAGTCAATTTCACATACGTTACATACATTTCATATTAAACATGAGCTTTACGGTGAAGGAAAACATCGTGAGGAAACCAGCATACACCTGCAAATAATATTCAATGGTGTATGTGAAGTTCCCAATCCGCGCTGGGCCCGCGTGGGAACTACAGCCCAAGCCTTCTTATTTTGAGAGGTGACCTGTGCCCTGCAGTGGGACTTATAAAAGCTGAGATGAATGAAGAAAGAATGAAAATGAAGCACAAGCAAAGTAAAACGAGACTTTAAAAATTCAATTAAACATAGTAAAGTTTAAAAATAAAAACTACTTTTGGAGTTCGAGAAACAAACGTTCTGGTCGCGACGTCAGTTTGCGAACTTTTTTAATATTACCTACCGTGACTATTAAATCGGAGACGGGAATTTACAATGTTCTAAAAAACACTATGAAAATTATTTCGTGTTAGTGGTTAGTGTCAAAAGTGGGTTATTGCTGTTATTAGCATGAATATCTTAACTGTACCGACGTACTCTTTATGACCCTTTTTAGGGTTCCGTAGTCAACTAGGAACCCTTATAGTTTAGCCATGTCTGTCCGTCTGTCAGTCTGTCTGTCTGTCTGTCCGCGGCTAAGCTCAGAGAATGTTAGTACTAGAAAGCTGTAATTTGGCATGAATATATATATATCAGTCACGCCGACAAAGTGATTGTTTGGAATAATTTCATCATAATATTATCATTATGGTTTATTAACGCCCCTAAGTAGTACAATAAACTGTTATCAATATTTATGAATTTGCTTATACATAATTGTAATTGAGGTTACGTAATACAAGTAGGTATGCATTTGCCTGCGGTTTTTCTCTCGCGACTATTTCGTTTGTTCCGAGAAAAAAAAGCCTTTTCCCTTTTCGTTATTACAATACATGGTTTATCATCATCGCAAAACGCACGCAAGTTTGGCAATTAAAATTGAATAGCATTCACTTGTAAAAATAATATTGACTTCATTTTGGCCTCTTCTAAAATCTGGGGGCACAGAAGTGCCCCCGCCAAGTCGAGCAAAACAAAGGCACGGCCGTACCATCCTTTTCTCAAAGCCGTTCGGGCCATTTTCAACCTCCTGTAATTTTGTGCTGGCTACAGCTAGAACCCTAATTTTTTTTCTACAATGTATATATTTTACAAATGGTATTTCGTTGTTGTATTGACTATGAATGTCAAAAAAAAACAATTTACAGAAAGTGAACCTAATAAAAAGGTTTTCAAAAATACATTTGCGTATTATTAACATAATTAGTATCAATGCAACTACATAATTAATTGATATGGACGACATTAGGCAAACAGATACTTTACAACCTGACTAACACAGAAGATACTTTTTAACCCTAAAAAGGCATAGTTTCCGTGGGATCACGAATAATAATTTAAACGATTACCTACTTCGCCAATACGAGTATGAACGAATTTGCATTCAAAAATCCCAAATATTACAATAAAATTGGAAGTGCTTAGATATCAATAACCTTAATAGTAGGTACCTACCTAAACTTTGAAATACAAAAAACTAATAACGAAATATGACTAAGATATTGTCGAAGCAACGCTACGATCAAGCACGACATAGTATCTCATTATACAACTGTCCTTAACCTACCAACTTAACCATATACCATTAGCACCCGTCATACTCATAGTCGCGAGACCACACTTAGATATGTAACATTGGAGAATCTTTATCATCATATTAAAATAGTTGAAAATCGAAAAACAAATGAAGTGGGTACCTATCGAGGTTGGCCAACCAAAATGACAACTCTTAAGGATTGCTTAAATTCTTGAAGAGTTTTGCAACCTGTTCAACGTATGTCGTACTAGCGAGGTCGTTAGTTTACTCAGACAAACTTTTGTTTTACTAAGGAATCTGCATACTTGCATTGCGAATTAACCTCAATTATACACGCTTGTTAAGCTCTTCTTGCACTTTAACATAACGTTAGGTGTTCAACTTTTGAAATCTACCCACATACATTGTGCTATAATTTGATTTTTAAATTTGGTACATTTAAGTAAGTAAGTAAGTATATTTATTTAGTAAGATAAGTATTAAAATAAACGACAACTTGTTGCATTTTCTTTAGGCACTTAAGTCACCGATGCAATAGTCTAATGCAATAGTAGTAATGGAGTTTTTGAATTATAGGTTCACGGTATTTGTAAATCAATTTAGATTCAAAATTAGCAACACCAAATTAGGCCGTGCTCAAGTAAATTAGGTAAATTGAATTAAATGAATGACGTAATTTTCCGTGACACATTTTTTTAAAACGCTAAAATTGGCAAAAGAAATTGATGTCTATTTCAGACAGCAGATACCCGACTCACGACATTCAGACATTATAAAATCCAATTTAATAATATCCTCCATCCCTAGTATCTTATAACATAATTATATAACGGTTAAAATGCAAAAAACAACTACCGACACACACAATAAAATCACAAAACCGATAAACACTCATTATAGTAACATTAAATAAAAACATGCAATGTTTTCTTTAGGTAATCGTGTAAAAAATACGCGACCCTTTTTTAACCCCCGACACAAAAAGAGGCGTGTTATCAATTAAAACCTTCGCGCCAGCCCTCAAATTTCTTTTTCACAAAACACTATTCCACAATTTCTTACACATTTTGATACTGAAACGCTGCTTTAAAACGCTATTTTTGTATTTAAATGAGCTCGAGGATATTAGCACTAGCTCGTTCGTCAGTACTTTTGGAACTATTGCAATTTTTTCGCTAGTTGAAACAAAATTAGGGCAAAAAAAGTCACAATAATCCTATTAAATGCAGTACTGGTGAAACAACTACTGATAATAATCCATGTACGAAGTAACAGTACGTAACACGACCTACCGTAATGTTAGTCACTGCGCCAGCGACGGTCGCCTCGTATGCCGGCGGTGTTACTACTGCGCGCCAACCAGTAGTGGGTGTCAATGGTGGTAAGTGGTAAGCTAGTAGTTCATTGTCGTTGGGTGCTGTATTTAGTGATGCGTTCGTGCTAAATATTGTAGTTGTAAGTAATAATAGTAAAGGTTTATGCAACTGTTACGTAATAAGGGCCCTTAAAACACGAGTGTGGTTTTATGAAACGACCCGCAGCCGAGTTTCATGAATTTTGATCACATGAGTGTTTAAAAGTCTAATTGTGTACAATTGCATACACTATTTTATCTATATACACATTATAAGTACTCTGTGATGGGTTCAGAAACCGATGACAAATGACCTGCATTGCATTACTGACTAACCACAGGTATTAAACTAATAAAGTAAATAAATAAAAACAGACGAAAAAATTATTTTTATAAAATTTTAAGCAACAACACAGCAAAAAATGTTTTATAATTTATGATATGTGTGTAGATAAATACTTGTTGAGTTTCTTGGCAGATTTTTCTCAACAGGGTTTTTACGAACGTAGATTCTTCTATATTGCGTGCTTGTTAGCCTAAACTGAATGAAGATATTTTGACTTTGAATTGAAATGAAAATGCATGCAATCGTTAATGTTAACACGTTACATTAACATGACGCTGATTAGTAGGTACGAATTCAATAACTCTAATTTCAATACTATATGAAAAAAAACCCGCCTGTATAATTTTGAATTCCAGAAAAATATATTCCCTATATCACTCTCGGAACTGAGACGAATCAAATGACACCCCACACTTCAAGATCCATTGAGCCGTTTCGGCTGCAGGGCGTGCCAAAAAATGATACATACATACACACATAAACGCATAGCTCAAAAACATAACCCTCCTTCGACAGCCGTGTGGAAAGTAGGTAGTAGTTTTGTTTACAATTTTTCAGTTTTTAGTCTCCTACCCCGAGGGTGTGGTGTTTGTTTATTACTTGAATTGATCACAGTCAGTGCGATTAAATTACACGCTACAACAGAGGACCTTATTCTAGAAATTTAGGTTTTTTTTTCCAGCGTTTGGGCCACGGACTGGATTCCAGCGAGCAGTTCATTGTTCTCTGTTCACGCTCACCGCCCGCGTTCTTACCTTAAACTATGTTCAATTTTAATAATGGCAATTTTACTGTGGTCCGGAACTCTAAGTATGCGGCTCCAACTCGCACTTGGTCGCTTTTTTCTTTGTAAGCATAGTAAATAAACATTTAGGTACTCATAAATCAAAACACTATTGAATAACACTATTGTCACTAACAAAGAGAATAGGCTGTGTGTAATGGGGCTTGCGTAATGTACATACTACAGAATACGGTTCTAAACTGTTACAGCATAGATAATATAGCTTGAGTTCTCTTTCTGACAGCTGTCATCCCCATACAATTTTTTGGTTATTTGTTTTTATCAACAGTATAGTCGACAAAGTAAGTGGTTTAAGCTGCGTACGGACTGCGCGCCCTCGGGTACGCGTACCCGGGCTTGCGTGTCCTGGAACGCCATGTCCGTACGCCATGTACGCGTACATTGTACAGTACACGTACACGTACTGTACGTACACGTATACGTACACTGTACGCGTACATGGCGTACGAACATGGCATTCCAGGACACGCAAGCCCGGGTACGCGTATCCGAGTGCGCGCAGTCCGTACGCAGCTTAACCATTTTTAGCGTTCCGTACCCAAGGGTAAAAATTACCTATTACTGAGACTTCGCTGTCCGTCCGTCCGTCCGTCCGCCTGTCCGTCCGTCCGTCCGTCCGACCGTCCGTCCGTCCGTCCGTCCGTCCGTCCGTCCGTCTGTCCGTCTGTCCGTGTGCCACCAGGCTGTAACTCACGAACCATGTTAGCTAGACTGTTGAAATTTTCACAGATACTTTTAATAGCAAATACTAAAAAAGAGAATAAAATAAATATTTAAGGGGGTTCCATACCACAAACGTGATAACGGTAATGGCTTTGTTCGAAAGATGGGATGGGGTTTCAACGAGATCGGGACACCTCAAAAAATTCGTACTATATATACTGCGTGCACTGGATCGGCATTTCTGCACCGGGGAGAGATATAAGTACAAAGCAATAAATCCGTCCGCTTCGTACGGCTCGAACGGCTCGATTCCGATGCAGTGGACGCTTAAGTGTGCACAGGCGATTATTCCATAACTACATATTACAGATATCACAAAATTTTAAACTGATATAAAAATTATGTTGCCTAGTGGGTAAAATTACATCAATAACTTATAAAAAAACGAGAATTATCCAAAATATCCGCATTAAACACTATAAAGAAACTTACTGAAATTCAAGGCAACTGTTATTAACCAACAAAATAATAAAACTATATTTTATTTATGTGAATGAAATCAATATCATTTTTTGCTGGGTAAGTAAGGACAACAAGGACGTCAGTTCGAACAACTGCTTTGAATACGAGATTTTGTACTTACCTACTTACTAAGAAATAAATAATATTGAGTTAGCTAGAATTCGCCCGCAGTAGGTTAAAAAAAACGAAGGAAGTTTTTTATTAAAAAAAAAGTAAAAATAAAAGGTAGGTTAGGTTTAGGTAAAAGGTAGGTAGGTTTAGGTAAAAATAAAAATAAAAGAATAACGTTGAGAAAAATATTGTCGGTAGTTTAAGATTTCTTCATGTTTACTGGTTAAACCAAGGTTAAACCTAACATTTGTTCACCTGTCTTATCAATGGGCAGCGTTGACACAACGTTCGCGCAACGACGCCACAACTTCAGTGACGTTTTTCGAACGTTACCGTCTTAAATTAAAAAAGGCCCTGGAGATCACAACTTGGCTGTCGTAACTGACATTGGCCCAAGCCTTAAGGCCGCCACTAAGGGGAATAATAACACAACTTATTTATTTATTTTATATTATTAACTTGGGTACAATAACATAAATGCAAGCTATCGAAATTACGATTAGTGACTTAATCTAAGACATTACAGCGCATTACACCACAATAATAATTGTACACAGCATTTAACACAACCCTCATAAAAAGAAACAAAAAAAAACAAAAAAGAAAACTTGGGGTCCTTTTGGAAATTAAAGAAAGTGAATGATAAAAAATTTCTTGAGGAACCCCGGTTCCGCAAACAAGAGACTATACAGATAGCTCAACTTTGGAATCTTTGTGATTTGTATTATGTAAGTATGTGACTTAGGTGATCAAAGCCAAAGTCAGGCGAGATGGTATTGTCGTCTCATCATTTTTTGTCAGGCTCAAATAGAAAAAAAAAGTAGGTGAGAAAACCATACGCCCGACTTAACTCACGAACGCAACAAGCGACTTCATAGAACACGGCACGGATACGACACATCCGTTTAGGTCAATTCTGTCGCCGTCAGCACCGTTTGCGCAATATTCACCAAAGAAGCGATCACCAGGAAAATACTCCAAGCGCATTACAGAATTTACTATAATAAAAAAGAATATCACGGGTCAATTCACAATAATTGACGTAGGTCAAAGTCAGCATAGCTTGTGTTATGTGCGACGGATAAACATGCTTCATTTTATAGAGGTATCGTAAACTAGGTGTTCGAATCTATATACATACATGAATTCCTATTTTCTTGTTTACGGCATACTTGAGAACGATTTGATCGATTTCATTCATATTTTTTTTTAAGATTTCTGATACTTTGTAGAATGTTCTTACGGGAAAAAATTCCCACAGGATAAGCAATAAACGAGATTATATATTTGTTTCAAAATGTTATCTGTGTAACTGTAGGTGTTATAGAGACCGAATACTTGGAAATTATCATCTTTTAGCATTATATAAGTCCAGTGAGAAGAGATTTTTGGAATTTCCCGCGGAAGAGCGGGAGTTGTTCATAATTTTTATTTCTGTACGGACAAAGTCGCGAACATAAGCTAAGTAATGTAAGGAAAAAAAAATTGTCGTGACAGGCCAGACTTCTGTCATGAAATCATTCAAAAATAGGTAATTCTATTTGATACATTTGCTCGCTGGCGCTTCCAATACGGCGAAATCTGTAAATTGAGACGTGCTGCGTCATTGTGCATGTGGTTTTCATTTTTCTGTATATCAGAGCACCGCTATCGCTAAAGTTATTTGCAAATGGTCTGTGACAGTCTGACGGGATGCGGTATCTAAGGCCGCCACCGGTTGACATAGCAACGCCTCTCGTCGTCATCGTGTCGCCAAGGCCCTACCAGCGCATCAGCCAATCAAGTATCTTCTTGTGAAACAACAGTGCATGTTGTGTTTATGACTTTGACATATTTATTCTTAGTCAATTTTTGGTTTGAATTTATAATACTTAGTTTGTTTATCCATGTAAAAATAAGAATATTTCAATGTATAAGGTTGTTCCTAAAATAGCTCCTTCGCTTGTTTATTAGGTTGAGCCTAAATTATTTGCCACAGCGGTAAAAGGGTGCCAAATGGAAGCGGCGCCAAATTGGCCGCAGAGTACGGTGCCGCAGCTAATCATGATATTCATGATTATTATTCAGCTATAAAAACAATCATAAAAGGATGCATTCTATACATAATAATGTAGGGGCAGTAAATTTGATTAATAAAACCCTGTCATGATAACATTTACGTGATTCAGTAAGTATTGTTATAGACAAGTGAAAATTGTTCATATCGAAGAATGAAAGCGACGGTACGATACGAACTTCGAATTTTGAATTTCGTAGTAGGCCCCCTGCCGCAAAGGTTGTCCTTCAGTGTCCAACGAAATAATGCTGCAAGTGTGATGGGCACTTTTGCGCTCGGGCAACTCAGAGGGGGGGGGGGGGCTTTTACATTTTTTTACTGTGGTGATGTGGTTGACAGATTTTTATATATTGGTCGTTGTTGTGTGTGGCATCAAAGGCGTGACTTTATTTAGGTACTGAAATGTTCCGGATCGATTAATAATCTATACATATAAAATCCTTTGTCCTGACTGACGGATCAACGCACAGCCTAAACCGCTGATCGTAGAGACCTGAAACTTGGAGGGTGTGTTCTTTGTATGACGTAGACATCCGATAAGAAAGGATTTTTCGTAGTTCTACTCCTAAGGGGGTAAAAAAGGGGGGCAAAGTTTGTATGGGACAACGTGATTCCTTGGTCCAATCTACTTCAAATTTTTCATAAACATTCTATAACAGAATTGATGGAAGACGTGTTTCGTATTTTATTGAAATTCATCCCTTGACGGGGTTAAAACGGAGTAGAAAGATTTTTTGGGGGTGATTTGCTTCGAAGTTGATATCAATACTCCTTAGTGCTTTTGATTTAAATTACTTTTTATTTTGACACAATGTAAACGAAACGAAACTTCAAATTTTGCAAACCATTTGTCTACGTTTGTCAACCACTTCCTGATCTGATCTCTGATAGTAACTAATTATATGTATAAGTATTTGCATTTCACCAAGCTTTTGCTTTTACAAGCGCAGCGTGGGACGTCCACCAACGAGATGGACGGACGTTTTGGTGAAGGCCGCAGGTTCAGGGTGGATGCAAGTCGCTTCCAACCGTAATGATTGGGCGTCAATGAGGGAGGCCTATGTCCAGCAGTGGACGTGCTACGGCTGAAATGATGATGATGATGATGAAGCTTTTATGTGAGTTCAACCTTTTTCGAAAAAAAAAACAAATTGAGTATTCAAATATCATTGTAGAACTCGCATAAAAGCTTGGTGCAATGCAAATACATATAAAATGCTTTGTCCTGAAGTCCTAAATGACTGACTGGCGGATTAACGCACAGCCTAAACCGCTGTATGTAGAGACCTAAAACCTGGAGGACGTGTTCTTTGAATGACGTAGGCATCCGATCAGAAAGAATTTTCCGGAATTCCCACGGGATAAGGAATATACGGGATGTATATATTTCATCAATCAAGAGTGACCCTATCCCCATAACGAAGATTACTAAACTGTCCATATTGGGCATGCAAGTAGACTATTAGAATAGGTATGAAGCTAATTTCAATAATTTTGAAAATTCCCACGGGATAAGGATAAATCAGGATTTATATACTCAAATCAACTGGATCCTATCTCCGTAACTACAATTACTAAACTTTTAAAATTCAGTATAAACGTAAATGGTCATACATAACAGCAAAAAAACTTATTGCAAGACTTTTGTGAACTCCTGTGGGATAGATAATCTCTGAAACTTCCGAGCCGATTCAAAAAAAATCTTTTACCAATAAAAAGTTACACTATCCTTTATTGACATAGGCTACTTTTTCCGGGGATAAATGCAAAATTCCCGCGGTATAGAAAATAGTAAATTTAACTTCGGGGCTGAGTTTTAAAAAAAATGGCCAATAGAAAGCTACACTATCCTTTATTGGTATAGGCTAGGCTACCTACTATTTATTCGGTAAAATGCAAAATTCTCGTGGGATAGAAAGAAGTGAATACCACTTGAGGGCTGATTTGAAAATTTCTTTCACCAATAGGAAGCTCTACACCAACCATTATTTACATAGACTACTTTTCTCCGTGAAAAAGCAAAATTCCCACGGGGAAAAAAAAGTGAATTCAACTACGGGGCTGATTTTAAAACTTCTTTTACCGGTAGAAAGCTACACCTTTAAGGACATAGGCTACTTTTTCTCGGGGAAAATGCAAAATTCCCGCGGGATAAAAATAAGCGAAAATTTGCATAGAATAAGGACAAATTTGTTGAAATTCCCACGGCATAGAGAATAAACGGGATTTATAATAGGTATTCACTAACTGATACTGATGATGATGAAATGATAATAATAATGGATGTTGCCGTTGCCGGATTTTTGTTTTATACAATTCAAGAGATGAAGAAGCTTTACCACAAATTGGAATTCTACGCGGACGAAGTCGCGGGCAAAAGCTAGTACGTGAATAAGCGCTTTGGTTTTTACTGTAAGCCTATAAATGTAAACTACATAAATAAATAAAAATACACAAAGTTGCACTTTCGTTCGGTGCTTTATTGGTAGTACAACTCTCCACCCAAGTTAAGACGACGCACACAAAAATAAAATCCGCGCTAGCTCCGCCCACCACCCGCATAGGGCTCAAAATTCATTATCCCAGCCAACAGAATGCGAGAGGGCATGGGCCGTAGTTCTCACGCGGGCCCTTTGCGGATTGGGAACTTAACACACACCATTGAATTTCTTCGCAGGTGTATGCAGGTTTCCTCACGATGTTTTCCTTCACTGTAATGCTCATGACAAATTATTACAAATGTAATTTCGCACATAAATTCCGAAAAACTCAGAGGTGCGAGCCGGGATTTAACCCAGGACCCTCTTTTTCAGAGGCCATAAGTCAAACCACTAGGCCACCACGGCTTTCAGCTCAAAATTATATCTATATATATAAAAGAAGAAACTGACTGACTGACTGACTGACATATCAACGCACAGCCCAAACCACTGGGCCTAGAGATTCAAAATTTGGCAAGTAGGTCCCTATAAGGTCTAGGGGTGCACTAAGAAAGGATTTTTCAAAATTCACACCCTAAGGGGGTGAAACGGGGGTCCAAAGTTTGTATGGGGAAACAAGATTAGTTCGACTATTTTATTCGAAACTTCACAGAAGTACTCCTAATGATAAATGAGTAAACACGTGTTTCAGGTTTTTTGAGAATTCAACCCCTGAAAGGGGGGAAAGGGGTAAAAAAGTCTGAAAATCAACATGGGTGTTGTTTCTATGGTTTATCGGGTCGCTGGTTATGAAAACAACAACGGTTTTAAAATCCGACGTGGCAGACGTAAAATACCATCTCCCTGGATGGGGTGCGATGGGGTTGAAATGTCTAAATAAACTAAATGACTGTTGATATATCAAGGCACAGCCCAAACCACTGGACCTAGAGACTTGAAATTTTGCACATAGATACCTTATACAATGTAGGCATCCACTAAGGAAGGATTTTTGGGAATTCCCTCGGGAACGGGAAAAAACGGGATTTATATATTCGATTCCGGGTGACTATAATAACTATAATAACTAGACTCTTCAAATTTGATACACGAGTAGGTATTGCATTAGTTAAAACATTAATTTCAGGATTTTTCACAATTCCCACGGGATAAGGAAAAAACGGGATTTATATATTCAGTTCAACGGGATCCTATGAACTATAATTACTAGACTCTTCAAATTTGGCATAGAAGTAGGTAATTATAATAGTAAAAACAGTTTTAAGGATTTTCGGAAATTCCCACGGGATAAGGAAAAAACGGGATTTTTCGTTTTACTGGTCGTAGAAAACTGAAATTCGGCATGTAGGTTGCTTGGGGAGTGTAGAGCTGGATTGAGAGAGGACTTTCCAAAATTCTCACGGGAACGGGAAAAAACAGGATTTCTCGTTTTACTGGTCGTAGAAAGCTGAAATTCGGCATGTAGGTTGCTTGGAGAGTGTAGAGGAGCATTGAGAGAGGACTTTCCCAAATTCGTTGTAGAAAGGTAAAATTTCAAAATTCATAAGTTTATACTGTAAGTAGGCCGCAAAGGGCTCTTTAACCGACTTCTAAAAAAGGAGGAGGTTATGCATACCACTTTTTTTTTAATTTTATGTAAGTATGTTCACCGATTTCTCGGTCAATTGTGGACCTGCTTGCTTGCTTGCCTGTATGCTTGCTTGCTTGATATCTTGGTTCTTTGTAATACTCATAGTACACGCGAGCGAAGCCGCAGGCAAAAGCTAGTATCTAATAATCATAATAAGTTTAATTTTTTTAAACATTTTTGCTGATATTTTTAATAGACCCTTCTGTGTTTTTATGGGACAAAGTTAGGTACCCTACATTGATTCAAAGTATCGCGACTTTGCGGTACTCTTTTCGATCGACTATTTCGATTATTTTTAGACCCGCTCTCCCCGTTTCACACTTATTACAATGAAAATGGGAATCATTTTGTTCTCGTGTCACATATCCAATGACCCTCTCCCCCCTCCCCTAAATGTGTGACGTAATTTGTGAATGACCTCAAAGGTGGAAAGCCTCGTCTCAACTTACCCGGGACTTCAACCCGGAACGCACTCGCATCAGTCCACGTTTCGTAATGTATTACGCGCGTTTCCGCTTACGCGAAATGGTAATGACATTGCCAAGACAACTTTCTCCCATACGCACCCACCTTACATAGTTACACTGCGCGTAAAAACCAACTCTAACCGTTCATATTAGGTTACAATTTCTTTTGACATTTCTCGCCGTTTAGGGTATTGCTTGCATCTACATCATAAATATAAAGTACGAATTGTAATATAGACTTAGTGTTCTGGAAGGAAAATTCAAATTTGGTCGCGGTGATCTTGGATTCTTGTGTAAAATTGGAATAGTCGCTAAACTTAGTGGGGTAAGGTTTAGATTGGTTTGATATTACTTGTTGCTCTCGGCAAGCATAATGTTTGAGTTGTTAACTCAAACGGGAACATCTTTATTAATATATAGATTATCTTATTAACATTATAAATGCGAAAGTTTGCTTGTGTGTGCGTGCGTATATTTCGCGCGTAAAACTCACATTATTACCATAATCCGAAATTGTTTTTTAAATGTTTGTTCTTTTGTTTCTATTAATATATTTTCTTTAACGCATATCGCTGTTGGTAATCTCAAAAGTGTCATCCTACGATGTACAGGCTCAGCCTAGTGTAGGTGATACAGGTATTCTATCAGGTAACTTTTGAGCAGTATACAATACCGTAGCTAGTAAATAAGTTTTTGTAATAAGCTTAGTTACGTTATACTGTATGAATAAAATATTTTGTATTTTGTATTTTTTTTGTATTTGTATTTCGTACTCCTTCACGTTAAAACGGCTGGACGAATTTGGATGAAATCTGGTATGTAGCTTACCAGCTTTATTTGGAGCATCAACAGCAATTTGTCTATGTGCGAAGCGGGTGGTGGGGTACAGAAAACGATCGCAGCGCACAACATGGCAAAAATTGGAAGTAAATGAGGAGGAAATGTTGTCAACGCTACGCGGCGCCACCGTCGTGCACGGTCCCAATAGAATACAATCTACTACTACTACTACTATCTATACAGGGTTATTTTTAATTCACTGACATCCTCTTAACCCTGAATTCCTATCACTCAAACAAATGTTTTTTGTTCTACGACTTTTTAAAATGAAGTACTTTTTTTCCCATGCAAATACACAGAGTATCGTAAAAATAAGAGGTAATCTCAAATTTTCAAAACGGTATTACATCAAAAATATTATGTTATGACAAAAGCCGTAAAACAAAAAACCATTTATTTAAGTGGTAGGAGTTTAGGGTTAAAAGGATGCTAGTGAATTACAAATAACCCTGTATAAGTATGTTTATCGTCGTCTAGTACCCATAGTACAAGCTTTGCTTAGTTTGGGACTAGGTCGATTTGTGTAAGATTGTCCCCTAAAATTTATTTATTTTATTATTTTTAATACATTATAACGAGACTTAAAATATTTAAAAATAAAATATAAATATTCAAAAAAATGTATTATTGAAACTACCGTGAGACTCACTCATAGTGAAAATAAACGGATCACTCACGTCTTAAAACGAGTTTAACTTGACATCTTTCGGGCTAATCCGTAGCCCTTCCTCTCGGAGTCGCACGTCACGGCGGCTGCCAAAAACGTGTACGTTTTTCACTCGGAGCAAAAAACCTAAAAACATACCCGATTTAACCTTTTCACCAATAGCATATCGCAGTAATGGAAGAGTAAGTTTGAATTTCTTGTCAACCCGGGGGAATTGGGTTATTAGTACCCTAACCACTGCTATGTTTTTATTTTCTTATTGAAAGCTGTGGTAGCTTAGTTTTATGACCTGCCTCTCCCACAAGGTCGTGGATTTGCATCGGACCTCTGATTTTTTCGGTATTTATGCAAAATACATTGTTCCTTTTCGGTGAAGAAAGTAAAATCAATGGTGTGCATGAAGTTAGTATCCATACAACTATACTTAGCTTGTTTCTTCAATATGTGGCAGGAAACTGACAGCTGTTTAAATGGTAGTAGAACTACCAGTAACCTAAATAAGGAGTAGGCCAAAATTGAAGGTGTTCTATCTGTTTAAATATTTTCCTAAAAGTAAACACGACTTACGTAACTTTAGAGTAAACGAAGTTACTAAAATGCCGGGACGACACAACTGGTGACCAAAAGGCTTGTAGCTATCTCTCAAGGAATTGTATTCACAATTCAACGAGGGAATGTTTTCAGCTTTTTGGGATCGTGCCAAGGGCGACTTATTTAGATTTGGTTTTGTTCTTAAGTAGTTAGTTTTAATTAGTCCTTCCTTTACTAGCTTCCTCGACCGACTTCGTACTGTCAAAGATAATCCTAACGTGCATTTGTTTTGTTTCAGTATTCTGTGGTTTGTATGTAAAAAGAAAAGTATTGTTTTTACTATTTTTCTTGCAATTTTTACGTTATTTCTCTCCATAAGAACTATAATTGTAATTTAAAAAAATACTAGCTGTTGCCCGTGACTCCGTCTGCGAAGAATAGGGGTATAAAAAATAGCCTACGACTTATTCTCAGACCTACCGAGTGTGGAGAAAAATGTTTCATAAAAATCGGTCAAGCCGTCTCGGAGGAGTTCGATAACAAACACCGTGGCACGAGATTTTTATTAAGTATATTAGATGATTAAAAAAATTGGCCGCATTGGTCGAGCCATTCTCGAATTATGCGCTTAGCAACACTTTTGGCGATTCATTTTTATTTATATGATAGATAGATAGAGAAGTGGAGCGATATAAGATGAAACGGGAAAGAAAAGGCTGGAATAAAATACCCTGCTATTGCTGCTATACTGCTAGAAGCATCCATCCAAGACTCATTTTAGTGTCCAGGCCAGCGAAAGAAAATTAAAAGATACTTGGATTAGGCTTCACAAAGATTAGACAACAAAATTGGCAGTTAGAACGGGAAAAGCAATAATTATAAAGATGAAGACAATACCTCCATAAGTCGCCTTAATAATACAAGTAGGTATGTACCTCGGTAAAATAGTATTTTTAAACAATATTTATTTTTCAAAAGAAATCATATTTCGCTTTACGCCTTTTCAAATAGCAGAGCGCATGACAGGAAAAACAAAAGCTAATCGAAAATTTATTTTTTATATTTCGAATTTCGAATCTTGTTCTTCTGTAAGCGGCCAGAGTTGCGCGCCAGAGGTTTGTCATGTTACAGTCTGACCCGCAAACTCGACGTCAAACCGCATGGGAGGTTAAGCTAAGTGTTAGCCATGGTCCACTCCATACGACGAACGAGCGATTACGCTAATCTGGCACGTCTGTGGGACCGCCGGCACTGAAGGCATTAGTTCTACGAGCACGGAATAGATATCGGCACGCTAACACAGACCGTCTGCTTAGTTTACTGGGAGGACACGTTGCTATTGATTTTGGTAATACGTTTTGTGTTTCATTATGCGGGTGTTACAAAATGGCCGTGAAGCGGAATGCGGATGGGTTGTAAAGAGACCATTGATAAATTTAATTAAAACCGTAGTGTGAACATGACTTGATGAAAAAAAATTACGGTCATCTCATCATCTAGGCCTGTATACATATACGTAGTTCCAGAGTGAGCCTAGTGCGGATTGGGAAGTTTACACACACCGTTAAATTTATTTGAAGGCGTGTGTGTATCCTCATGATGTTTTCATTCACCGTAAAGCTCATGGTAATGGTGCGAGCCCGGCTCGAACCCACGACCGTCTGCTTGAGAGGCCATGGGTCAAACCACTAGGCTAGGTTACCACTACTTTATAAAATTATCATTGAGTTTTTTTTACATAAAACTGACCCTTAGGTAGGTAAGTGCACCCCTATAGGTATTTTATTAAGTAATAATATAAGCTCACCTTTAGTTACTTAAGTAGTTGTTTAAGTTAGTTTTAGTCAAGTTGGAGACTGAAAACCAGCGGCTCGCTGAGTCTCATTTCCTATTTATCTCATACTTACAAACTAGATAATGTGTACTATATTTCGTACATTTATAACTTTTTGTACGTTGGTAAATAAAAATTTATTTTATTATTTTTTATTTATTATTATTAAGCTGAAAAAGACACGGGTATTGTATGACGATCCCTTTATTTTTGATCTTTATTTTAATTTTAGTATTTGTTGCTACAGCGGTCACAGTAATACATTGTCATCATCATTTTAGCCGTAGGACGTTCACTGCTGGACATAGGCCTCCCTCATTGACGCCCAATGATTATAGTTGGAAGCAACTTGCATCCACCCTGAACCTGCGGCCTTCACCAAATCGTCCGTCCAACTCGTTGGTGGACGTCCCACGCTGCGCCTGCCAGTCCGTGGTCTCCATTCGAGAACTTTTGAACAGTAGTAATAGGTACATAATCGCTGAAAATGCGTCGATGTCTAGCTTAATTAGCTTAACCGTAATCGGTTCAAGATATTGAGCCCTGTGACAGACGGACAGACTGACAGACAAATAGCGGAGTCTCAATAATAGGGTCCCGTTGACACGATTTGGGTAGGGAACCCTAAAAAGGAATCAGAAAGACTAAGGCAATATTTTTTACTAAAATATAAATGACCAGTTACTTAATTCTAAAGAGTCTTCATACTGCACCTGGCAAATAACGCGTAGAACGCAAAACGTGAGACAAAATATCCAATGACAAGTATACCTACCTTGTTCTCGCAGTGTCAGATTATTTTGTTCAAGTTTGTTTCATAATGACAAGGACACAAAATTGTATAATTATTAATGACATCATGATGAAGAAATTATTTAGAAATTGTCACGTTTACCTATATTTAAAAATGATAACATTCAATATGCCTAGAGTTATTCATAATTTTACTAGAAATGTTTTGTAAAAAAAAACCTTGTGTAATTTGAAAGTGGAACGAGTTTAGTGTCCTTTAAACTTAATTGAAGTTTCTGCAAGAAGTTACTTTCGTATATGAATTTCGTTTTAACATTTATTTTATCCGAGTTAAATATATATCACGAATCACAATAGGGAACACAGTATGTGAGGCAGAATAATGAGTAAACTTCCGAACTACCCCAGCCAAGTGTCACAGTATAGTTTCGCGCAATAACTATGTAATATTCATGCGCTGACCCCGTCTACCTAACAAATGCCGTTAACTTAGTTACCGGAACAGTCTACAATGTCGCACATCTTAGAATATATCTCATACATAACGTTAATGACATCTTCCTAATGCATTTGTGCTGTAACGGCGGATTATAAACGAGACTTTGTAAGGAGGTAACCTGGCTTGTTTAAGTTTCATCTACGTAATAATATCTACAATGTTTTGGTGGCGCATGAGAAATAGATGGTGACGTAATGACGTTACATACCTAATACTACCTTTTGCCCGCGACTCCGTCTGCGAAGAATTCGTTCACGGCTATCCCGCGAGAACAATGCAATTTATCTGCGATTAAATCTATCCTATGTCCTACGCCGCCGGAAACGTAACGAATGGATCCAAAATAAGACCAAAGTGAAAGACGTTATGGCTGTCATAGCAAGGCAAAAGTGGGCACGGGCAGGACACATTGCGAGAATGAACGAGAGTCGCTGGACAAGGCGGGTGCTTGAGTGGAGACCCAGACCGGACACTAGGGGCCGCGGCAGACCACCGCAGCGTTGGGTGGACGACATTCGGCGACACGGAGGCCAGTACCTCTACCATGAGTTTACACTAGTTCACAATGACCGTACTCGCTAGCGACGGCGTAAATGATTTGTATGGAGAATTGTACTTCCGTAAGTGACCGCTAGAGTAAGGTTGCCATAAGTGTGTAACTCAGACCGGGACATTTAAAGAAAAACTAGTAAAGGTAGAAAAAATAAACTTTTATTACAGCAATAGGTAACTTTAAAGGTTTAGTCCTTGCCTAAACACAAAACAACTTTTAACACAGCCATTCAATGCCAGCGAGTTTTTTACTTTTTTTTTAGGGTTTTCTGTTTGTTGGCGCTTTTCGCTATATTGGTGAAAATGCACATTATCGGCTACGAGTGCAGCGTGTAGCATGCACTGCCGCTAGGTATATTACTGTTTACCAAGTCCAGCCCTCTATTAAATTACTATGATTTTTAAACCGGGACAATTTGCTTATCGGCCGGGACGCCGGGACACCATGCTTCAAACCGGGACATGTCCCGGCGTACCGGGATGTATGGCAACCCTACGCTAGAGGCGCTGTACAATTCTCCATACAAATAATTTACGCCGTCGCTAGCGAGTACGGTCACGTAAACTAGTGTAAACTCATGGTAGTGGTACAGGACTGGATGAGACGGGTACAGGATCGCCAAGAGTGAAGGAAAAGGGAAGAGGCCCACATCCAAGATTGGATCAATGAAAGGCCAAAATGATGACGATGATGTACTACGTAGGGTCTTAAACTATCTCGTGTGGCCGGACAGCTAAAACCAATGCAATGATAAACATCTGGATCGAGTTGATCCGACTTTAGGTTATAGGAGTTATTTGGTAGTGGACACACCCATAGTGTATCTTTTAACTAGCCTAGTCTATACCACTACTTAGCGGTCTTTACTCTTTTGATAAAACTGTGCTATCAATGTGTTTGTTTACATGTCAGGGATGATTTCTGGAAGTAATAAACGTATTAGGGTTCCGTAGTCAACTAGGAACCCTGTCTGTCTGTCCGCGGCTAAGCTCAGAGATCGTTAGTACTAGAAAGCTGTAATTTGGCATGAATATACATATCAGTCACGCCAACAAAGTGGTAAAATAAAAAAAAATTTTTTTTAGGGTACCTCCCATAGACGTAAAGGGGGGTGATTTTTTTTCTCGACTAATCCTATAGTGTGGGGTATCGTTGGATAGGTCTTTTAAAACCATTGCGGGGTTGCTAACATGATTTTTCTATTCTGTGATCTGTTTGCGAAATATTCAACTTTAAAGTGAAAATTTTCATTAAAATCGAGCGTCCCCCCCTCTAAAATCTAAACAGTTAGGTGGAAAAATTTGAAAAAATTCAGAATGGTAGTAAATATATCAAATTTACTAGGAAAATTATAGCGGCTAAGATTGCTTGGAAATTATTTGTAGTTTAAGAGTAAATAGTAGCCTAAGGTATAAAACATACCTAAACTTGGATGATTCCGTACACATACGAAATCCTTAGAAAAATATTACTTGATTTTTTTGTAATGGCTGCGGAACCCTACCTTGTGCGTGTCCGACACGCTCTTGGCCGGTTTTTTAAATTATTTTAATAACGGGTGGGGCCGCGAAGCGTTACAACCGCCGTATCCCGTGTGATACGAAAATCTAAGAGCGCGCGCAGACAGAGCGCGGTCTGGAGTTCTAAGTTCCGCGTTCAGAGTTCTGCGTTCTTTCGTATGTACTGAGTCTCTTATAATTGCACAGCAGGCGACTGGAACTCTCGAGCGGTCGAAATACAGAACTCTGAACGCGGAACACGGAACTCCAGACCACGGAACAGATTGCTATCCCGGGAAAGGATAAAGTCCGCGCGGATTTAGACGAAGCCATGGACAATAGTTACACAACATTAGAACAATTTTTGTACATCTATTTCTGTTTGTTCTCCAAATCTAATATACACCGTGAAATTTTAGTGGTTGTTTTCCCGAAACGAGGTGATTTAGTTTCGATTGTACAATCGATTTATAATTACTATTTTGACTAGAGTCAAAAATCCAATTGTGAAAAACGAAAGTCGAAAATGACCGCAAACCAATAGTAACGCTTCGTTGGTACAAGTAGCGTACGATCGTACGATAGGTTAGGTACCAACGAAGCGTTACTATTGGTTTGCGGTCATTTTCGACTTTCGTTTTTCACAATTGGATTTTTGACTCTAGTCAAAATAGTAATTATAAATCGATTGTACAATCGATACTAAATCACCTCGTTTCGGGAAAACAACCACTAAAATTTCACGGTGTATAAAAATCTCGTGTCACGGTGTTTGTTATCGAACTCCTCCGAAACGGCTCGACCCATCTTCATGAAACTTTTTTCTCTGTATTCGGTAGGTCTGAGAATAGGTCGGAGGCTATATTTTATACCCGTATTCTTCGCGGACGGAGTCGTGGGCAACAGCTAGTAAAACTATAAAACTACACCAGTTGGTGTAGAATCATTCACCAGTGAGCCAGCCCCGTCAAACCTAATTGCCAGACGCAGACACGATTGTAATTTTATTCCTCCGAATAACTTAAAATCTAATCATGTTCAGACTAATCGACTTTGGAAACTTACATGCGATAGTGCTCAGTCTGTCCGTTTGTCTTAGTTGCCAACTCTAAACTCTGCGCGGAATGCAAAGCACTTTGTAGAAACGAACAATTATCCCTAACTTTGTTACCACCTGTTCGAAAAGTTTAATTACTCTTTTACTTTCTGCGAGGCGCTACTTTTGTCATAGTGTAGATCTTAAAATAGCAGGCAAACAAGCAACTTTAAATTAGCATTTTATTTTAATTCTGAAGGTTTACACATTACCTACTGATGTGGGTGCCAAGACTACCAAGTTGAAGTGGGACTGAGCGGGCCACGTCAGCCGCATGGATCCGAATCGGTGGGCTAATATAAAGATGGATGGCGGCGACGAGGTAGGCCCAAGAGGCGTGGGCGGGACGACCTGGACGTGTAGCTTGGAAACTGTAAGGACACCGCTGAAAATCGGGATACATGGAGAGAATGGGGGGAGGCTTTTGCCCAGCAGTGGGAAACTTCTCCAGGCTAATTAATATAATATTTAATTCCCGATTAAAATCGGCTGTAGCGGCCAGCGGTTCCTATGCGCGATGTTTTCTCGTTTCTTGCTCAATGTGTCTTTCTCCTACTATCTGAGATAGAAACTCAACTACTTTTACCACTTCTGTTACTACTACTGACACCACCTGTGACTCAAAAATATTACAATGTGGTAGCTCATTTGTCTCTAAAATTGACTACTGTTATAATATGCGAGCACCATGAGCTCAAACATCAGCGGAGGTGAAGCAATCGCCGTGCCCGAAATCAGTAGGGACTTCGATAACATCATCATCACTAGCCCCATTAGTACAGTCATAAATAAGTGGTCACTTTTGTACCCTGTCACTTTCAGTCGTCACATAATTTCGTGTGGCTTTTCAAAGATGGGTGTAAGGGGGCTCAAACAACATCTCACGAGCCCCAAGTCAACCATACCTGCACGTGGTGCACCCTGTCATCCAGCAAACAAGGCTCTTACGACCAACCAACCCGCACTGGACCAGCGTGGTGGGCTTACGGTCTATTTCCCTCCCATGAAATGTTAAAATGGGGGAAGGCCTTTGCTCAGCAGTGGGACACTTCTTCAGGCTATTTAATAATAATAAAAAAAAATCAAAGATAACTTTAAAGTGACAAGGTACAAAAGTGAACATTTATCTAAGACGTTGACCCTACTGCTACTTTTTGCGTGATATAGTGTTGCTATTACGCGTGCATAGGCAAGAAAAGACGCAAAGGAGCATAAATTCACTACACCGCAAGCTACATAATTTCTCTCGTTTACTTAGGGCCACTTGCACAGTCTAGGGTTAAAAAATTAAATCGTTAACCCCGGGTTAAGAATGACATTTCCATACATTTTGACACTTGTTAGCCCGGGGTTAACCCAGGTCCGCGCAAGCCCGCCTTACAGTTAATCCAAATCGGTGGGCTACGTTAGCCACGGATTGGATACCACAGGATGGATGGCGGCGACGAGGTAGGCCCAGGAGGCGTTGGCGGGACGACCTAGACGTGTACCTCAAAGACTAGAAGGACACCGCTCCATATCGGGATGAATGGCGAAAATGGGGGAGGCCTTTGCCCAGCAGTGGGAAACTTCTCCAGGCTAATTAATATACTTACAGATAAGGCGTAGTTATATAGTAGTAGCTAACGCTCATTGTTTTCAGTCTACTAGCACAAGTTGTTTTATGATTCTCATTTAATTTTGCATTCGTTCAGCTCCATGTAATTCGTGTTGCCTAACGCAAGCCCTGTGCTTGCTAACTGTTTACTTTTCTTACACTGTGCTCATGAAGTCTAAATGCAAATCGGCTTACTTATTCGATTTCTTGCTTTAAAGTTACTTGAAGTGATCTTGAATGGGGATTTATTTTTCTGCTTACTTAAGTTTCCTTGTCGTTAATTTGACTTAAGGTTGCGTTCAGCGTAACTGTACCAGCTTACAGTGTGGCTCAGTCATTTATGGTTTTTATCTTATTTTTTTTATATAGCCTGTAATATGAAAGAAAGAAAGAAAGAAGACATTTATTCACTTTTACAAGACACACAAATACAAGAAAGTACACACAAATTCATACAAATAAACAAGGTTCACAAAACAACGAAGTAATAAATACACAGATCTGCATGTGTGTCCATGCAAAAGTGAAACGGTCGCTGACTCAGCATTATGCTGAGGCGTTAGACGCGTTTAATATGTCCCACCGCTGGGCAAAGGAATCCTTTTATCTCATAAATAAAAGCCATTTAGCTCTGTAGGACAAATCTAGAATTGTAGCTACTTACTTAAATAATACCTAGTCCCGATTTTTTCGAAATGTCATGTTATGTGCTTCAGTAGGTAAAATAAAGTACTTAGTTTCTTCTGTTAGGTGTACTCATAAAAAATCTGAACTAGCTACCAGGTATATTTTATTTATTATATTTTAACTATTACCACTGACGGGACTTATCGCGCAAATAATGACCCGAACGACCTATTGACCTTTCTTTGTGGCCGAAACGACGAGGTAAAAATAAATAAATATTTCGTGTGTGTTATGATTAACATTAGGTAGTTAAGTATGAAGTATCTTTTTTTTTTTTTTTTCTATTTATTTTTTATTTTCTTCAACTTCATTTTTTATTACTTTTACGGTCATCCCGTGAAACCATATATTTCAAACTAAATACAAACTGAAATATAGATGCACAGAAAAAACCCCAGAAAAAAGGCCAATGCTGGACCTGGGTTCGATTCCCAGCATTGGTCTTTTTTCTGAGGTTTTTTCTGTGCATCTATATTTCAGTTTGTATTTAGTTTGAAATATAACATTAGGTAAAAAAAAAATTAGGGGACAATCTTACACAAAAAATCACGAAAGTATAAAACATTATATAGGTCTATATTTGATCTCCAATCACAAATAAATTCAGTAATTAGCTATTCATCATCATTATCCCAGCCTATATACGTCCCACTGCAGGCCACAGGCCTCTGAGAACGAGAGGGCTTGCGACGTAGTTCCCACGCGGGCCCAGTGCAGATTGGGAACTTCACACAGTTCACACACACATGGCACACCATTGAATTTCTTCGCTGGTGTATAAAGGTTTCCTCACGATGTTTTCCTTCACCGTAAAGCTCTTGGTACATTTAAAATGTAATTTCGCATATAAATTCCGAAAAACTCAGAGGGGCGAGCCGGGATTTGAACCCGCGACCCTCTGCTTGAAAGGCCATAGGTCAAACCGCTGGGCCACCAAGGCTTTCATTTTATTGATTAAATTATAACGTTGCCTGTCGTTTTATTGTTAACACATTGCGAGCACATTGCTCATTCTATTTTACTAGGCGCTGAATACGACTAAATGTACTAACTCTAACTATGAGCTCATCTCATCAATACCCGCAGTCCGCAGTTCACCATCAATCTTGTCGATTCACAACTATTTCCAACAATAAGAAGTCATAGCGACTCAATAGCGTGAGTAATTCGCAGTCTTATTGTCCGCCTCGCTGGCCAGAGTCGAGCGCAGCGGATGCATCCATCTTACACTATCGCTTGCACATATTTCAAGACCTTTGAGCGAACCGATCGTAGTTTCCGGATAACAATATTTTTGCTCCAAAACTTAATTCGAAGTTTTTAGCAGAATGAAACTCGCGTGGACGGTTCCGTATTGTTTTCAAATAATTCTAGGAAGTTCTGTAAATATTGTTGTGAATTGATTGTTCGCGACAATGAGAGTTTCGTATAGCAATTGTGTCGAATAATCCTATTCTATCCTAATACTTAAATATTATTTATTTTATTAGCAGTTACGTCTGCTCACCGAACCTAAGATTTAAATAGAAGTGGTACATCATTTCTTATGCATTTCCAACTAATTTGGAACGTAGGAGTCATAGCTTCTAATAGTTGTGATGGATGTTACCACACGCCACTGTTGGCGTATGTAAGCGATTAAGAATTTCGGGGAGGTCGGTTGGATGCGACGTGGTTCAGTTGGTAGAACACCCGTTGGGGCGCATACCCAGGAGACGTGGGTTCAAGTCCCACCGGCGGCACCCGGAAACTTTTTCGCTTATAAATCTATTCTAATACTTATTATAAATGTGAAAGTACAATCACGCAATGACGGCTGAAAGGATTTAGATGAAACTTTGGCGTACGTTTTTCACCTAAACCCCCTAGCCACACTTGGTTCCGCGCGTTGGCAATAGTGATGAAAAATCTGTAAACCGGCGCCTGGAACTGCACGGCTGATATGATTTTTTTTTTTATTTTTTATTTTTTTAATTTTTTCTAGGGGACAATTTACACAAAGCGACCTAATCCCAAACTAAGCAAAGCTTGTACTATGGGTACTAGACGACGATACTTATATAGATAAATAAATACTTAAATACATAGAAAACATCCATAACTCGGGAACAAATATTCATGCTCATCACACAAATAAATGCCCTTACCGGGATTCGAACCCAGGACCTCTTGCTTCGTAGGCAGGGTCACTACTAACTAGACTAAAGCGGTCGTAAATAAATTGTCTAGAAGGCCGGTTCCGGAGTGGAGTCATCCGGCAGCACGGTCTCGAGCAGAGCTATCCCGTATCATTCAAGTACCCAAAAATGTGATTCAATTCATAATTCTATTTATTGTAAATTTATACTTTTGTCATTTTTTTTATTTTTTTTATTATTTAGTATACACATTCATGTGCCTTTTATACCGTTTTTATTTACATTTTTATTGAGCCTCAAGAGGCGCCCCTACAAAATAGTGTAACGTTTCCCTATGTTGTACGCCTACACAAATGAAATAATTAACGTTTCAGTTTGTGAATCTTTGAGAATAGAACTTGTTGGCTCATCACATCAGCTTTGAGTAATCCTGATAAATATAATAATAAGTACAGTCGCGGAATAAAAAGGTTCGTCATATTAAAGTCGACTTTTGCTTGTAGGCAAGTTGTTGACGTCAAGGAATCATACGAAATTGCAATGATGATATTGACAGAAGCTGTTTGCATTTAGTTTTAATATATAATAAGTTTTATCACTTCGTTTGTCAGAGTATAATGGCTGGGCAAACTAATAAAGCGGATTTAGCTCAACCATTCATACTCAAAAGTCGTTTTAGACTAATGATTTGATCTATGACCTCTCAAGCAGAGGGGTGTAGGTTCAAGCCCGGGCTAGCCTCTGACTGTTTCGGAATTTATGTGCGAAATTACATTTGGAATTTATCTGCACATACATGGGAAGAAAGTCAATGATGCGTGTGAGTGAATTATTAAATTTGCACTTGGCCCGCGTGGGAACTAAATACGACCTTGTGCCCTTCTGACGGACTTATTTATATAGTTAGGCTGGCATGATTATTCGTAGTCAAAGAACAATGATTTGAATAAAAATTTAAGCATAATTTTCTATGCAACAATCTGGTGTATTATACAGTTTAAAAAGGTAACATGTGGTGGCAAAGTTTGAAATTAAAGTACCTATTTGAAAAGTGATGAACCTTCTAGTTCCGCGACTGTACGTAGTCGAAACAGATACTATATATTATTATAGTTGAAATCTGGAGCACTTTGGCACCGTATTGGCAACTGAATGGTAGAACGTTTTCTTGTAAACCGAGATCCCGCTGCATGAAATTTCAACGCCAGAAGAATATTTAACGACCGCCTTAGCCTAGTTGGTAGTGACCCTGCCTACGAAGCAAGAGGGCCTGGGTTCGAATCCCGGTAAGGGCATTTATTTGTGTGATGAGCACGAATATTTGTTCCTGAGTTATGGATGTTTTCTATGTTTTTAAGTATTATTTATTTATCAATACATATAAGTACTAGGGGTGTTCAATAAAAAGTGAGAATGAGTATGTTATAAACAACTTTTACTAAATGTAATTTTATTTTTCGACATAGTCACCTTTTAGCATAATACACTTATTATATCTTTTTTCTAAACTTAAAAATTCATTTTTAAAAAAGGTCTCATCTTGAGTACTTAAAAAATCTTGTACTGCAGCGACTACCGCGTCGTGGTCTTCAAATTTCTGGCCTCTCAGGTATTGTTTCAATCTCGGAAATAGGTAGAAATCACTGGGAGCGAGATCTGGTGAATACAGAGGATGCTTAAGGATATTGAACCCAGCATCACGAATTGCAGCCATTGCAACGATGGACTTGTGTGCCGGGGCATTGTCCTGGTGGAACATCACAACTTTCGAGAGTTTACCTCGCCGTTTTTCGCGGATCTCATTGCGCAATGTTGCTATTTGTTTGGCGTATAAAGTGCCCGTAATAGTGGCTCCATGTTTGAGATACTCAATCATTAATACCCCTTTACCATCCCAAAAAACAGAGCCCATGACCTTACCGGCAGATGGGCCCACCTTGAATTTCTTCGGAGTTGGAGATGATGGCCTTTTCCATGTCATAGACTGCAGTTTCGTTTCAGGGTCGTAATGATGGAGCCATGTTTCGTCCATTGTTATAAATCGCGCCAAAAAAAGTTCCCGGTCTTGTTGTATCAGGTCCAAAGCTTCTTGACAAATCTCGACTCTAGTTTGTTTTTGCGTGTCAGTAAGCATTCTTGGTATCCAACGCGCAGATACCTTTTTCATACCCAAGCGTTCATGTAAAATATTATGCACGCTCCCCGTTGAAATCTTTACATTTTCAGCAATAAAACGAACCGTGACACGACGATCCGCCAAAACTGAGTTTTCAATTTTTTTCACAATTTCTTTAGTTATTGCAGTAGTAGGGCGTCCGAAGCGGGGGTCGTCCATGGTCGATGTTCTTCCACGTCTAAATTCGGCGCACCAACGTGCGACTGTCGAATACGGAGGAGCATTAGACCTTAAAGTGTCCCGCAAATCTAAATTGACTTGGTCCGTAGAAAAAATTTTCAAACACAAGTATTTGATAACGGCGCGCAGTTATATTTTCTCCATTTTCGCTAACGTACTCAATAGCATTGCAAAGAAATTACCGTATTTTTTTTTAAACAAAAGACAGTTACTTTTTTTTTCATAGCAATCAGCTAGATAGATTAGCTTTACCAGCCAGTATTTAATTTCCTAATATTGAAAGAGTACCCATAGTACAAGCTTTGCTTAGTTTGGGACTAGGTCGATTTGTGTAAGATTGTCCCCTAATATTTATTATTATTTATTATTATTTTATATTATTAGATATTTCTCAGTATGGTTAGGAATACAAACTACCCTTTAGCCTTGGCATGCGGCTTCGCTAGTCAAAACCTGAACTAAGTAGCAATTGAATTTAAATTTTAGTATTTTATTCCTAGGAATTCCCAAAGATAACTTCGAAGTCTTCATTTACTTTGTATGAAGAGCACACGTGCAAAATTTCATGTCTCTAAACTGAACTGAACTGAGATATCAATCTCGGGTTTCTTAAAAATCATAACGATATTGACGACAAATGAGAAGAATATTGAAGACTAGCTTTTGCCCGCGACTCCGTCCGCGTGGAATTAGTAATATGGGCAGCTTATTTTTTTTTATTGTGCTAATAAATAGCCCTAGTGACAGTTTTTCTCAAATATCTTCAATGTGCAGACACCGACTTGTTACAGATTTATTATATGTATAGATAGACTTACACTTTTTCACTGCGAAAACCTAACGCTGTGACCTTTTAACGTAACACTTGAAACAGCAGGACCCTAGTCTACTCTGAGCCAGCAAATTACAGCTTTAAATGATTGAAGAGATATTTATTTCGCTTATGAAGCATTTTCTCCAGCAGTTTGACCTAGTTTTTGTTGAGGATGTCAATAAAGTTTAAATTGCGTATTTCAGGTCGGCTGGGCGACAAAAGGACTTACATAGATATAATTTAGCTTAGAAGAATTTTGTTTGTCAACATTTGGTATGAGATTGAAATTATTCAAAGTTCCCAAACAATAAACGATGCAATACCCTTCGACCCTTGGTTATTTCGCTTTAATAATTGTCCGTGCAAGCGCGAAGCACGAGCGAAGCGTCTCCGTTTCAGCTTAGGCATAAATGCTTTCGTATGTATTATTAAACTAAGCGTTTCTTTTAAGTTAGTAGGTAAATTATTGTGATAGTAACATTAGGTACTAAGGTTTCAGTGGATGCGTGCCTTACTGTTTTGGTTTTGTATTAGCCACAATGCTAGGCTTTTGTTAGTTCTCCAAAATAGTTTAATTTACTGCTCGAATCCCATTTATTTTATTTTTTCACGTTAATCACGAATTAGTCGGATCTTGACAGTCTAAATTCTACCTTTTGACATATGTATCGATTTTACTGTCACAGGATCATAGCTGTTGTTCGTTTCTTGAGAAATTAAATAGTACATAGCTACTTAATTGTTTTCTCGTCGATGGTGGGACAAGTGCCTTAGGCAAATTCAGTGGGAACCGACTTGTTGCGGCACCACGCCTCTAGTATCTCAAACTCAAACTCTTTATTGCATTTAATGTTGTGGGTAAAGATCTTAAAAAGTATGTACAGCATATATCTAAAGTACCTATATCAAAGTAGCTACACTCAAAAATCTCACGCCCGGATCGATAAAAGTCAAAAATTTTAAAAACAAACCATCTCTATCCGGTTCAGTCCGCTTCGGCTGACTAGCGTTTCATTGGCTTAGCTAACTTTTTTCAATATTTTATATTAGTAACTATGTTCGTATATAGATACTATAAGGCGCCTTTGATCTCGATTCTGTTTACATAATTTTATTAAAAGGATCTTTGGATCTTCAATGGCCTTCGGTAAACATGAACAAATTGGGAACCAAATCCGAGTGGCTATAACATCCCGGTGTAATTGAACTTTAAATAGGTAACTAAAATATTTCGATCAATAAAATATAAGGAAATAAATCCTTAAGAGAGTTCAATCAATAAAGGAGGATGGTTCAGGGAAAAGTCTGTATTTTTCAGGGTTCCGTACCCAAAGGGTAAAACGGGACCCTATTACTGAGACTTCGCTGTCCGTCCGTCCGTCTGTCAGTCTGTCACCAGGCTGTATCTCAGGAACCGTGGTGATAGCTAGACAGTTGAAATTTTCACAGATGATGTATTTCGGTTGCCGCTATAACAATAAATACTAAAAAACAAAATAAATATTTCAAACTAAGTACAAACTGAAATATAGATGCACAGAAAAAACCCCAGAAAAAAGACCAATGCTGGGAATCGAACCCAGGTCCTCAGCGTTCCGTGCTGCGTGCTTACCCCTACACCATCACTGGTCTAGAAGTTAGCGACGAATCTTTCCCATACATCGTACACTTCAGTCTGTTATAATCACATTAGGCAGTGATAAAGCGCATCTATGTTAATGCCCTCTACCGAGAGACTTCAACACTCCTTCGGAGCTACCCGCTCACCTGGACCAAGAGATGGCGCTACTAGGCCAACTTTTACAAGTTAAGTATGAAGTATCTTTTTCTATTTATTATATTCATACTTAACTTCTTAACAAAATAAATATTTAAGGGGGCTCCTATACAACAAACGTGATTTTTTTGCTCGGTATTGATCACGGCAACAGGTAGATGCTTGAAATATACACAACAGGGTTATTTGTAATTCACTGACATCCTCTTAACCCTGAATTCCTATCACTCAAACAAATGTTTTTTGTTTTACGACTTTTTAAATGAAGCACTTTTTTTCCCATACAAATACACAGAGTATCGTAAAAATAAGAGGTAATCTCAAATTTTCAAAACGTTACTACACCGAAAATATTAAGTTATGACAAAAGCCGTAAAACAAAAAAACATTTGTTTAAGTGGTAGTAGTTTAGGGTTAAAAGGATGCTAGTGAATTACAAATAACCCTGTATAATATTAACTTTAAAAAAAAATTATGAGTTGAAATCGGGGTTTGTTCCGCGTACCTTGATTTCAAAATTTGTTTAAAAATAAATAATTAAATTTAAATGAAACAAATTTTTAAGGGGGTTCCATACAACCAACATGATTTTTTGCCTTTTTTATAGATAATGGTACGGAACCCTTCGTGCGCGAGTCCGACTCGCACTTGGCCGTTTTTTTATTTTATATTTGTTATCGAACTTACTGTTAGATAATTTAAGACAACTTACTGATTCCACAGAGAAACCTTTGCAAAGAAAAAGTCAGAGAAATCGCGTTGTTTGACAAGTTAATTTAATATCTATGAAACTTACTGTGAAGGTTCCGCAGTCGGTCCTGAATCAAAACAAAAAAAAAATTGAATCAAAAGATTTGAATCTTCGCCAGGCTGTCGACCGATTTTGAATGTTTTTTTGACTAGGTATACTCTCGAGGCGAATCTACGGCCAAGTCAAGTTCTGACGATAGGGTTCCAGGGAAATAATAAGTGTCAAGTCATACATTTCGCCTTTTTCCTTGTTAACGAAGACATAATTATAATTAAGTACCTACTCTAGAACAGCATAATTTAGCAGCCCGTGGCTTCATGAAATCATTTACAATTTTGGAGTTTAGCCTTACAAAAGGGTATGGTTTTTATATTTGTTATGATGAGAGGGAGGCAAACGAGCAAGCGAGTGAGGAGCGATTTAGCTCGGTCAACGCCATCTCTTGATTGCAGACAAAGTCAGCGAGTCGTTTTGAAAACCGAAGTACTCACCCTGTCCAACGGTGTTTTATACTACAGTTAAAATATTATGCCAGGGGAACGCATTACCGAGATACAAAGTATCCTATGTCTCGATCCAGAGTGGTTAAGTATAAGTTTTTACTTCACGAAATACTTCTCGATCGCGTTTACGTAAAAAATTCAATTCTATGGAAATATGGACGCGCGCGCACGGAGACGCTGTCCATGTTTCCATAGTAATTGATTTTTTTACGTAAACGCGATCGAGAAGTATTTCGTGAAGTAAAAACTTATACTAAGCATTCAGATTTTTGTCTATGTGTAGGTACGCCAAGCTTCATTCGAATTCGTTCAGCCGTATCGCGTGATTGACTAAAAAACATCTCAACATCCAAAAATCTTCACAATTTTTCTCATTACTACAACAAACTTATTAAGGATTCTAAACCAAATATATCTCTTTATACTCTTAAAATGTGCTAGAGATTATTATTACGTTACGTATCGACAACTGATCGATAGATGACATAAAATCACGCGCCACTGATGGCTTCTAGCAGCGATCAAGTTTTTGTACGGTCTGCCTAGGCGCACCATAGTACAATATGAAAGTATACACCCACCCACGAAACATTTGCTTAAATCCTTGCTAGTGTAAAAAAGATTTTCGCTTTTGAAAACTTTCGCTGTGTCTGTAATGCAAAGGAATTTCAGGATAAAATCGCACTATCATACTCTCCTCAAGAATTCTACGTATAACTTTAGCAAACAAATAGTTTGAGCGCTTGTATTTAAGTATTACACGAACAGGGGCTAAATTCAGGAACGGGCCTTCACAAGCTTGGTAGCGGTAATTCAATCGTTTGGGTTGGGTTTGGTTTGAACTGCTATTCAGGAACGCCAAAAATCACTGGTTTGCGAGAGGTTTGGGCTGAGTTTGGTATGAGCCTTATTTATTTGTTTTCACACCACCTGCTCGACAATGCCTTATTATATATCATGCAAACCTCTCTCAAAGTAAATCATTATAGCCCTTGGCTTTCGCCGGGGCGTAATGTTGTACTGAATTTCATTCTAACCCGCCGGGCAGTAATGTGATTCTCACTCCTCGTAGTTCTTATTGGTATACACTTAAAGTCTAATTTCAAAATCGCTCCGCGTGCAGGCCGCAGCAGGTGCAGCTCGTGCACGTGCTGGTGCTCAAAGTGCTCAGCCCCGCGGTGCCCGCGGAGGCCGCGCCGCGCCTCATTTATTTGCAGTTCCGCGGCCGAACGAAAACAAAGTCAAATACTTGAACAAAAGCCGCGAGTGTTTCAATACGCTGCAATTTTAAGTATCAAAACTACAAAAGAAGATAAAACATTAAGAAAATATCGAGTGACGAAAGTGATTTGACTCCTGATTCCATTAAATTAGACGCCTTCGGACCACTTGCACAGTTCAGGGTAAAAAAATTAAATCGGTAACCCTGGGTTAAGAATGACAGTTCCATACATTTTGACACTTGTTACCCTGGGTTAGCAGTTAACTCACTCGGAGTTAAGTAGCCAACCCAGGTCTGCGCAAGCCGGCCTTAGAAATTGTTAATAATGTACTCCCAGAGAAGTCGAAGGAAAAATACTTAAAAGCTAACAAAGATTTCGACAAATGGAAAACTGTGAAAGGTGCAAAGTCAGTGTCAGAATCAGTGCTTCTGGGTCTATTTCGAGTATTTTTCTAGTAGCCTCGGTTTTTATTGTCTCGCAAAAGGCGAGAAAAGTAGAGTATACTCCTCGGGGACAAAACTGATTTTGCCTTGGGCGCCCTTAAATCCTTCACTGCTCTCAGGACTCCATCTTAATTCCCTCGCTTCGCTCGGGAATCAACTAAATACCCCCTGGCTACGCTCGGGAGTTAAATCTGGAGTCCCTCGATACGCTCAGGCAGGATTCAATATTGCGCCCGTGACATAATGCAGTGCTTTATCCCCTTGGTGTACAATCTACTATTATTTATTTATTTACAAAGCGAATTAACATTAAAATAAGGCTTTTCCCAAGCTCAACCCATTCCTATCCTCTCCCAAACGATTGAATTACCGTTACCAAACCCGTGAAGGCCCGTTCCTGAATTTAGCCCCAGATTTCTCCCTAGATACATTTTACCTAGTAAAGCTGTAATGTTGTACGTGCGTTCTGGATTTTTATATTCTCCTGTTATAATGGCTTTATTACTGAAGTATTTTGATCTTTATTTCTATAGGAATAAGGTCTTTGTGAGTGGTAATTTTATCTTATCGCATGGTTACCTCGTCCCGTTATAGGTATCCATCACGGCTATGAAACGGATTATTATTAATATTTTTTTGTTTGCACACCCTGGTGATGTAAATTAAATTCCATCAAAAATAAAAATGTGGAAATGGGAGCCAAGTTAACTGTTTTATGATTAATTTATTTGAATACACGCAATTACCCAGCTGGATGCAAATATCAACTTTTTAGGTCGTTTGGAAGCGAGTCAGGTTTTCGATCTGTATGTCATTCAGTCAATTAGTGATAAAAAAGCCGATTTAAAAAAAAAAAAATAATAATATATTAGGGACAATCTTACCTACACAAATCGACCTAGTCCCAAACTAAGCAAAGCTTGTACTATGGGTACTAGACGACGATAAACATACTTATATAGATAAATAAATACTTAAATACATAGAAAACATCCATAACTCAGGAACAAATATTCGTGCTCATCACACAAATAAATGCCCTTACCGGGATTCGAACCCAGGACCTCTTGCTTCGTAGGCAGGGTCACTACCAACTAGGCTAAAGCGGTCGTTAAAGAAAGAAGTTTAAGATCTCAATAATGGTTTAAAATGTATAATACAATTCTGGGATCTAGTAAATATAAGGAAAGGATATATATATTTGTTTTAACAAATAAATAGCTTAGCTATTCCTAATTCGGAGAGGAATGTTTTCAGTATCTTTGGAACTTTGCTTAAAGGAGTCGCCCCCCCCTTTAAAAAAACTGCGCTGCTGATCTGATTTTCTATCTTTTGTATCTTTACGTTTTGTGAAATAAATTAGTTTGATTTAATTTAATAAAATGTTTTTTTTTTCATGTACTTAGTTTCTATTTTCTGCATTAATTTTTATCCAGCAAAAAGGGCAAAGCCTCGTATAACAAAATCTTTTCTTACTTACTGTAATGCCGGAGTACTTTCACCTATTGGAGGGTAACTTTGAGATGTATGAAAACAATGAAGGTCTATTAAAAAATATGAAAATTGGGCGGCCAGCTAAAACCAACAATCTATATAGCAATGTGCCATCATTTCAATGTAAATAAATAATAAATTCTGTATGTCAATAATATATAAATAATAAATTCTGTTAAATAAAAAAGTAGCCCGACTAAAATAGTTTTTTCTCAAACATGCTATGAAATATTGACGTTATGTTCCTTAAAATACGCCACGAACTGTCACGTTGCAGGTGCGGCTAGACGAGAGGTCAATAATGGAATTTCATACAACATTGCTGGCCAAGGCCAGCAAAGTGATCGTCTATTGTTTTATGTGACACGGCACCATGACGTTTAATAGGTCGACGTAGTCGACGTGGATGGATGGATGGACGGACGGATGGACGGACGGACGGACGGACGGACGGAGGGATGGATGGATGTTGATGGATGGATGGATGGATGGATGTTGATGGATGTTGATGGATGTTGATGGATGTTGGTTGATGGATGTTGATGGATGTTGATGGATGTTGGTTGATGGATGTTGATGGATGTTGGTTGATGGATGTTGGTTAATGGATGTTGATGGATGTTGATGGATGTTGATGGATGTTGATGGATGTTGATGGATGTTGGTTGATGGATGTTGATGGATGTTGGTTGATGGATGTTGATGGATGTTGGTTGATGGATGTTGATGGATGTTGGTTGATGGATGTTGATGGATGTTGGTTGATGGATGTTGGTTAATGGATGTTGATGGATGTTGATGGATGTTCATGGATGTTGATGGATGTTGGTTGATGGTTGTTGATGGATGTTGGTTGATGGATGTTGATGGATGTTGGTTGATGGATGTTGGTTAATGGATGTTGATGGATGTTGGTTGATGGATGTTGGTTAATGGATGTTGATGGATGTTGATGGATGTTGGTTGATGGATGTTGATGGATGTTGGTTGATGGATGTTGATGGATGTTGGTTGATGGATGTTGATGGATGTTGATGGATGTTGATGGATGTTGATGGATGTTGGTTGATGGTTGTTGATGGATGTTGGTTGATGGATGTTGATGGATGTTGGTTAATGGATGTTGATGGATGTTGGTTGATGGATGTTGGTTAATGGATGTTGATGGATGTTGATGGATGTTGATGGATGTTGATGGATGTTGATGGATGTTGGTTGATGGATGTTGATGGATGTTGGTTGATGGATGTTGATGGATGTTGATGGATGTTGGTTGATGGATGTTGATGGATGTTGGTTGATGGATGTTGGTTAATGGATGTTGATGGATGTTGATGGATGTTGATGGATGTTGATGTATGTTGATGGATGTTGATGGATGTTGTTGGATGTTGATGGATGTTGATGGATGTTGATGGTTGTTGATGGATGTTGATGGATGGATGGATGGATGGATGTTGATGGATGTTCTTGTTCATGGATGTTGACGGATGTTGATGGATGTTGATGGATGTTGATGGATGTTGATGGATGTTGATGATGTGGTTGGTGATGGTGATGGTGATGGTGATGGTGATGATGATGGCGGTGATGATGGTGGTGATGATGATGATACAGGGATTGCCGGCCTCTTATCTCTAGATGACTACTCGGCCGGCAATCCCCTATTTCGCGGCCGCTGCAGTAATGTACTATTGAGTTATTAAGAGTCTGTGTCGCCAGTTCCAATTTCCTTGAACTTGACACACTGTTGCGTGGCTAGATTTGTTTTGATATGCATTGGAGGATATAGAATGTAAATCCAGGTGAAATTAAGTAAATTGGAATCTTCAATCCTCTCAAATCAATGAGGAATCAAATCAGTACGATACTGTGTATGTTTCCTATGGCATTGAAATGCCATGCTGTATACTTCCACTTGTTAGCCATAATTGATGAAAAAGAAAATTGGATAAAAAAAATAAACTGCCCAAATTACTAATTCCACGCGGACGGAGTCGCGGGCAAAAGCTAGTAACTTTTAGGACTTACGTGAGGTAATCTCGTACGAGTATGAAATCCAAAGTCACTTTTTATAATAGTTTATTAACTATTTGTACAGCACAGAAGGAGTAATTGAAGAAGCACACACGAGAAGAAACAGTTCGAAAGGATAGAAAGCGTATCACAACAAGTATAACAATAAAATCAATAAATTAGTTAGCGAGCCGCGAGAGTAAACAATGCACGGGTAGGCGTTCGTATTAACTCTCACTCGGAGTACGGTAGATCGACTCCGTGCGCGCTACGTCACGCGCCTGCTGCGCGTGCGCAGTCGACGGACGGATTCGATTGCGCGGTTGCATTGTACCGCGACCAGTTAACACGTCAACGATAATCGGTGACGATGATGATGATGATGACTCATGTTAAAGTACTTAGATAATTATAGTGTGTTAGTGTTACTAGTGTTTATGTTTTAGGCTAAGTAATTATTATTATTATTATTGTAGTGTTAAGTATTTGTAAATAATTAGATTATAAGTTAGTTAATAGTATTATGATAAAATGTAAGTTTTTCATGTATTATTAAATGTAAGTAGCCTACATCACTCCCCTCCAGAGACCTTGTTAGGGGCGATAATAATTCGGGAAACGCACTTGCCTTCCCGAGCGTGTAGTTCTAAGTACCTTTCCTGGATCATGGTCGTATGTACGTTCTGGTTTTGTGGTTTGAGGCACCTTAGCTACTTTAGTACTTATAGTGGTGGGAGGTACTATGGGGGATTGGGTAGCTAAAGGCCAATCATCAGCCAAGCGGTAGGCCGGTTTTAGACGGTCAATAGTCACGGTGACCGTTTTACCTTTTACGAGAAGTTTGAAATATTTCTCGCTTCTCTCCAAGACTTTGTGTGGGCCAGAATATACGGGCGTTAGAGGGGCTCGTGAAGCGTCATCGCGAAGGAAGACGTATTCAGCGGTTGCCAGTTCTTTAAACACAAAAATCTTTTTGTTGCCGTGGTGGGAGGTGGGAACCGGTTTAATTTTTGATGCGAATGAGCGTAACCTCGCGGTAAAATCTGTCATGTCAGTGGTACCGGGTATGCTAGGATCGAAAAATTCTCCACAAAGGCGTAACGGTTCACCGTATAGTAATTCGGCAGGAGAAGCTTGCAAGTCTTCTTTGAAGGCGCATCTTATGCCTAGGAGGACTTGAGGTAGCGTGTCAGTCCAGTTGGTATCGGCGTGGCATGTAATGGCGGCCTTGAGCTGCCTGTGAAACCTTTCAATAAGGCCATTGCATGCTGGATGGTAAGCCGTTGTCCGCATGTGGCGGAAACCAATGGACTTAGACAGATATTGAAACAGCGCGGATTCAAATTGCCGGCCGCGATCTGTGACAATATCTCCTGGACAACCGAATCTGGCTATCCAACCAGTGATTAGTGCCTTGGCCACCGTTTCTGCCGTGATGTCCACTATAGGTATGACCTCAGGCCATCGCGTAAAGCGGTCAATAGCTGTCAAGCAATAACGGTAGTCGTGAGAGACTGGAAGGGGACCGATAAGGTCGATATGCACTTGCTGGAAACGGGCGCGTGGTAAGTCGTAGCTGCCTACGGGTGCAGACACGTGACGACTTACCTTAGTTCGCTGACAAGCTAGGCAAGATCTTGCCCACTCCCTGCAGTCCTTCCTTACACTGGGCCAAACAAAACGCTGAGCTACTAGTTTTGCAGTCGCGTTAGCCCCTGGGTGACTTAAGGAGTGCAGAGTGTTGAAGACGGTCCTGCGGAAGCTCTTGGTTACAAAGGGTCTGGGGGTTGACGTACTGATGTCGCAATACAATAAGTAACGGCTTCCTGGCAGTTCCACCTTTTTTAGCCGTAGAGATGACGAGTCGATGTACTCGGCTAATTCAGCATCGGACACTTGAGACTTAGCCAACATAGAGAGATCGATTGGTGCTTCAAGTTCAGCAACCCGCGACAAGGTGTCGGCCACAACATTGTCTTTGCCGGAGATATGGCGTATGTCGGTTGTGAACTGCGATATGTAGTCCAGGTGTCTGTACTGCCTAGGCGAACAATTATGTTTCCTTTCATGGAAAGCAAAACTGATCGGCTTGTGGTCGGTGTAGATGGTGAAGTGCCTAGCTTCTAACATGTGCCGGAAGTACTTAATGGCCTCATAAATTGCTAGCAGTTCACGATCGTATGGTGAATATTTGGTCTGGGACGGACTCAATTTATGGGAGAAGAAGGCTAAGGGCTGCCATGCATTGTCGTTGCCCAGTTGTTGCAGAACTGCGCCTACTGAGGTGTCTGACGCATCTGTCACCAACGCTAGTTTGGCTCGGCAATCTGGGTGAGCGAGCAATGCTGCGTTGGATAAGCTTTCTTTGGTATCTTCGAAAGCCTTCAGAGCGTCACCTGTAAGATTAATAGGCGTCGAACCTTTTACTGCCCCCGTAAGGAGGGAATTAAGAGGCGCTTGTGTCTGTGCGGCGTTAGGCAGAAATCGCCTATAAAAGTTGGCCATGCCTAAAAATCGACGCAGTTGCCTAACATCCTTAGGAGGGGGAAAGTTCTGTATGGCTTCGACTTTTGAGTCCAATGGCTTGGTACCGCTCTCCGAAATCAAATAACCCAAGAAGGTTACCTGGGGAGCTCCAAAGACACATTTGGACACGTTAATCACCATGCCGTAGTCGCGAAGTCTGGTAAAGATTTCTCGAAGGTGATTTCGGTGCTGTTCTGCGTCCCTTGAAAATATTAAGAAATCATCCAAGTAGCAATAGACGAAATCTAGACCACGAGTAATCTCATCTACAAACCTTTGAAACGTTTGGCCGGCGTTGCGCAGACCAAACGTCATAAATGGGAATTCGAACATACCAAAGGGGGTTGTAATAGCCGTCTTTGGTATGTCTTCAGTGCATGCAGGTATCTGGTTGTAAGCCTTCACAAGATCGATAGTACTGAAAACCTTACAGCCAGATATGCTATGAGCAAAGTCGTGCAAATGACGGATGGGGTATCTATCCGGGATAGTGCGAGCATTTAGTTGGCGATAATCACCGCAAGGACGCCAACCGTTATCTTTCTTCGGAGCTAAGTGTAACGGCGACGACCATGGGCTCTCGGAAGGTCTAGCTGTTCCGCTCGCCAACATGTCCTCAAATTCCCGCTTGGCTACCTTCAGCTTATCCGGAGCAAGGCGCCGCGGGGCACAGGATACGGGTGGACCTGGGGTAGTTCGTATATGGTGTTGCGTGTTGTGGGGTATTGTGCGTTGCGTGCCAGCTGGTCGTGTGATAACAGGAAATTCCTGGGAAAGCAAATGATGATAGCTGGTATCACCGGTGTACAATACTTTAACAGAATAAATATCATTACTAGTAGCAGAAATAGCAGAGGTACTTAAGCTAGTGTAATTATCAACTAATTTCTGGTTTCTACAATCTACTATCAAATGATAATGCGATAAAAAATCTACACCTATAATTGGCTTGGTAACATTAGCAACAACAAAGCGCCAAGGATATTCACGACGAAGTCCAAGATCTAAATTAAGATGCGCGTAACCGAAGGTGTCGATGGTCGTCCCGTTGGCTGCTGTTAACTGGTAGCTTGTTGGTGATCGTCGCTCACGCAGTTGAGACTTGGGGAAGACACAGAGGTCGCTACCGGTGTCGACCAGAAACTGCATCTTCGACCTTCTGTCGATGACGAACAGGCGACCAGAGGAAGTTGGGCTGTCAGTTGCCGCCATTACCGACTGCCCGAAGCGTTTCCCGGATTCCCGAAGTCGCAGGGCTTGACACATTTGTGCGCGTCAATGCCATGCCGCGCGTGGTACCAACAGGTGGGGTATTTCCTGTAGCTGGACTGCGATCTGGTGTTGGAACGGCTCCGCTTATTGGATTTGGAACGGCCTTGCTTCCTAGACTTGAGATGGTCACGGCTATGGGCACGAGATTGACGACTGTTGTTCATTGTCAATGCGTGGACCTGCTTCCTGAGTTCCGCGATCTCCTTGACCACGGCATCCATACTGGAACCTGGGGTATGGCTCGTAGAGGCGACCTGCGGTGTCGACTTGACCACAGCATGGATTCTGTCCGCGAGGTCTGCCAGAAGACTCAGCTCTGCGTTAGGCTGCGCCGCTAGTACAGTCTGTATGTTCCACGGCAGCCGGCTGATCCACATTGTCCGAAGGAATTCTTCGGAGACTTGATTCCCAGCTAGGTCCTGAAGGTGTCGCCAGAATTGGGAGGGTTTGCGGTCTCCGAGCTCCTCATGCATTAGGAGTTGCTGAGACTTCTCCTCACTGGTATCACCGAGACGTTTGATCAGCACTTCCTTGATCTTCCCGTACTTGTTAGTCGCCGGTGGATGCGTAATAATGTCCTTGACCTCCTTGGAGAATTGACGATCAAGTTGACTAATGACGTAATAAAATTTCGTCTGATCATTGGTAATGCCGGCAATAGCAAACTGGCCTTCAATTTGCGAAAACCAAATTTCGGGTTCTTCGGGCCAAAAGGGTGGGACGCGCACTCCAACTTTAAAAATATCCGATGACGGTGGTGTAGTGGAAACGTGCCCACCGCTTTGCTCTTCAGCGCGGTCGCCTTGATTTCCCTTAGATTGGTTTCCTTGCTCAGAATTCGGCATAGTGGGAACTTGTCGGTTACGTACGGTTCTCCCGGTGCTCTTCGTCTAGAGTAGTGTTCTCCCTGGGGTCACCAGTTTAGGACTTACGTGAGGTAATCTCGTACGAGTATGAAATCCAAAGTCACTTTTTATAATAGTTTATTAACTATTTGTACAGCACAGAAGGAGTAATTGAAGAAGCACACACGAGAAGAAACAGTTCGAAAGGATAGAAAGCGTATCACAACAAGTATAACAATAAAATCAATAAATTAGTTAGCGAGCCGCGAGAGTAAACAATGCACGGGTAGGCGTTCGTATTAACTCTCACTCGGAGTACGGTAGATCGACTCCGTGCGCGCTACGTCACGCGCCTGCTGCGCGTGCGCAGTCGACGGACGGATTCGATTGCGCGGTTGCATTGTACCGCGACCAGTTAACACGTCAACGATAATCGGTGACGATGATGATGATGATGACTCATGTTAAAGTACTTAGATAATTATAGTGTGTTAGTGTTACTAGTGTTTATGTTTTAGGCTAAGTAATTATTATTATTATTATTGTAGTGTTAAGTATTTGTAAATAATTAGATTATAAGTTAGTTAATAGTATTATGATAAAATGTAAGTTTTTCATGTATTATTAAATGTAAGTAGCCTACAAACTAAATTATGTTGCGACAAACCATTAAGCACTCACGATGTTTCCCGCAACTCTGTCTCCATCTCGCGAGAATATCAAACTTTCTTAGGATATGTAGCTTATGCTAATCAAGAATAGTGTTTCCATTGGTGAAAGAATTTTTAAAATCGGTTCAGTTCAGAAATAAAGCTCTGAATACAAATGAATAAACACACAAACGATTGCGGGGTTGCCCAGAAAGAGGGGTTTCAGGGGTTTATGTATTTTACTTTTGTTCCCTGCCATATTAAAATGCTTGGACGATTTCGATTCGAAGTTTGTGATTAATCTTTTCCTAACGAAATATTTACATACATGTTTGTACGGAACCCTCGGTGCGCGAGTCCCGACTCGCCATTGATCGGTTTTTAACATCGCCTTGCAGGTTCGTTCACACTTCCCGAGGCAAATAAACTCGTCGAATAGAATTAATTGACAATGACTCGGTAATGGAATGAGATTTTCTCTTTGATATATTATTATTCTCGTTCGTCTTGGCGGTTCTTTTTGGCTTCAACTTTTAGGAAAAAGAACGTGGCTGAAATTGGGGGATCTTCGCAATGTCGTTGCTCATGGGACGTAAGATTACGGCGCCCATGACTAAGGCTTGAAACCGGTATCAAATATATATCGGTATATACGGTTTTACTGGTATTTTCGATCTAGTTTCAAGCAATAGTATTTAGCGTGTTAAGCGTAAAGCGGTATTTGATGGTATTTTAGGACCTTTTTCGAGACCGTATTGTATAACGCATGGGCGCCCGCGATCGCATTCATTATATCTTTCTGCCATCAGTCCGTCGTACTTACTATGTCGTATGACAGACATAAGTGGGGAAAACGATTGTAATTCCGATTGTTTAACTATGAAGGTCTCTATGGGTTCGCATAATTTAATAAGTCATAATGTATCATTCTCCATAGTCAACGTTAGTCATACAGGGATTTATATCTGAAAAAGTATTTACATCGGCATTTTTATAATACCTGATTTACACTCTCGCCTCGTCACCTCGCCTCGCGCCTCGCCTCGTCGTCTCGCTCCGGACGCGAGCCTCAAAATCAAGGCAAATCACGAGACGAGGCGCGACGCGCGCCTGTTCACACTCTCGTCTCGTGGCTCGTCCCGAAGTTCGTCTCGCCACTCGTACGCGAGTGTAAACCAGGTATGAAACAAACCTAACCTAACCTACTGCATTCAATAAGATGGCATTTAAAAATAACCTGAAGAAAATACTGTTTCTGAAATAAATCACTTTATGACTAACGTTGATTGATGATTATAGAGGATGATACATTATGTTATGACTTATAATATTAAAATATGGGAAACCAAGGTGCGCCAATGCGCGGTCAGTCGCGACCGCATTCACCGTCTTTATACTATTATTCTACACCTTAATAGTTATGAAAGAAAGAAGTGGTAAAAATGATTGTGATTCCGCCGAGTACCTTACACAATAAAGCCTCTGCTCAAGACTGGAATGACACGAGAGTCTATGAAACCACCTCATAAGACTACACGCAGACATTTTTTTTAAATTATTTTTAGCTGAGTCTCCTTGAAATATCGTCTTAAGATATTAACAATGACGAAGAGATTCTCGATTCTCGAGTGTGTTTGAGCTTTGAGCAATAAACGATTTTATGATTATACTTTGCTTAATTAATAGGTAATAGTAGAATTTATTAACTGGCTAAGTTATTAAATATTTTGTGCTTTCGGTGGCTCAGCTTTTATATTAATAAATTCGTTTAACTTTTAAGTTTATTACGGAAACAATTTTTAATTTAGGCACAAATAGATTGTTAATTTTGCTCATCGTGTGATACTGAAACCGGCCGAGGTAGAAGGGGTTCTGTAGTACTGTTCGTGTATGAAGTCCCCTTTAGTTTTTAACATTTATCATAATTAATTTCTATTTGTAGCTCAGTCGGCGTTTGAAAAGGGAAAGGTATAAAAGAAATCGTGTATTCGTTCGCTTATGGATACATTTTAACATAGGTTGATCCATTTTAAGGGTTTTTTTTTTAATGAGTCGCCAGAGGGGCCAAAGACGCGAAGACTTTGCTGTTATTTACATTATGATAGGAAGAGTGACTTGTGCTCGGGAAAAATCCCTTCGGACGAACTGGGAATGGAGGGCCCAGACAGTGTCTGACTTGCACGGACTAAAAAGCCCGGTCACAAGTCCCCTTCTCTATTGGTTATCAATACAAAAAAACGTGTGCTTTAAATTTTGAGGATAGGAGGGGTAGAGAGGGGACTTAATCTACCCACAGTGTCCTGCCTCACATTTTTAGGGTTCCGTACCCAAAGGGTAAAAACGGGACCCCATTACTGAGGCTCCGCTGTCCGTCCGTCTGTCCGTCTGTCCGTCTGTCACCAGGCTGTATCACATGAACCGTGATAGCTAGACAGTTGAAATTTTCACAGATGATGTATTTCGGTTGCCGCTATAACAACAAATACTAAAACAAATACTAAAATAAAATAAATATTTAGAGGGGCTCCCATACAACAAACGTGATTTTAAATAAATAAATAAATAAATAAATAAATATTAGGGGACAATCTTACACAAATCGACCTAGTCCCAAACTAAGCAAAGCTTGTACTATGGGTACTAGACGACGATAGACATAATGGGGATGTTGACACCACCAATCAACTTACGTTCTTTTTATGAGCTGTCAAAACACAATCTCCCATAGAGTTTGAATGACAATAGCGACATATGACGTCATTGTTCGCAATGCTCAATCAACTAACTATTTATTTGTTTTAAAGCAACAAAAAATCTAATTTTGCATTTAATCGAAAATTAATCTGACTTTCAGGGCTGAAATAAAGCGTTTTTTTACTGGAGTCGTGTCTTCAAATTCTTTTTTAATGGTGTCAACACCCCTATTATATAGATAAATAAATACTTAAATACATAGAAAACATCCATAACTCAGGAACAAATATTAATATTTTATTGCTCGCTTTTGCTCGATATTGATAAGAGCAACAGGTAGACACTTGAAATATTCACAGAATATTTAGTTATTATATTCACTTTAAAAATAAATAATTAAATTAAGATAAAACAAATATTTAAGAGCGGCTCCCCTACAACAATTTTTGCCGTTTTTATAGAGAATGGTACGGAACCCTTCGTGCGCGAGTCCGACTCACACTTGGCCGGTTTTTTAAGTATACGTTGATACAGTGCTAAGAGGCACCGCTTTTCCAATGTGGGTATCACCTTATCCTCATCGTCATTAGGATCGCAGTGTCGGTGTAACTTATTATTTTTAGCCATTTAGCTATTTGAGTTTCACTCTCATGTAAGGTAGATTTCTTTATTTATTTTATTATAGAGATTAACTGATTGTATAATGTATTGCCTTTTTACAAAGGCGTACTAAAAGGGTGATCTCAAATACCATAGTACACAAAGTTTTTGATTTTATTCTGAGTACTCTGTTATTTTGAACTTTCGTGATTCTCAGAACTACAACTTCTTGGTCATATACCTAATCAGTATTCCATTACGTGATTAAATTTCGTGAGCCTTTAGGAACTATTTATGCCTTTTTATCTAGCCATTTACACCACAGGTTGACTGATTATCTAGTCGGCCCTTGTCTAGACATGCGACTTGTTTCACTAGTTTATAATGTAAACTTCTTGCTAAAGTATTTTATCAACCATAGCTCTAATCCTTTTACTGTCAAAATGATTAGTGACAACAATAACCCAAAAACAGTACAAAACATACAAACCTGTGCAAATTTTCAGCTAAATTCTACAGTATATGGATATGCTATAAGCTTAATTAAACAGAAAATGATAGTTTACTCCGATGTTAGGTCGCTAGAAGGATCAGTGGGTTCTAGGGACGACGTGAGACTCAAAAAGAGGGCACTCAGAGATGCCACTATTTGTATAGGATGGCTAAAACTGGTATATTATCTACTATTCTACTAATATTATAAGTATTATAACTGCGAAATTTCGTGAGTATGTACGCCGTGCGTGCGTACGTGCATGTGTGTATGCGAGTGAGTGTGTTTGTTGCTCCTTCACAGTAAAACAGTTGGACAGATTTCATTAAAATTTGATATGTAGATAGCTGCACATCTGAAACAGCATATAGGCTACTTTTTGTTCTCATATTTCCACGGGATCGGATGTATGCATGAAAAATCCGAAAATCTCCACCACTAGTTCTAGAGACAATAATTTACACAAAGAATTTTTAGACGCCTTGAAGACCTTGGAAATTTCCATGGGAATTTAGAGAAATCCTTAGCTACTTCATTCCTTTTTTTATGGTTACAGCTGTCAATATCCTTTTTCTTCGGGCTATACTTTTTGGTCATGATTAACAGTAAGGGTCCTTTCTCTACGGTATTGCAAATAATGGTACTGTTCACAATAATACCTATGATTATTCAAGGATTGACGATGTTCTTGGGAGCCATTGAAGTAAGTATTTTGTTAACGGCTTAAGATAACTATTTTCAGTTTCCAGTTGGTAAATTTGAGTCACGCGGTAGTTTAATATCAAAGACCACGGAGGACGCTATCTTGTTTCAAACCGTACCTACCCATCAATTTTCAAAGCCTAACACCGACTACAACCGTTTTTCGCGCAACGAATTCGCTGCCGGTTGGCAGAATTTTGAATAGTAGAATACTAAAATCGCCGACTTTAATTTCGCCGAATTTTATGTAGCAAAACATTTCCGCCAAATTTATTATAGCATAACTTTACAATAACATAATATTAGTAACGAATTGCTACCAGTAAAGCAGGTTAGATTTGGTTAGAACTGCGACAGTAAAAGCGCGCGGTCCGAGCGAGTGAAGTGAGCGAAACTCAATGGCTCGACCGATTCTCATGAAATTTTGTGTGCATAACGGGTAGGTATGAGAATAGGCCAATATCTATTTTTCATACCCCTAAATGTTAAGGGTGGTTCACCCATTAATTTCTGACGTGATAACATCTAATACCTGGTTTACACTTGCGTACGAGTGGCGAGACGAACTGCGGGACGAGCCACGCGACGAGAGTGTGAACAGGCGCGCGTCGCGCCTCGTCTCGTGATTTGCCTTGATTTTGAGGCTCGCGTCCGGAGCGAGACGACGAGGCGAGGCGCGAGGCGAGGTGACGAGGCGTGAGTGTAAATCAGGTATAATAAATCGATGAACGCCGGCTGCATACACGAAAAAGCATGACGCAATGTAAGTACATGAGCCGCGTAGGCCTGTTGCAAGAGAGCGGCGAACGCGTTGCAAGAGGATGTACAATGCGGGGTGCGGGGTGTGGGGGGTGAGGGGGAGGGGGATTGCGTGGAGGTGCGGGGGCGGGGGGGGGAGGTGCGGCGGTATTTAAGGGGTTTCATTTTTGTTTTTTGAATGTTTTTTAATCCTAATAAAAAATTGAACTTAATAAAATCCAAAATCTGCTCATTTATTGCCTCTAACTCTATGGCGGAACAAAGTTCGCCGGGTCAGCTAGTAAAATTATATATGTAAGAAATAGGTAACGATCCACTTCCATCCATCGCCTCAGAGAACCTCAGACATGTGCGACGGACTTCGGCCCATCGACTTGCAAAGAGGTCAGACTCTGTTTTCGCCTTACGTCGTGTTTTAGGAGAACATCTGCGCTTTGAACGTGGCGCTCTGGCTCTGCGTGCTAACGGCAGCATACAACAACGTCCTCGGGGTCATGGGCGCCGTGTACTTCGTCCGCACCGGCCACTACACGCTGCACTTCTTGCTGGCTGTGGGGTTCTCGCTGCTTGCCATTTCTTTATTTCGTTAGTAAACTTACTTATTGAAGTGAAACTTCTAATGCGACTTCCAACAAGGTCGCGTTAAACTTTTAACTTTCAACGCCACGCCTCGACAAAACGTAAACCTGCTTTGAATCTTATGTCATTGTGTCAAGATCACTTTGACACTACACTTTGTGACACCTATATGTGTCGTTGGCGTTGAAAGGGTTAACGCTACCATGGAGGGGGTATGAAAGCATTAGTATATGTACTACCGAAGCAAGTAATCTCGTATTGTATATATACTAACGGATGTTAAAAACTTCGATAGTGCGATGCAGAACTCATACTGTCTGTGCAAATGTATGAGACTTGATAAAAGCGCCATCTAGTGAGTAATTTAAACACATAGATGCATAAGTAAATTTAGTTCTTTAAGTTATTGCAATAAGGTTCATATTGATGTATGTGCCTTTTTCATTTCCACATTACGAAGTTTCACTTCTTCCGCGCGGAGGAACTGCACGCACGATTTTTTTTCTTTAATTATTTCGGATCCATTTAGTTATCATTCTTCTCTTCATATTCGTAATCATTCACCTCTTCTTGCCGTCACACGGTATAGGGATGAGTGTAGAAAGAGAATATAAAGAATGCTATCGCAAACGACAGCGCGATAAACAATGCAGCCTCTGGTTCTGGTCGTAAATTTATTTCTTGGTAGATTCAATCTTCTACCGGATAACTTAGTGGTAAGTGATTCTGACTATGAAGGGTCCCGGGTTCGATTCCCAGTCGTAGTAGATTTTTGTAATAATACGAATTTTCGTTCTCGAATCTTGGAGTTTTAATATTTGAGTACATATTTATTTACATAAGTATTGTATTTTTAACTAAGGGTCTAAGCTAAGGCAATTTGTTTAAATGGTCCCACGATTACTTAAAAAAAACAATGTAAAGATTAAGCTAAAGGGAATAAACTCGTAAATGCTTTGTGTTTGATGCAATTGTTCTCTTTTTTTACAGCAATCATATGCCACGACGCGCTCATAATTTACAGTTTCAAACAACTTGTACAAGAGCAGAGCAATGCAAGATAAATACTATACTCACGGTAACCTCGCGCGGGATTGGTGGAGTTCAATTGTTTCGTTTTCTTGGCAGTGTCATGTACCTATTATCTATTATATTCATTCAAAATCAAACGTTATTTCTTTAAAAAAAAGGTTAGAATAGGCTCTTTGTGGGTTGGCTGCTGCTTTTTTAATAATTTACTAGCTGTTTCCCGCGACTCCGTTTGCGAAGAATCCGTTTATCACTGCCCCGAAGGTTACAGGATAGAAAATATCCTATTTGTTGATATAGTTTACAAATTATTTGTGTAACAAATTTTATCAGAATCCGTCAATACAAAGTACATATCCATGACATCCATACAAATTTTCGCGTTTATAATTAGTACCTGGATGACCGAGCTTTGCTCGGTATTGTTTTTTTTTGGTAAATAGTGTATTTTTGATTATAAAAATAAAATATGTTTAGATAGGAATTACATTACATTCTGATGAAATAAGAATAATATTTTTTAATCTTATCGACATAAACCATCGATACATTACATTGTGTCACTATCTACCAAAAAAAAACAATACCGAGCAAAGCTCGGTCATCCAGGTAAAATAATAATAATATAATAATATTTTTTTCTCAAACATGCTATGAAATATTGACGTTATGTTCCTTAAAATACGCCACGAACTGTCACGTTGCAGGTGCGGCTAGACGAGAGGTCAATAATGGAATTTCATACAACATTGCTGGCCAAGGCCAGCAAAGTGATCGTCTATTGTTTTATGTGACACAGCACCATGACGTTTAATAGGTCGACGTGGTCGACGTGGATGGATGGATGGATAGATGGATGGATGGATGGATGTTGATGGATGTTGGTTGATGGATGTTGATGGATGTTGATGGATGTTGGTTGATGGATGTTGATGGATGTTGGTTGATGGATGTTGATGGATGTTGTTGGATGTTGATGGATGTTGATGGATGTTGATGGATGTTGATGGATGTTTATGGATGTTGGTTGATGGTTGTTGATGGATGTTGGTTGATGGATGTTGATGGATGTTGGTTGATGGATGTTGATGGTTGTTGATTTATGTTGATGGATGTTGATGGATGTTGATGGATGTTGATGGATGTTGATGATGTTGATGGTGATGGTGATGGTGATGGTGATGGTGATGGTGATGATGATGGCGGTGATGATGGTGGTGATGATGATGATGCATGTTTGAGAAAAACTCTATACAAGCCTTGGCCACGAACAGGGATTGCCGGCCTCGTATCTCTAGATGGCCTCGTTAACACTCGGCCATCTATAACTACTCGGCCGGCAATCCCCTATTTCGCGGCCGCTGCAGTAATGTACTATTAATCTTATCGGCTCGCAGTGTTGCCAACTTTGTGGATTTTCCATTAAGGGTGAGGCCACACGAGAGTAATTTTGTAAGTTGTGAGCGGCAGAATTTCGGTTGCGCCATACATTGTGTCACGTGAGTGTCACGTGGTGGTCCGCATATTGTATGGCGCGAACCGAAATTCTGCCGCTCACGACAAAAACACGGGTGGGGGTGGGGGTGATAGGGGTTGAGGTGGTGCGGGGGAGGGTCTGTGGGGGGCAATAAAGGGGGGATGAAAATTTCATTGATTTTGCCGTAGGATGCACCGTTTTCAAGATATTTGACAAAACTCCGGTTCTCCTCCGATCACCGAGGTTAAGCAACGTCGGGCGCGGATTATGTATGCGACTGTGCATATTTGGATTAAAATCACTCGTCTGATATTGTGATATTGTGATATTATTATGAAACGAACGGAGTAATTGACAACCACACTCGTGTTTTAATCCCTCTCATTATGCAACAGTCACATAAATGTAGTACCTAGTAGTGGAAAATTTAGCGATTTTGAGTCTGGAATGGTGGTTTTAAAAGATAAATCTTGTGGAAAGCTATTATAACTGTTGGCAACACTGAGTCAGTAGTAGTTATTATGAAACTATAATACCTGGTTTACACGATCGCCTCGTTACCTTGCCTCGTGCCTCGTCTCGTCGTCTCGCTCCGGACGCGAGCCTCAAAATCAAGGCAAATGACGAGACGAGGCGCGAGGCGCGCCTGTTCACACTCTCGTCTCGTGGCTCGTCCCGCAGTTCGTCTCGCCACTCTTACGCGAGTGTAAGTAAACCAAGTATGATAATAGCCATATTCGTGGCTAGCGGCTGGAGCCGCGCGCGGCTCGGCTCGCGTCAGTGGCGACAGTCGCGAGCCGCGCGCGGACGTTATATAATATACTCTGTGGTACGGCTCGTACGGCTCGATTCCGATGCAGTGGACGCTTAGCTCTAGAGTTGCGTTGCTTAACAACGCCATCTATTGTCAAGTAGTTTTAGTGTTGCTGTGCTGGTTAAGCAGTTACTCAAAAAGTTTTTTTTCTGTTCTGTGCTCCCAATAATACTTTTTCTCACAAAAAAGTTACTTTTTCTCCCAAAAGAAGAAACTTGACGTTTTCTCATGAAAAATAAACTTGAAAAAAAAAAACAAAAAACTTTAAAAATAACGTGGAATCGAACCGAGGTCGGCTGGATCCGCGACCACCCGATATCTACTGTGCTATTATGATCTGCTCAAGTCCGGCAAAATTTAGCTTTGTATTCTAATGCAAACAAAAATAGCCGGAAAACACGAGTAAAAGCGGTTTTCTGAAAATGAATCATAGCTAGATCAGTTTTTCATCCCCGAAAACCCCCACTTACCATATTTCATCGAAATCGTTGGAGCCGTTTCCGAGATCCTGATTATATATATATATATACAAGAATTGCTCGTTTAAAGGTATTAGATTAGATTAGCAAGATTTTACATCGGCCACGTTTTCTGTACTCTCTTTTAGAAGCATTTAGATTTAAGTCGAATACTAGCGCAGTCTAAAGTTCTAGATTGCTGGATTTAATTAACTAAACGTTTCAGCTACACTGTAAGCTGTTAGTAGACGATACTAAACTTAACTGTAAAGAAACCAGTTGCCCGTTAACTTTTAGATTACAGTTAATCACCGATATTTAAGGCCCTACTGAACTTTTGACGCATTTATTGCATTCATTTAATCTCGTGCTGTATCATTACTAGCAAAGCTATAGTCCTAAAATTCGTGTAAGATATTTGAGAATTCACTCTAATGCAAGTGTTTATCGAAACACGATTACTTGTAGTTCGCTCGATAGAAAAAAATCCAAAGTAGTCTCTAAAAAAATTAAATAAATTCGTAGTACTTACGACTTAAATACTGCACGGCAGGTCATTTTTGAATGTTAATAAAACAAGATGTTTTCTAGGGCGTAGTGTTGCTACATTTTTGAAATGTGTATTTGTTTTAGAAATACGATGAAAATACCGTATTTAGGTATTTTCATCGTATTACTAAAACAATAAGTAAGATATTAGTAAGATTACTGAATGCTCGTTGATTTTTGCAAGTTTACAAGCTTATACAGGTTAATTCAGGAGATATTATCGGGATAGGTAATCGGGATGGGTGGGAGGAAGCGTTACGGTGAAGGAAACATCATGTGGAAACTAAAAGGTAGTTAAAATTCAATGGTGTGTGTGTAGCTCACAATCTGCACAGGGCCCATGTGGGAACTGCGGCTCAAGCCCTCTCATTCTGAAAGGAGGCCTATGTCCTGCTTGCAGTGGGGCGTGTAGCTGCTGGGATGGTGATGATGACAATTTGCGATATTTCTACATTTCTATTAAATTTAAGGAAATTTGATGAAATTGGCCGCGTCGTTCATGAGGTGAGGCTAGAGACGAATTTATAAAATAAATTATCGTTCACCGCTTAAATTAGAGTGGCTGCTGCAGTGAAAATGCTTCGCATAAAATTTCGTTTTGTCATTGCCTCTAATCAATTTGAGATTAATTTTCGTCCGTTAGTAATCCCATGATGTTTCATAAGCCTTAAACAAACTTTTGCGGGTAACAAATACCTACACGTACAGTCAAATCGCTCATGTAGAAGAACACTGACATAATCACTAGTATTGATAACCAAGGGTGGAAAGTTCCACATTTAACCCGAGATATTTCTCCAATAGTTCGAGGGGAAATGGGTAATTTTCACCCGAGTTAGACACTCTACTTTTCATTTCGACTGTGAGGAAAGTAAAATACTACAAAAATGAGAATAATAATAAATTGAATTTACTTATAGCCAAATGAAGAAGTTTTGACCTTTATTACTTATTTATATTTTTCTTTCACATTTTCACGAATGACTTCCATCTCTTTCTTAACATAACTAAAGAATGAGATGGAATATTTTCGTGACGTAATAAAGATCAAATTTCTTGTTTCAAACGGATGTTCGGCGTACAACCTCCAGTGTTGTGTACTAGGGGCGTTCAATAAAAAGTGAGAATGATTATGTTATAAACAACTTTTACTAAATGTCATTTTATTTTTCGACATAGTCACCTTTTAGCATAATACACTTAGTATATCTTTTTTCTAAACTTAAAATTCCATTTTTAAAAAAGGTCTCATCTTGAGTACTTAAAAAAATCTTGTACTGCAGCGACTACCGCGTCGTCGTCTTCAAATTTCTGGCCTCTCAGGTATTGTTTCAATCTCGGAAATAGGTAGAAATCACTGGGAGCGAGATCTGGCGAATACGGAGGATGCTTAAGGATATCGAACCCAGCATCACGAATTGCAGCCATTGCAACGGCGGACTTGTGTGCCGGGGCATTGTCCTGGTGGAACAGCACAACTTTCGAGAGTTTACCTCGCCGTTTTTCGCGGATCTCATTGCGCAATGTTGCTATTTGTTTGGCGTATAAAGTGCCCGTAATAGTGGCTCCATGCTCGAGATACTCAATCATTAATACCCCTTTACCATCCCAAAAAACAGAGCCCATGACCTTACCGGCAGATGGGCTCACCTTGAATTTCTTCGGAGTTGGAGATGATGGCCTTTTCCATGTCATAGACTGCAGTTTCGTTTCTGGGTCGTAATGATGGAGCCATGTTTCGTCCATTGTTATAAATCGCGGCAAAAAAAGTTCCCGGTCTTGCTGCATCAGGTTCAAAGCTTCTTGACAAATCTCTAGTCTAGTTTGTTTTTGCGTGTCAGTAAGCATTCTTGGTACCCAACGCGCAGATACCTTTTTCATACTCAAGCGTTCATGTAAAATATTATTCACGCTCCCCGTTGAAATCTTTACATTTTCAGCAATAAAACGAACCGTGACACGACGAGCCGCCAAAACTGAGTTTTCGACTTTTTCCACAATTTCTTCAGTTACTGCTGTAGTAGGGCGTCCGGAGCGGGGGTCGTCCATTGTCAATGTTCTTCCACGTCTAAATTCGGCGCACCAACGTGCGACTGTCGAATACGGAGGAGCATTAGACCCTAAAGTGTCCCGCAAATCCAAATTGACTTGGTCCGTAGAAAAATTTTTCAAACACAAGTATTTGATAACGGCGCGCAGTTCAATTTTCTCCATTTTCGCTAACGTACTCAATAGCATTGCAAAGAAATTACCGTATATTTTTTTAAACAAAAGACAGTTAGTTTTTTTTTCATAGCAATCTGCTAGATAGATTAGCTTTACCGGCCAGTATTTAATTTCGTAATATTAAAAGAGTTTGCATCTAATTCTCACTTTATATTGAACGCCCCTCGTATAAGCTCCTTGGTCACGACGTGCATCTAGATGGCCATGCCGAAATGTGAAAAAAGTGTCATTGACGTAACTGAATAATTAATTATCTTCGACTCCGTGGCTAATCGTAAAAATTAAAAAAAAATTCTTTCCACCCTAGAGATGAAAACGCAATTTTCCACCCGGCTATCTACCCGTGAAAATTTAACTTTCCGAACAGGAGAGATGAAAAAAATATTGTCATTTCAAAACTAAACTTTATGTAATAAATAAGAAAAAAAGTTGAGTTTTGAAATAACAATATTTTTTTCATCTCTCCTGTTCGGAATGATAAATTAAAAAAATTACAGTATCCTCAAAATCCGCAGAAACCGTTTTCGCTCGTCTTTCATTAACCGTACAGCTAAGGAGTGGAGTTCCCTGCCTGCGACTATGTTCCCTGATCTCTACATTTTGGCTGTTTTCAAGTCTAGGGTGAATGAGCATTCACTGGCATTCATCTTCGCTTTCCATCAGGCGTGGTGGATTGTGTGGAAAAAGATTTTGTAATAAAGAAACAAATTGAAAAGTGTCGTAAAATAGAGTATAATATACATAAAACACTTAAAAATAATTCACATATCAATTCTAGTACTGTTTATTATTAAAATGAAGTAATACCAAACTGCTACATAGCCAAATGTTACTAATAGACATGATAAACCAAATCCAACGCCATTGGTATTACAGCACTGCCGATTAACAAACACACAGTAGAGAGAAGCCATTAAATTAAATAGAACATATAAAGATAAATGTACGAGAATAAACCACAATGAAACAATAATTGTGGTCTGGTTTTCTTTCCAAATGCCTATGATAAGGATCGTGCCTGCAATCAAGCATATTGAGATGATACCACACACCACCATCAAGTAAATGAGGAAGTCAAATTTCTTAGCGTAGACTTCTTTCCAAAGTTTGAAATTGAGACAAAAAGATAGCACGAAATAAGCACCAAAAGTTCCGTATATTAAAGTACACACAGCTATAATCTTAGAGCCTTGCTTAGCAGGTAAGCAATACAGAAACTCCTCCACATAAACATCAACTTCATCCCATATGAAATATTTCATCTCTGTTTACATTCATCAGATGTACATCTGAAAGTTTTCAATGGGCTTTGCGTTTCATCAACTTTGCCAATTACGATCTTCTTAAGAAGTAGAAGTCTGTATGTTTCGTTCAATCGTTCAAAATTAACATGTTTATTTTATTTCGTGTTTTCTTTCGGTTTGATACTTTGTGTTGTCGATTGACAGTTTGACGTCCAAAGTATTGTCTCGTCATATTATTGGTTGTATTTTTGCAACAAAAAGGTATGACTCAAAATTTTTATTATGCTCATGTTTTGAGTTAGCTAAAATTTTTCCAACGTTTTCTTTTTAATCTAGTTAATGGGAATTTCTTGTGTTTCTCCAAATAATTCGCTCGGGTAACATAATGGTTTCCCTAATGGTTTGGTGTCACGGTAAAGGATTTTAAGGTTCTCGGCTAATATCGTATTATATCAGAATGGCATTAATACCGAGGTAGCACACCAACCAGCTACGTGTAAGAGCGGCCAATTAACCTTGTAACGTAATATGGATCATAATTAATCGCGAGCTTTCCTCGTAACTTTGTCTACGTTCTGCGAGAACTTTACTCTTTTACGGAACAAAAGTAGCCTATTTAAACTAAGGATAGTTAAGTTTTCAATTAGTGAAATATTTTTTGGAATCAGTTCAGTAATTTCCGAGACCTCTTTGAACTGTCTATTTAATTTTTATTTTCCATAGTATTTTTTTTAATTGTTTTATCAGGTTTTATCATTGTGTTGTTCAATAAAAAGTCATTGTACACATATTATTGTCTAGATTAGTATTATAAAGAGAAAACCTTTGAATGTGTTTATTTGTTTGTTTGTACTGGATATGAATAAAAACGATTGAAGCAGTTTTAAAAATTCTTTCACTTCAGGAATTCGAGATACCCAACTGTAAGTCTGTAACTTTTAGGGTACCTGGGGCGCCAGCGCGTCCACACTTCGAACCACGGCATTATCGTTGGTGTACTCGACTGCTGAGTACTGCTCGGCGGCCTGGTTGAACAGCGCCCACACTTCTGCAATTGATGTCCAACTGAACCACACGATGCGCCTTATCACCGGCTGTCTTAAATCGACTCCCACATACTGGTTGCCGGCACTCAGCCACATTCTACCGCCACACTCGCGCAGGGAGAATTGCCTCAACCGCGAGCTGACTAAAATTCGATCAAACGCGGAGCTGCCCATACACCACGACCTTGATAAGTTCAAGGCCACTAGGCTAAAGTCTCGCCACCCTCCCGCGCTAAAAGTTCATGACCCAGAGCCCGAGAAAACCCTGCTTGATTCCTGGACAGCAGATTGGGAATCTAGGCATTTACCCGTGGACCTATTCGAGCTTGATGTTAAGTGCCGGCCAGCGGGTTTTGAGGAGCCCCGGCGTGTCTGGTGGCTGCTGAACAGAATCAGGACAGAGGTTGGTAACTGTGCGTCACTGTGGCACAAATGGGAGTGGTGCGAGTCGCCACGGTGTCAGTGTGGCTGCCCGGAGCAAACAGTCCGACATATGGTCTTTGAGTGCCCAATCACCAAATTTAGCGGGCTAGCTGCAGACTTTAAGACCCTCTCGACAGATGCACTAGCATACCTAAAATCTAGTTTATTAAATATTTAGTTTAAGTAGAGAACCAGAAGCCATACGATAAATAAATAAATAGGGTATCAATATACAAATTTTAACAGACTTACAGCTGGGTATCTCGAATTCCGAGGTGAACTTACTATAATGACTGGACTAAATACAAATGCCTCACTAAAGACAGAGGCCGTATTGTCTAACGCAGACGCTTGCCTTCGCTTTCACCATCTCTTTCTGTCATCATGTTATACCGTTTGAGAGAAAGAAATAGTGATTGCGAAGGCAAGCGTCAAAAGCGTTAGAAAATAAGCCTGCAGGTCTCTATACCATTCAATTTGTATGCTACTTAGGCATCTACTTAACACAATAGCGCCATTTCTATTTAGATTCTTCATTGAGTAGGTTATATACTCGGCGTCAAAAATATCGCCCCTCCTATTTGTGCACTTTTTTCCGAAACGCTCTGATTCACAAGCCATTATTGTTAATTTAAAACACATTAAACGTGCTTTTAATTGATACTAAATAATATTAATTAGGTAACATAATTTCGCTAAGGTCTAGGATTAGCTTGAATCTGATTTTCGCGGAGGGGCGATATTTTTGACGCCGAGTATTTTATCCCGAAAACGTGTAAACTTCCACCGGAACGCAGACGAAGTTGTCAGTAACAGCTGGTATTGTATCGTATTGCTCAGAAATCCCATCATCAAAATTAAATGAAATTCCAAATACAACCGACTGTCATAAAACGCCATTCATAATCGTATCAATCCCGTTCACCAGAGCAATTAATACGACGTCTATCCATTCAACTGTTCATTCGCTAAATGCATTTCCTAATTACCAGCTAGAGTACAAAACTGTGTGACGCCCAAAATCCTTTACCGTGTGCCTGTTACGCACATTAGTGTTCCTGCTAAACGCGACAGTATAAATAACCGCCAAAGAGCGTTACCACGTCGCATCGCTAACGGGAATGACACGGTATTGAACGAATGGAATGAATGGAACTCCGCAATTAGTTAGCGAATGATTTAGTGCGTGATTTTGACTAAAATTTTCGATTGATTTAGCCTTTGCGAATTAGGTTCGATTTGGACTAGCGCTTGTGCAGCCGATAGGATGATGGTTGAATTATTGTGAGCGCTGATTTTCTAGGATATTTGGAGTTCGTTTTAATTAAACGTGTTTGCAGTGATCAGAGGTCTTATTGTCTAACGCACTTGGAATCACAATCGTTTTAACATTTATCTCTGTAACATGGTAAAGGATGAGAATAGAAGGAGAATGGTGAATGTTATAGCGAGCGTCCGTGCGTTAAACAATAGGACGGCCTCAGATTATGCAAAATTTTGGGTTTGCACTTGCTCACTGTTGTTGATATTTATTTATATGAATAAGATTACGGTCAATGATTTACATTGTACAACTACTTATTAAAAGTAAATTAGGCTTTCACTAGGTAAATAAATTGTTTTTAAATGGAGTCACTGGCAAGACACAATGTTCAATTAAACACAAGAAAGGTTTTTTTTACTTGTCTCCTTTTTTGGCGCGCACGGCGCACTTTGTTTCATATTTTCCTAATATGAACTGCTAAGAAATATAATTCGCTTTCGTCGTCTGTATTACCAGATAAATACAACCTAGGTCTCTTCAAGGCTAGAGTGATTGTTACTGAACTAGTGAGATACACCTTTGGCCTCATCTGCACTTTTCACTAGGTGAGACAAAGGCCAATCACTGGTCAGTTTTATTTAAAAAAAAATGGAATACGGCACTTTAAACGCTTCAGAACACCATTCGATAATGCTTTCAGAATTGGGATTGTCTAAAAAAAAATACCAATGTTTTTTTTGTATATAATATTCAATTATAAAAAACTTATTTAAATATTTTATCATTTAGATCACTACTTATTTTTAAATTAATTATTGAAACTATTTTGGTTGATGGCGTCAGATTAATAGATCCCACAGTAAATTATCTAAATCTATCTAAATGTGTACGATAAGATACGACATACAACCCCTGTAATTATTTTTTTGTAAATGCACCACATTTTATTAAAATTAAATAACTACAGAAAACGATTTAAAAAAACATTTATTTCGAAATGGTTTTCGATTTACTATATACGAGTATACTGCACAAACTTAAATACGTATTGTAGAATGCCGCAAAATCCAATAGTCTTCCCATCCCCGCTTTGGGTCATTATTGTCCCAAAAATTGCGTCGCATCCCGACACACGTACAGAAGCTCATTTATCAAAATCGGTGTCGACGCGTCGAGCCGACGAGGTGACAAGTATTTACTGTTTTGGAATTGCTATGCGTGACAATACTAACATGTGTTTATGTTTTTTGCGAAGTAATGTTGGTGTAACAGTTTGATTTGTTTCTTTGGAGACAAAATATGAGAGTATTGATGCGTTGTAGGTTTAAATGTTTTAAAAATAGTTGTGTTACTTCAGATGTAAGTATGTAACTTAGTAACACTGTAGTACTGTTTGAATAAAACATTTACCTTGTTGAAGTTCTTCCCGAATTCTTCTCCACAAGGTTTCTCCGTATATTTCATTTTAAATACAAACTGAAATATAGATGCACAGAAAAAACCCCAGAAAAAAGACCGACGCTGGGAATCGAACCCAGGTCCTCAGCATTCCGTGCCGCGTGCTATGCCCCTACACCACCACTGGTCAGGAGTTTAGACACAATTTTTTCCCATACATCGCACATCTCAGTCCATTAACTAATCACATTTCGCAGTGATACAGTGCCATCTATGTTACACCCTCATCGAGAGACGTCAACACTCCTTCGAAACTAACCGCTCACCCGGACAAGAGATGTCGCTACTAAGGCCACTAAGTTTGCTATGAAATATCTTTTTGTATTTTTATTTTTTCAACTTCATTTCTTTTTACATTTACGCTCATCCCGTGAAATCCATAATATTTCATACTAAATACAAACTGAAACATGGATGCATAGAAAAAAACCCCAGAAAAAAGACCAAATCGCTGGGAATCGAACCCAGGTCCTCAGCATTCCGTGCCGCGTGCTATTCCCCTACACCACCACTGGTCAGGAGTTTAAACACAATTTTTTTCCATACATCGCAAAACTCAGTTAATTAACTAATCACATTTCGCAGTGAGGATGACCGTAAAAGTAAAAAGAAATGAAGTTGAAAAAATAAAAATACAAAAAGTTACTTCATAGCAAACTTGTTAAGGTTTCTCCGAACCGGTGGTATTATTCTTCAATTTTTATAAGTGCTTGTTATAATTATAACCTGATTTGAATAAATATATTTTTACTTTGAATTCACACACACGTACACATGCGAAGAAATTGTGTGTGTGAAGTTCCCAATCAGCACTGGGCCCGCGTGGGAGCTATGTCCCAACTCCCAAGCTATTTAATTCTGAGAGGAGGCCTGTGCCCCGCAGTGGAACGTTGTATAGGCTATGATGACGATGATGATAATGACTTTTACTCTAAATGGGGGTAAATTTTGTTCAGTTTTAGGTTTCTTAAAACAGATTTAACACTCCCTGCTATGGGATTCGCCGGCACCCCCAATATTTCTGTTACCACCATCAACTACCATCTGTTTTCGGGGTCCAGCTCTTAGAATAACTACAACTGCAAGTTGTGATTCAAGTTCCACGCGTAAAAACTTGGGGTATAGCAACCGCCATGCCTTCTTGAACTTTTAACTCTAACACTGTTCAAGCGGCTAAAAAGGCGGATTATACAAACTCCGAGTCAAGTTTTAACCCAGACTTAAGTAGTGTCAAAATCTACGGAACTGTCAACCATAACCCCCAAATGCCCCAAATAAATAAAATATAAATATAAATATAAATAACCAGGGGGGTTTCACTCCGCAGTTTAGATATGTTCGGCCGACGCGCCTCCCGGGCAGGCGTATGGCAGTAGGTTGTCGCTCGGCATTCGGCTAGCCGTGTCGCGCGTAATTTAAGTATCTTTTTTTCTGTGATTTTTGCAACAAACAATGACTTCTAAACGATCTTATAAATATTCTGTATAAAAGATACTGTTGCGTTTAAAGGTAGTTTACTGAATTAATACACACTGTTATCTTTCTTGATTTATATACCTACCTAAATATCGGCGAGTGGGAACCCTGTGCTCTTGATTTCGGGTCAGCGGTGCCCAACGAAATATGAACGCTCGTATCACACGATAAGTTTCAATTTCGCGTGCAAGTAGTTAACGGTCGTAAGAGTAGGCAAATTTTTATACCTTTTTTTTTGTTCTACGTGATATCATGCGATCAGCCTAATGACTATGAGCAGATAAGTTGCGTGATGTATAGCGTGTAGAGTGAGTTCCCCAGTGGGAGCTCCTCTATCTGTGGCTGAATCTTCAGGTTAGTTGATCCAGTTCTAGGATTCTGCGCCTCTTAAGACGTCTTATCTGGTCAGGTTCAGTAAGTAAGCCTGCCAGCTGGTTTGGGTTTGGGTAGCTGGTTTTTATACCTAAAGTTGACTTTTGTTCGAGAGGGATCCTTCTGTACGTTAGTACTAACTATTAGTTATTCTGTGCCATAACCCAAGGTTAACGATTTAATTCCTCAACCCTAGACCGTGGAAACGATCCTAAGCTAAGTGTGAGTTGTCCCAAGTTGCCATAACTACAACCAATGTTTTACCCTGATGAATATCTCTTCTGTAGCATTAGTGCTGCTGCCTATAGCAAACTGAGGCGCTACTACAAAATTCGAAAATCGAAATTCGTATCGTATTATCCCTCTCACTCTCGTGTCAAATCATATTAGCGTGAGCGGGACGGCACGAAACGAAGTTCGAATTATGCACTTCGTGGTAGAGCCTCTGGTGCCATCAATGTGAATATTTTTTACCCTGATCATCATCATCATCATCATCCCAGCCTTTATACGTCCCAGTGCAGGGCACAGGCCTCCTCTCAGAATGAGAGGGCTTGGGCCGTGGTTCCCACCCTTATAAGTTTCTTTTACTGTCCGCATAGTGTCTCTTCTGTCGCTTTAGTACTGCTGCCTATAGTTTCTGCACGTTCCCCATAGTAAGTTGGTGCAAGCTTCACTATAAATGAAAACACAGACCTGAATAACAACATATCCAACATTTGAAGAATTTTATATTCCTTTGAATCATAAATATTTGCAACGTAAAATCGAGGAATTGTTGGTTGCCTTGATTCCAAAGGATTTGCAAAGAATTCTGAACACAAACGGATGCAAGTGCTCAGGACGCGACCCAGATGTATCAAGGTATTTACTTTTATCTATTATTGTGACTAGTTGACTGGTGGTACTTTTTAACCCCGACACAAAAAGAGGAGTGTAATAAGTTTGACCGCTACGTCGGTCTGTCTGTCTGTCTGTGGCATCATAGCTCTTAAACGGGTGAACCTATTAGGATGCGGTTTTTTTATTTTCTTGGCGATGGTTTTCAGATACGTTTCATCAAAATTGGTTCAGCCGTTTCAAAGTTATCAGCACTTTTACTAGCTGCGGAAACATATAATAATATGTGACCTCATTGAGTTGGGGGTTTTTGTAGACAATAAGTAGGTATGCCTTTTTAAAAGCTTTATTAACTTGCAATGTATCTATGGTATCTATGTATGAACGATGGGCTGCAAAAGTATATGGACAATTGGACACCTCGGGGCGATAAACGCGTGAGCAGTGTTAGTGTTTGATCGTTTGAGTTCATCAAACATCAACGATCAAACACTGCTCACGCGATTATCGCCCCGAGGTGTCCATGCACTTTTGCAGCCCACGTATGTACGGGTCAAATGTTGCAAGTTGAATTTGACCCACTTCCAGTGGTCGGATTTACTTGAAATTTGGTATACTTATGTAAGCTAGATGACAATGCAAGTATAGTCAACAACAAATACAGTCGGCGAAAAAGCTTGCATTGAAAATGAAATTTTTAACAAAAACTTACTAGCTTTTAAATTTTAAGCATACATTCGTACAGTGTTGTTTTTTTTTGACAGTTTCGTAAATAGTTTTTGTCTTAGTTCAATAGGTTACCAATCGGGATCGTCGGTAAGTACCCAAGATATACACAATAATCATTATTACGAGTATGTTGTCTCATTCTTTATATTATTTAGTTCATAGAACTAGAAATTTGAAAGAAAACACAACACGTATAAAAGTTTGGCATAAACTAAGGTGACCATGCAAATTGAATACTACAATTTTTTGACTCCTATCATATATCTTGCCCTACTAATATTATAAATATGAAAGTTTTTGAAGATGTTTGGATGTATGAATCTTAACGTATAGATAATATATAAAGATCTGGATTGAGACATAGAATATTAAGCAGGGATCGGAAAAACATCCGTCATTTAGAAAAACTATCCCTGTTTCTTATAGTAGAATCTTCCTAATGATGCCATAATATTATGCTTGACATCTGTAGACTGAAAACGAACCACTTCAACTCCTAAATAAGTCCTAAATTGTTGTCTTTGTATATTACTAAGTGAAATAGCGGGCGTTTTTCCAACCATTGATACTAAGACACGGGGCGCGATGATCATTGAATCGAAAAACGTTGAAGTCCATAATATGTACCTCGGTTTTCATGTTTATTATTAACTTCATCGCGCAATCAATAGACGGCCTTGTCCTAGAGAAAATCGTGCTTTAAAAATGTCACTCTAAGATTGTTAATGTTTTTCGCGAGGGTCTAACTGGAGTGAAGCTAGTATATTTAAAGCCCGACCAGGAAATTAAAAAGCCCTGCTCTGGGGGCGTTAAATTAGCAATAATTATAGCAACACTGTACCTACCTGTCATGTTGACAACAAGGTCGGTTATGTTATTTAGAGGAATAGACTCCAATCCTTCAGACTTTCTCTCTGACAAATACTTCGTCATCGTCATCTATACATACAGGGTTATATGTAATTCACTAGCATCCTTTTAACCCTAAACTCCTACCACTTAAACAAATGTTTTTTGTTTTACGGCTTTTGTCATAACTTAATATTTATGGTGTAATAACGTTTTGAAAATTTGAGATTACCTCTTATTTTTACGATACTCTGTGTATTTGTATGGGAAAAAAGTGCTTCATTTTAAAAAGTCGTAGAACAAAAAACATTTGTTTGAGTTATAGGAGTTCAGGGTTAAGAGGATGTCAGTGAATTAAAAATAACCCTGTATAATAAATCTGTAACAAGTCGGTGTCTGTACATTGAAGATATTTGAGAAAAACTGTCACTAGGGCTATTTATTAGCGCAATAGAACCCAAAACAATGATTTTTAGAATTATTGTCTGTTTGTCTGTTTGTCTGTTTATCTGTTTGTCTGTTTGTCTGTGCGTTTGTGCGCGCTAATCTCAGAAACGGCTTAACCTACAAGGATGCGGTTTTCACTGATATGTTGGTATTTTCTTGGATTAACATTTAGTGTTTGTTTCATTTGAATCGGTTCACAAATAAGAAAGATACGTTTATTTTAAGAATTTATCGAACAGTTTTTAGAAGAATTGACTGACAATCGCTTCAGGAACTACTGCACCGATTTGAGCCATAATTGAAGAAAAAGCAAATTGGATAAAAAAATAAGCTGCCCAAATTACTAATTCCACGCGAACGGAGTCGCGGGCAAAAGCTAGTATTGAATATAACTTTTCGTAAATGGCTTTTAATAGTTTTCGGCACTTTAACGCACAAATAACCAAAATAGCAGATGACAATAATCATCATTAATGACGTTTTCAAAGTTACTGTTGCCAGTTGAAGAAATTAGTTCCATTAGTTTTCCGCAATATGGCGAGGGTTTTTATTTTCCTGGTCGGGCTTTAAATACAAGCTACAACAAAATTTAATTATCCTGTCCGTTTTGAATTGACTAGGTACACATTTATCTAATGTCCATAGCACACCTAAGTGGTTTATTTATTTATAATACGAGTAAATATCCGCGCAGGCCGCTTAGCCAATTTGTTGCGTGAGTGAACAAGCCGATCCCTCTGGGCCTTAGGGTGCTTAATGCAGAGGTTTCCAGAATGCGACGACAACTTTATGTTGTAGAATGTGTGGAAGTTATAAAAATGTTCTCTGGTTTTATATCTGAGAACTCACAAGTATTTTTTTTTTTTTTTTATATAAGAGGTGGCAAACGAGCAGACGGGTCACCTGATGGAAAGCGATCACCGTCGCCCATGGACACCCGTAACACGGGGGGCATCACAGGTGCGTTGCCGACCCTTTTAGGAATTGGTAGGCTCGTTTTTTAAAGTTCACCCGAGGCTGGACTAAGCAGTGATTCTTATAATAGAGAGACAGCACCAACATCGACCCTTTGACCGCCAAAAACAAACGAAGTGACACATGCTCTGTACGCTACGGAACAAACCGTCTAGTCGATAAATAGGGCTTTGTTACCATTGCAGAAGGATTTTTTTTTAATGTTGGTCATCTATAGATGACTCTGGCGTGTCAGGCATTTTATTGGCCGTCACGACTGGTTGACTCTGGCGTTCAAAGGGTTAAATAAATACATTATGACTCGCATTGTCATAGTTCATTCACCATTGCCTCTCATATTTCGTTTACAAGTTTTTTTTACCAAACACCGGCAAAATTATTAACGTGACCGTATTCCTACATGCCCGAAATGTGGCTTTTTACAGTCATGGTTCGAGATATCCATTAAAAATATCGTCATTCCCACAGGTGGCTCGTGTTTCTAAACTAAATTGTTTTATAAATGAGACTAAACAGGCATGTATTTATAATTTAATTCAGCTTTGAGATTTTTTTTTGTGAGGTCCGATATAACTTTGTCTTTTTCAGCAGTACGTTGCGATCAAAAATTTCTGGAGGATTGATCAGGAGCTCCGTGTTGCACTTGGTAGCTCATTTGGCGCGTAAAGCCAGGAGAAGTGGGTTTGAATCTCGTCCGGCACTTATGAATTTTGGGGGAATTTAAGGGATTTCTTGGTCGACTATACCACTAACATTATTTTGATCGTCCTACCCGTCTCTTTTGCAATGTCAGCACGCTACATACTAGTAAAGGCGCAGCGAGGTGAAGAGTAATCCTCACTGCACATGCTGAGCCTGAGCCTTTTGCCACATCATTGTGTATTTTTTTTGGGCAATAAAAATGTTTATTCATTTATTTAATACTTAAAAAAATGTTATAATTTGTTTCCTCGCATGATGCATCGTAAAATGTTGTATATAATACCGTGGAACGCAGGCAATTCTCAACTTATCGATCGAATGTGCACACGTCAAAGGTTTTAAAATTTCCACCTTTTATATTTTTTTATGTAGAAATACTAGCTAGGTACAGTCAAGGTGCCCACAAATATTTGACGATCGCGTACGTTCGTATTCAGATATTTTGACTTCATTGAGTGCCCCGATGTTTATGACGGAGACTGTACCATACACGAACAAATCAAGTCAACGGAACAAACAAATGACATTTTCATTCGTCAGTTCTGTTGTGTTTGTACTGGGTAGAGATCAATACTGCGGGCGAGCTCGTTCACTATTAACAGTCCCTCGAATCGGTAAAATAAAACATGACGGCACGGGGGCTACTACAAAATTCAAAATTCGAAGTTTTTATCGTGCCATCCCTTTCACTCTTATGTTTAATACTATTAGCGTAAATGGAATGGCAAGATACCAAGTTCAAAAATCGAATTGTATAACCAGCTCCGTTCGCACTCATACCCATTTTTTTGCAACTTGTGTTGTAGTTCCCGTGTGCCCCATAACCATAGATCAACAATGTACTAGCGTAACAGATCGCCAAAGAAACCGTGGTAGCCTAGCCTTCTCTCAAGCAGAAGATAGAGGGTTCGTACCCGGACTTTATCTCTGAGTTTTCGGAATTGATGTGCGAAATTACATTGAAGTTTATATACTTCATGAGATTTTCGGTGTAAGAAAATTTAAACAAGTTAGCTATGAAGTATCTTTTTGTATTTATTTTTTCAACTCAGTTTGTATTTAGTACGAAATATAAGAAAATTTAATTTCCTAAGTTCCACATAACTGTACCTCTAACAAATCAAGTTCTAGTTCTAGTCTATTGACATTTTGCTCGTTTACAAATAGCAACAATGTTTTCTGTTGCGGCATTGAAATACATTAACCTTGTTTCAATGTATCAAACGTTCTACTCGCTCCTTAAAATGTGGGGCAATTTAAGCCAAATCAAAGATGTTTGATTAAGGATTTCCCAGCATTCTAATTTTACACCAAGCAAATTCAATCCCAATCTGGAAGCCACCGTACCCTCGTAACGATATCTTCCATCATTCTTTATTACTGATCCCGTAATCCCCACAGCTTGGAACGGACTTCCTTAAGAATCGATGGGCCGATCCAAAACACCTGCTTTAATGCGACTCCCGAAGCCCTCAATAATAAAGTAATAAAAGTAAAATGAACAACTTTTCAGCCAACACCGTCAAAAGTCTCTTCGCATAATCTTACCCACTTAGCCCGGCCTCGAGCACCATTTATAAATCCATTGGCCCTCGAAAACTGGAGCAAATTATCCAATTTTTAAACATAAATTTATATTTAAGTGATATTGTGCCGTATATTACTGGAATGGTCACGATAATGTATAAATAAGTTAGAATATACTGCTGTATCGGTTCCACAATGAACAAAGTTACATAATATGGGAGCCAGTGGGGCGGTTTATGTGAATATTTTCTATTTGATGCGCGACTAAACGAGACGTTAGTGATGTGAATGCTTATCGATATTCATGAACTCTTCTTTTCTGTTTTCTTCAGTGCATCTGTGAGAGGCGTTTGCCTCTCCAAATTTACTCCCCTCGGCTCGATTTGCTGTGGAACTTCCCCAGATCAGGTCAGCGATCAAACTGAACGTTGTTACCCAAATATCTTACTGGAAGCCTGCCCACTTCTATTTTTGAGCGACGTCGCCACTCCAAGACGCACTAACAAACTAAAATTGCTTAAAAGACAATGTGGAAATCGAAAAGAATAACTTTGTTATGTCACTTAGAATGCGTAGAGGTTTCGTTATATGTATGATAACCAAGTACTCTCATAAAGCTCTCAATTAAGTATGACATAAATTACTTTTAACAACGTAACAAAAAGTTAACGACGAGGACGTGTTTGTTTTCAGCTAACCGTATAAGATGTGGGTAACTGAAGGTTACGCTTATAGGTATACTTACATAATAATTTATATGCGTTTAAGCATAATGAAGTATTTTATAAACATGTGTAAATTCACCAAACACAGTGGAGTTCATTAGGTGCATTTGTTTTGTATTCATGATTATTTATACTTTTAATAAGAGTAACTTAATTGACTGACTGACAGACAATGTAGATACAAATTAAACCACTGAATCTAGTGAGCCTTAAATAGGATATTTTCTAAATTCCTACAGAGGAGCAAGCATTTTTTTTAAATTTTCAGCTGGGGAAAACCTTTAGGTATAAGCTAGTATCTAATAAATCTCAGTTCAACCTCAGTGAGGTTTCATATCGATTCGAATCTGAAAAGAAAATAATAAGAACAAACTCTTCTAGGTGACCTCGGCCGGGCTTTTTCGATTTACTTTATTGAGATTTCTCCACACGTGGTCGTTAGAAGTTACTTGGCCGGTCGCCAGTGGGATATAAATTAACAACTTTAGTTTAAATAAGCTTGCAAGTGCTCGGATTACAGCTTACGCGAGCTCAGAATGTGGGCCAACGTACTTGGTATTAACATGATTTGTTTTACTGCTTGAGCTATATTTTTCATATGTTTAAGTAGTGCTTGTTACATGTGTTTGAAGTTATGAACATAATCTTCAAAATTTGTTTTAAAACAAAGTATTTTGTATAATTTTGACCTGTAAAGTTTAAACACAAAGTAGCGTTTGCCGTTTCTTAGTTGTGGATCGTTGTTTTACTCAACGGTAGTGATTATTGCGATCGCTTGTGATGGCTTTCAGCGTCTCTTTCTACCGTCATGCACATCTTGTGAGAGAAAGAAATGGAGAAGACGATTATGATTTCGAATGCGTTAGACATTAAGACCCCAAGTCTTTTTTGTGTGATCGAAGCGCAAAAGGTGTCCAATGATAGTAGCGTTTGGTGTTCTGTAGCATCAACCCCAAATGGATAGTAAAGTCGTGATTATGTGTATGTAGTTCCATATTGTATTTTTTTTTGTGTAATTTCTGGTGACCTAGTTGTTTTAGCTAAAGCCCCTCAAGCAGAGGATCGTGGGTGCAATCTCGGGCCTGCATCACTGAATTTTTAGAATTCATTGTGTCAACGGTTTTCGTAAGGAAACTTTTACACCCGCGCGAAGACATTCAGTAGTATGTGTGAAGTTCCCATGCCGCTCTGGGCCTAACTACAGCCTAAGCCCTCTCATTCTGAGATGAGGCCTGAGTACAGCAGTGAAAAGTGTATGTTAATGCCGAGATGATACTGTTTATTTTTGTGTGGCTCAACATATTCTCGCATATTCTTCTCACTTGGAAAGAAAAACATCGATATCGACATTATTACACGAACACCCATCATTATCTACCAGGTCATTTTATCGTACGAGATGTGCGCGTCTATGGCGTAATAGTATTGCTTTTATTATGATTAATTTTTCCGAGAAAATATATATTTTACGATCATATTACTTACGGAACACGAGAACATGTGGCACCTTTATGATCCAACTAAGGAGACAAACACTTTGGTTTAGAACAGGTGAGAGGAGGTATACAATACAATGTATAGTAATGAACTTTTTCATATCAGAGAGCAATATTAAGACAAGGCGATGATCCTTATCAGCTGAAAGAAATATCCACTCTTGAAAAAAGGGCTATCCTCCTTTGAAAGTCTCAATGAACGACAGCAGTTGTCTGGGCAATCAGTGATTGGCCGCAACTCTAGAGATGTCGTCGGTCTACTTAGTAGGAGGCCTGAATACGCTGCGTCTCCCTGTTAGTGGTCGCCACTCAAGAAACTTTAGTTAAAACCCGACCAGGAATATTATGATGATCATGCGCCATGTTGCGGAATTTTGTTGGAACTAATTTCATACGCTAGTCATAATTTTAATGACAGATTGTCATTGTTGTCAGTGTTGATATTGAAGCGGTTTATTGTGCTTAATATTAAAAAAATAAATGTCAAAAATGCCCAAAATTATACATAGTCAAAAGCGAAACATTGTGAGTAATATCTATAATAAACTAAAGACAGACAGACAGACGGACAGACGGACGGACGGACGGGCGGACGGAAGGACGGACGGAAGGACGGACGGACAGAGAAGTCTCAGTAATAGGGTCCAGTTTTTACAAGGATACGGAACCCTAAAAACCAGTTATATGTGGGAAGAAAATGTCTTCCTTGTTGGCTACTGGTTAGTTAATTATCTGTGAAGAACAAAGGGCTTGGCGGGGTGTGTAATGATAGATATAACAACATTTGATATAATTTTAACATTTGGTATAATGCTACATTTGACATAATTCGATTTACTCGAGAAGTAAACATTCTACGATTCTTTTATAAAATAAACTAACCTAACCTAACCTAATAAAGGGTCGGCAACGCACCTGTGATGCCCCCCGTGTTACGGGTGTCCATGGGCGACGGTGATCGCTTTCCATCAGGTGACCCCTCTGCTCGTTTGCCACCTCCTATATAAAAAAAAAAATGCGTATCAAATAGAATTAATATCAATCCTCCGAAGTTTACTTTTTGAGTAAATCGCATTATATCAAATGTAGCATTATACCAAATGTTACAGTTATATCAAATGTTGTTATATCTATCAAGGCGCACCCGGCTTGGCGGCGTTAGTCTAATTCCTTCACTCCTTTAATTGATCTTTAACCGAAGTTTTTACATTAGAATACATACATAAATCCTCCTCCTAACAAATCCTCGGTACATACATTTTTATTAAATTTGCTTACAATGTCGTGATCTAGCGCAAGAACTATAGTCACGGACATAGCTCGAAGAATCTCTAGACTAAAGTGGCAGTGGGCAGGGCACATCGCTCGTAGAACTGAAGGCCGATGGGGCCGAAAGGTTCTCGACTACCGTCCGCGGACCGGAAGAAGCAGTGTAGGTAGGCCTCCAACAAGATGGAGCGACGACCTGCTGAAGGTGGCGGGAACGCATTGGATGTGGATGACGCAGTGCCGATCTGTTTGGCGAGCCTTGGAGGAGACCTATGTTCAGCAGTGGACGTCTTTCGGCTGAAATAATGAGGTTAAAATGCACCTTTGCTCGATCTAAGGCAGGTCTTATGTCGGGACGCCATTTTGCTCGGCTAACGTCAAGCACGTTGTTAAAACTTCCAACGTCGTAAAAAGCTATCGTGAAATAAATACCCTGTCGCCGTGATGCCATGAGCTTAATTCCTTATCTGTAAACGCTATCCGTATTACTATACAGGTGAAATGGGATTCCAAGTCAACTAGAATGACAAGCATGCCACAGATTATACAAAAACCGGCCAAGTGCAAGTCGGACTCGCGCACGAAGGGTTCCGTACCATTATCTATAAAAAACGGCAAAAAACACGTTTCTTGTATGGGAGCCCCACTTAAATATTTGTTTTATTTTAATTTAATTATTTATTTTTAACGTGAATAACTAAATATTCTGTGAATATTTCAAGCGTCTACCTGGTCCTGTTTCCGTTCTAAATCACGTTTGAGCCCCTTTAAATATTTATATTATTCTATTTTTTAGTATTTGTTTTTATAGCGGCAACCGAAATACATTATCTATGAAAATTTTAACTGTCAAGCTATCACAATTCATGAGATACAGCCTTTTTGCCGACTTACAGAGTCTCGTGTCTTTAATCTATAGTAACTCAATGATGTTCCGGACGTTTCAGTGAGAAAACAAAAATAATAGCCGAAAACTTGTAAAAATTCAAGGAGCATCTTAACAAAACTACAAATAATATTAAAAAAAGCATTACAACTTTAATATACTTATCTTAAAAAGTCTCCTATGGCATAGCGCCAAGGTTTGCTAGAAGTGTTCTTTAGATAAGCAATGTCAATTCTTCGAGATGGGAAAGAAATCCCGGAAACTTTCGGAAAATACCTCATGCAATCGAAAAAGATAGCAATAATCAGATACGTAATAAAAGCCCCAGGCTTATATTTAGTTTGCGTTATAATGAAAATCTCAGGCCGTCGATGGCCGTGACAAGGGTAGCGTATTTTGAAAGCTCATTGCGACGCTTAATCGATCCCTTGATTCCTGAAACGGGTCACCTTATTGTATAATGTTGTTCGGTAATGCGCAATTTCGAATACGACGGCTTAATAGGGGTCACGATGTGTTTTTTCGAAAATAATAAACCAATTATGAGACCTCAGTATTCCGCTTTGTTTTATTTTACCATTGCTTTCACTGAAATATTTACGGCAAATAAAGAAATACTGCACGAATCAGAATATGATAGTTGCTAAGTGTAAGAGACATTTTTCAAGATCAAAAAGGGAAAGAGACTACGACAAGCACTTTCAAGTTACATTCATTTTATTGTAATAAATACGTATCTTTGTGAAGACGAAGGTATAAGAGTTTTCACTTTTAATGCTCGTTAAATTCGTCGTTTGAGGAGAGCACGTAATGCTCGTGAGACAGGTTAAAACGGGATAGCGTGGAATGGTTACTGCACTGACGAGCAAAAATAATGGGTCAGTTTCCGTACAATGTCTACATTTAGTTGGCCACGTATTTCAATTCTTCAAAGCATCAAAGCATCGGTCTTTGACGACCGCTTTAGCCTAGTTGGTAGTGACCCTGCCTACGAAGCAAGAGGTCCTGGGTTCAAATCCCACTAAGGGAATTCATTTGTGTGATGAGCACGAATATTTGTTCCTGAGTCATGGATGTTTTCTATGTATTTAAGTATTTATTTATGTATAAGTATGTTTATCGTCGTCTAGTACCCATAGCACAAGCTTTGCTTAGTTTGGGACTAGGTCGATTTGTGTAAGATTGTCCCCTAATATTTATTTTTATTTTTTTATCTTCTTTTTCTTAAATTTAAGAGCTACGCTCTTATCGGTGCAGTAACCGCTACTCCGCACGGTCTTCAGCGGTTTGACTTCTTCATACGACACGAGGGCTATGCTTGGAGTTTCTCTGCGGGATCGCATTAGAAATGATGAGATCCGCGCAAGAACTGAAGTCATGGACATAGTTCGAAGAATCGCTATACTTAAGTGGCAGTGGGCAGGGCACATCGCTCGTAGAACTGAAGGCCGATGGGGCCGTAAGGTTCTCGAGTGGCGCCCGCAGACCGGAAGACGCAGTGCAGGTAGGCCTCCAACAAGATGGAGCGACGACCTGGTGAACGCATTGGATGCAGATGGCACAAGGCCGATCTATTTGGCGAGCCTTGGCGGAGGCCTATGTTCAGCAGTGGACGTCTTTCGGCTGAAATGATGATGATGATGATACGACGCGACACCCACGTTCTCCTTCACCTGGTCAAAATAGGTCAATAGCCTTCCTCTTCTACGTCTTCCGTCTGCTTTTCCTTCCAGCAGGTTTAAAAAGAAATCGTCGTGTCGTATCAGTGTCCTAGTAACTGTTTCAAAATAATTCAGATCCGCGCGACCAGGGCGGTAGCACGCAGTGCGCGTTTGGCAGCCGCCGTGACGTGCGACTCCAGAGGAAGGGCTACGGATTAGCCTGAAACATGTTGAGTTAAACTCGTTTTAAGACGTGAGTGATCCGTTTATTTTCACTATGATTCAGATCAATTTGAAACTTATCCTCCCGTTAGACTAGAGGCCGTATTGTCCATCGTTTAGGGATTCAAGGTCGTACTCTCGTAGAAGGCAGTTGAGCAAGGTATTGCATGCGCCCTTAAGCAGAGCAAACCGTATCGCAACAGCGTAAAAAATACGAGGCACTATAATCAGTACGCGCGCGCTGCACAACAGCTCAGACCCTTCCTCCAGAATGGCTTCTACAGGCAACAGGCCGGAACACGCGAGTCGCTTGGCGGCCTGGCTCAACGTATAGGGTGATGACCAGCCGCGGCCGAAGCTTCTACAGGCAACAGGCCGGAACACGCGAGTCGCTTGGCGGCCTGGCTCAACGTATAGGGTGATGACCAGCCGCGGCCGAAGCCTACCACCGGAGTTGTATCAATTCAATTCAATTCAATTCAATCAATTCAATCATTTATTGCATTTCATGTTGTGCATAAGGTCTTACATCATTTTACAATTCCAGGAACATGAACCCTGCAAGGGCACAGCAATTTATTAAGTATTTATGTAGTACAATTAAATTAAATTAAATATCAGATTAGGTATTATATAAGACTAAAATTATCAAATTCAACATTAACAATAGCAAGTTAAGTATGAAGTATCTTTTTCTATTTTTTTTTTTATTTTCTTCAACTTCATTTTTTTATTACTTTTACGGTCATCCCGTGAAACCATATATTTCACTGCCTTATCACTGCCTAATGTGATTATAACAGACTGAAGTGTACGATGTATGGGAAAGATTCGTCGCTAACTTCTAGACCAGTGATGGTGTAGGGGTAAGCACGCAGCACGGAACGCTGAGGACCTGGGTTCGATTCCCAGCATTGGTCTTTTTTCTGGGGTTTTTTCTGTGCATCTATATTTCAGTTTGTATTTAGTTTGAAATATATTAACAATAGCATAAAAAAAATACAAGTTAGGCATGCAACAATTCAAAACATAATCGGAAAGAGTGGTAATATTATAAATTATTATTATTATTATTTTGCTTTTATACAATATAGGCTTATCGCTCGTTTAGCACCACCCAGGGGTCACGTGTAGGGTTTTCAGGGCGAACCTACGGACGCGAGCGATTTCGACACCCATTACAATAACGACAAAATACACTAGATACTCAAGATTGTTTTTTTTTGGAGTCTTTTCGTATTTTTATTTTTCAACTCCAAATTTTTTAACTTTTACGGTCATGCCGTGAAATCCATATATTTTCATACTAAATACAAACTGAAACATGGATACACAGAAAAAAGAACAGAAAAAGAGACCAGCGCTGGGATTCAAATCCAGGTCCTCAGCATTCTGTGCTGCGTGCCAAACCCTACACCACCACTGGTCCAACTGGTTTTGACCAGTGGTGGCGTAGTTTGGCACGCAGCACGGAATTCTGAGGACCTGGGTTCGATTCCCAGCGCTGGTCTCTTTTTCTGTTTTTTTTTTCTGTGTATCCATGTTTCAGTTTGTATTTAGTATGAAAATACACTAGATACTAGCAAAATTCTCCCTAGAAGGACAACGGCATATTCAAAAAAGAACTAACTATCCCAACATAAGCTTAGCAAGCGTTTATGAATAATTGCTTAAACGTTTGCAAAAGCCATGAAGTCACCGATGCACACCTCCGGGGCCCGTCGTTAAGTTGTTATTCTTCATTAGCCGGAACCCATAACTTTATTAGGTCTAGTTTACCTTTATTGCGCCCCGCAACATGTGGCCGGGCCGTAACACAGTGGAATTTAACACCAATGTGTTTTGTTTGTTGCATAGAAGCGTGGACAGCGCGAGCAAAGTGTAAGCAAAGTTACATTGTTAGCTTGGTAGTTACAGTGACGCTGCTAGAAGCATGTAGTATAATTATGTATTCGATTTTTGAAGTGCAACTTTTGAAGTAAAACTTCTAATGCGACTGCCAACAAGGTCGCGTTAAACGTTTAACGCTACCATGGAGGGGGTATGAAAGCATTAGTATATGTACTGCCGAAGCAAGTAATCTCGCATTGTATATATACTAACGGATGTTAAAAACTTCGATAGTGCGATGCAGAACTCATACTGTATGTGCAAATGTATGCGACTTGATAAAATCGCCATCTAGTGACTAATTTAAACACATAGATGCATAAGTAAATTTAGATCTTTAAGTCATTGCAATAAGGTTCATATTGATGTATAAGTGCCTTATTCATTTCCACATTACCAAGTTTCACTTCTTCCGCGCGGAGGAACTGCACGCACAATTTTTTTATACAATATAGGCTTGCGTTTGACCACAATCACGCCTGAAGGAAGGAATCACGATCTGCTTTCTACCAGAACAACATGGTAGCAATTCAGCGTACTTAAGTGTTTGTTTTTTCAAAAAAGAGCATTCAAAAATATTGATCTTACTGTCATGGTCAGACTATGTAATTGATTATGTGTGTCAATAGAAAATAGATTTAATATTTCATTAAGATTCGCATGAACTCGATTTCTTTTATTATATCTAGAAGTTGTCTCATGAAAATATTTTTTTAAAAAGCAGACTTGTCTAAAGAACTAATTGAACAAAAATGGTCCGTTCAAAATTTAAGCACTTTAATAGTACTTGGGATAAAACAATTTCTGATAAAAAACACTGAATGGAGAATTAAGGAATAATAAATATTTAAAAAAAATGTCTTGAAATATCAAGCCATTTTTATGGTTTGTCTTAGAATAAATCACTACGCATTTTCTAGATTTGAAAAATATTAACGAATCAAAGTGAATCAACACGATTTGTTGTCTAAAGATATTGGAAAAAAAAACATATAGATTTTATGATATTCACTAATAATTTACCTTATAGCATCTCAGCGAAACTCAACCACGAATTGCTATGCTAACATTATAACGAAGTTCCGGCCAAATTGCAGCATACAATGTCATCAGTCAATGCAGTATACTCGTGAAGTCGTGAACGTGGCCGTCGCGATGAATGAAATTGAAACGATGAAATTGAACATTTTATGTTTAACTTATATTTTTTGAATAATTAATATTTGGAACCCTATTTTCGGTTTCACACTTATTTGGAGATCCAACCAAACATTAATTATTCTACTAATACCGATAAGTTTTCTGTCTAATGCCAGCAATCAAACCGCATTTCTTTATCTGGTGCCGTTAAGGTTTACAAATAGCGTCTTAATCCGACGATTGAGCATGAACTATGGCTGTCGTTAAGCGGGTTGAGCGTAATGGAGCTTCTTCGTGGCTAATGCTCTGTCCTCGGCCCATCGGGTTGCCTTGAAGGTAACAAGTCAGGCGTTCAAAATGGGTTCAGACGGAATATCAAGCCACTGTTTGTTAATAAAGAATCGACCACATCGGTGCTCAAAAAACCCTGACGCACTGAAAACACAAAGCCGTGCTTCATGTTCCACGTTTTTGACGCGTTCCGTCTATACCGCTGCTCAAATAACACTCACCGCAAACGCAGTGACGCGACTCATGCGTCACGTTTTTGACGCGTTCCGCTTTGGCCTCTTTTGAGCAGCGGTAGTAATTCAGTGGATACGTACCCACCGATGAGCAATAATAGAGTGTGTCGTTTTTAACCCCCGACACAAAAAAGTGGTGAAGTAAGTTTGTCTGTCTGTCTGTTTGTCTGTCATGTGGCATCATAACTCTTAAACGGGTGAACCGATTTGGATGCGGTTTTTTTTATTTGAAAGCAGGTTTCTTAGTGATGGTTCTTAGATATTGGATTCTATTAAGAACACGGCAGTATCGTAATGGTCATTACGATACAGAAAACTGTAACATAATGAGATTTTATACATCATTATATTACAGTACCGGTGCAGGAGGAGCGCGCAATCACGTCGCGTAGGTCCTCGAGCGCGATAGAGCATTTAATGGAGCATGATAGAGGATTTAATATATGAATGTAGATAAAATATTGTATGAAACTGTACGTAATTAGGCCTTAAAACACTCATGTGACCCTTTATGAAACTTGGCTACGCCTCGTTTCATGAACCCACACTCGTGTTTTAAGGACCCCTATTACGATACAGTTGCATAATAGTATTTTATTCAACTGTATCATAATAAGGGCCATTAAAACACGAATGCGAGTTTATGACATGAGGCGAAGCCGAATGTCATAATAGATACGCATGAGTGTCTTAATGGCCGATTATGAATAGTTGCATACATTACTTTTTCTACGAGTTCAAAATAAACAATTATTAAATAATGATTACTTACATAACGGACAATAAATGAATTTTTCGATTTTAAAAGTAGCAAATTATTGCTCACTTCAATTGCCGCCTGTTTTATTTCTAGCGGCGTCAACATTTCTGCGACACTTAATTCACCAAAGTCACATATTCTCACAGATAAAAAGTCATTTAAATAGTGATTAACTCTTTTATTTCTTTCAACTTGAATTGAAAGAACTCCGTGCAAAGCAAAACAAATTCCCGCTATGTTGAAACTTTTTTTTTCACTACTCGCAACCTTAGAATTAGAATGGACCCGGGAACTTTAGGTCATACAGCCAAATTGAACGATGTTAAAATTAATTTATTGCCCGTTATTTAAGTATTAATTATTTAATAATTGTTAATGTAAACATATTTTAATTAATGTAAAATGATTTTATACTAATTTCCCGCTTTATTTTTTTTTAATTTGCGACTGTACTCGTACCATAGAGCTTGAGAGCATTAACATAGATGCGCTTTATCACTGCCTAATGTGATTATAACAGACTGAAGTGTACGATGTATGGGAAAGATTCGTCGCTAACTTCTAGACCAGTGATGGTGTAGGGGTAAGCACGCAGCACGGAACGCTGAGGACCTGGGTTCGATTCCCAGCATTGGTCTTTTTTCTGGGGTTTTTTCTGTGCATCTATATTTCAGTTTGTATTTAGTTTGAAATATATGGTTTCACGGGATGACCGTAAAAGTAATAAAAAATGAAGTTGAAGAAAAAAAAAAAAAAAAAAAAAGATACTTCATACTTAACTTGTAAAAGTTGGCCTAGTAGCGCCATCTCTTGGTCCAGGTGAGCGGGTAGCTCCGAAGGAGTGTTGAAGTCTCTCGGTAGAGGGCATTAACATAGATGCGCTTTATCACTGCCTAATGTGATTATAACAGACTGAAGTGTACGATGTATGGGAAAGATTCGTCGCTAACTTCTAGACCAGTGATGGTGTAGGGGTAAGCACGCAGCACGGAACGCTGAGGACCTGGGTTCGATTCCCAGCATTACTATGGGTTATAATGTTACTGAATTTGCACCATAGAGTATAGAACTTGGAACAGACTTATAACGTTAGTTATTATTGCATAGTTTTTGACCATATAATTCAAAGATTATACTAAAGGAGTAGAAAAATAGTACATTACTGCAGCGGCCGCGAAATAGGGGATTGCCGGCCGAGTAGTTATAGATGGCCGAGTGGTAACGAGGCCATCTAGAGATACGAGGCCGGCAATCCCTGTTCGTGGCCAAGGCTTGTATAGAGTTTTTCTCAAACTTGCATCATCATCATCATCATCATCATCATCACCATCATCATCATCATCATCACCATCACCATCATCATAAAATCATCATCATCATCACATCATATCACCATTACCACCATCATCATCATCATCACCACCATCATCATCATCATCACCACCATCATCATCATCATCATCACCACCATCATCATCATCATCACCATCACCACCATCATCATCATCATCACCATCACCATCATCACCATTACCAATTACCATCATCATCATCATCATCATTACCATCATCACCATCACCATGATCACCATCACCCACCATCATCATCGTCATCACCATCATCATCATCATCACCATCATCATCACATCACCATCATCACCATCCCATCATCATCACCACCACCATCATCACCATCACCATCATCATCACCACCATCATCACCATCACCATCATCATCACCACCATCATCATCACCACCATCATCATCACCACCATCATCATCACCATTACCACCATCATCATCATCTCACCTTAAATAAACGTAGTGGCAGAATGTCATAATGAACCAAAACGCAAATATTGCTTATAGTTTTTTTTTAATGGCTAAATGCTATGATGCCATAGTACTATAAATAAACGTCATGGTGCTGTGTCACATGAAACAATAGACGATCACTTTGCTGGCCTTGGCCAGCAATGTTGTATGAAATTCCATTATTGACCGCACGGCCGCCCGCACGGCTAGCCGCACCTTCAACGTGACACTTCGTGGCGTATTATAAGGAACATAACGTCAATATTTCATAGCATGTTTGAGAAAATACTATTAAAACCTGCAGTTGTTGCAAATCTTGTGATTGTTTTGACGTTATAAAATAACATAAAAATTATTTTGTTTGCTGTTATTTCCTTGCTAATAGCAAAATTTGTCATCAAAATAAATATCTAATTTTGGTGTTCATTTATTTCTCTATTTTATTTTATTATCTTCTCGAGTGGAGTGACTATAACACACGGCTTTGTAATATTACGCACGATACTTAATATAATGTTATGTTGCTATAAAACATATTCACTTACTAATGTGAAACATGACGTTTCTCTTCACGAAGGTAAAATGTACTTTGGCAGAGAGAAGCACGAGTTCCTTGCTTCTATCTATTCTCAAGTTACTAAGTAAGTACTTTGTTCTTAAATAATACCTCGCTTTAAAATTTAAAATCTGCAGCGCAAATGTGTTTGTCCCTAAACATTCTTAAACTGGGGCAAAACATCAAGCAGTGCCATCCCCCGAGAGCAGTGAAGCACGCCGAATATTACCGTCGTGGTTAACAGAAAATTCAAGTCTTTTTAACATAATCCAAGGCACGTGAAGAACTCACCGCTCGACGGCACTTTAAGAAAATTCTATGGCATGCCGGTAATTTCCTGAGTCGGCGAAGAAACTTTACGCATTTAGCCATTTATGATGTGTATTTGGAGAATGCGTTTTGAAACGGAGAGACTTGAATGCTTATGACTTCGGCGGGATTCAAATGACAAGCGAGATCGAGCTTTAAAGGGGGTCTACATTGGTAGGTATTAGTTTAGTGTATCATATCTCCGTCATTGTAACACGACGACATAATCGTTTGTTGGACGCGACCATGCAACACAGCATCATGAGATGCCGTGCGCTTTCCAATGAAGGAAAATTCAATGACGTGTGTGAAGTTTCTAATCCGCACTGGGCCAGCGTGGGAGCTGCGGCCTAAGCCATTTTATTCTGAAAGGAGGCCTGTAGTGGGATGTGTACTGTATAGGCTGGCGAAAGAGTTTTACATAAATACATTTAAATTACCTATCATCTACATCAATTAGCTAATTGTCTTTCAATCTCTTTGACATTGAATTTTCCATGACTTAGATAAAAAATTAGGTATAAGGGTGCTTTTTGTGACCATATGTGTGCTGTGCGCAGCTATATAGCGAGGATGTGAAATATGCTACGAAGCTATGTGACTGTTTCCACTAATGCTAAGCTATGTGCCGTTCAAGGAAGAAAGATGCGCTATGAAGCTGTACACCGTGAGGTACCTAGCTATTTGGAGTAGCTATGCGATGTATCGTCATTAGGGACTATCCATAGACTTCATCTACATCACGCATCCAGGACACGCATTTTTCCTTATGAAAACATAGCTTGCTTGAACCCGTTGCAATGCTAAGCTATATGGACCAATTAATAATTGTGGTAGATAACACAGTCACACATCCATAGCAATGTAGCATAGCACATCCTGTGGTCGAAAAGCATCCTAACTCATTTTTTTACAAATAACGAACTAATCCTTTACTTCTCCAACAGCTGAGCCTTTGAGGCATCAAAAACACCGCAGTTTGTAACAGCGCAAATTCCCGAATTCAGTCTGGTACAATAATTGGCTGTATCTTACATCAATGATCATGGGGCGGGGACCGGGGCAGCGGCCTGACGGCAGCACGATTACACAAATGAGATGTTTCAACAAATTAACGGATTGGAGCCGAGATGAAGGGTTCCATTCTCTGATTAAAACTTTGCATTTATTTCAATTAGCTTGAAAGGTGAAACCTGAAATTAGGGCCATTCCGTTTAATTAATGCTCGCCGCTGAGAGAAGTTTTTTCAACCCCCGTGCCTGTAGGTGTGGAAGATTTAAATAATAATTTTTCCGAGGCCCTCAGGTGTGAATGTTTCCTAAATTAATGGAAGAAAAGTGGAAGTTAATTAATGTGAATGTTTTTTTAAGGGAATGTTTTCAATTAATGAGGTCGGCCGGGCCAATTCAACCTTGGGAGGCGTTTGAGGTTTGTTTAGGGATCGGAATGATTACGTGTTTTGGGTAAAATGGTTTTCAATTTTCCAGAGTGTTTTTGAGCATTAGTCTAGTTTGATAGATCGTACGCTTAAACGAAATGACGAGATCGGTGTCTCGAGTCGATTAATTATTTTGCGACGTCTCATCAATAGATAGGGTTTCTACATGCATTATTTTCTGAATAAAAACTATTGAAATTCTTGTGTGCCCTTGGAAAGTTTTGTACAACAAAAAAGGAGAGTCTTTATACTGTTTTATTATTAGTAACAAGAAGAGGGTGTCGTAAATTGTCTTTTTATGGCCGATGTCATTCCGGACGGTGACGCCCCTAATGAAGCCTTTTCTACTCGTAATTTTTTATTTATAAATGAACGCTTTAGCTTTGGGAATTATTCTGAATAATCTATGATTTATTCTTTAACATAAACGAACCTTGTCGCTGAAAAAATTAAATGAACTTTTTCAAAGGTATTTAAATTTTAAAATGCTTGAAATTATATTTTAATGTTAAACGCAATTAAAATACCATGTAGTACCTAATCAACATTATCATTATTTTCCTGTCAAATGGTGTAAAATGACGGCGGAAAAAGCTTCAAGTGAAAATTAAAATTATCCTCGTCCCAAAAAAAAGTCAAATCAAGACAAATTGTCCCATGTTAGGTACTACAATTTCTTTTATTTTTCTGACAATTTTTGTTTGTTTTGTGTGGCCTTTCGTGATTTTACTGTACTGTGACCCGGCGGAAGACCAGGCTGAGCCGGGACCATTTTATAACAACATTTATATGTATGTATGTCTTTGTTTGCACTTTTACTTTTTATTCTATGTATGTGTTATTGTTGTTATAAATAAATGTTGTTCTTTCTTTCTTTATTTCGCAGTAGATAACTTCAGTGTTTAGTTTAAATTGCCCCACAGTTGCAATGGCCCCTCCATACCATTATTTGACAGGACGATCGAATGCCCAGTGGTTTGTGAATCTGACTACGAAGCTATCTATTATGCCCATTATAAGCTAACTATTATAAATAAATAAAATAAATAAATATTAGGGGACAATCTTACTCAAATCGACCTAGTCCCAAACTAAGCAAAGCTTGTACTATGGGTACTAGACGACGATAAACATACTTATATAGATAAATAAATACTTAAATACATAGAAAACATCTATAACTCAGGAACAAATATTCGTGCTCATCACACAAATAAATGCCCTTACCGGGATTCGAACCCAGGACCTCTTGCTTCGTAGGCAGGGTCACTACCAACTAGGCTAAAGCGGTCGTTATGTCTAATAACTAGTTTGAATTACCCCACAGTTCAATAGACTCTTTCTACCCTAACTGAAAAAGTTAAGACCATAATATTTTAATCAAGTAAAGTTTACGTTACACGTTTTACTATTAAAACCTATTAATTAGACGAATATTCCCAATGACAAATAAACTAACAAACTTTAATCGTTTCCAAATAATCCCGCAAAACTAAGCCCCCGACCCTCGACAATTAGGAACGGGTTTTAATACAATTTGCAAAATACTTTTCCACGGCTTCACTTTCATTAAACGGGGGCCAGCACTTTAACTGTAAACTTTGGCTAAACGAGTGTCGCGGAGCACCGGCCCGACCGCAGCCGGATCATTGCGAGTCTAATGAGGGACCCTATTTCACTGGCCTATTTTAGTTTAGTTGTAGGAGTAAAAAGTGGAACAAAAAGCAGGCAAGCGCGCGTCGGTTTCGTAACAGAGTGTTCCAAAATTAGTGTCCGAGCAAAAATATTAGCCAAAGGGCATCAGATGGCATTAATGAAAATCAAGTTGTGACAGTCCGGAAATGCTGGCGCTGCAATTTGATTGCAAAGAATTTATTTAAACAGGCGTTACTTTGCGGAGGTCCATATCAATGAACTGAAACAATTAATTTGCTCACCCGCGACCTTAAGATAGTTACGTTTTTGTAAGAAATGCGTGTTCATGCAGTTCCTCCACCTCCACACTCTAAGAAAACACACAAATCACACAAACCCAAAGCACCAAACTACACTGACGCGTTTGGAACTCAACCAGAGCTCATCTTCAGAATAGGTATCACAACCGTTCACTATGCTACCAAATGACAAACCAAAACAAATGTTTTAATTTGTCACTGTAACTTCTCAAGCACCCACTTTATTTTTATCAAACGAACTACCCTACAAAAACTACACTGAAGGATGAGCTCCGGTTGAGTTCCAAACGCGTCAGTGTAGTTTGGTGGTAGTGATAGTAGGGTTCGTATGATTTGTGTGTGTTCGTACAGTGTGGAGGTGGAGGAACTGCATGAACAGAACACCGTATTTCTTACATAAATATAACCATCGTAAGGTCGCGGGTGAGCAAAGTAATTGTTTCAGTTCATTGATTCCAAAGTTTCACTGTGTGTGGCCAAAAGTTGCGCAAAAAACGAACTAATGATGCTGTTGATGATGACAATACTACAATATTCCCGCGATCGCTAAAGCAGCCCAGTATTTTTGTTTGCCAGTTAATTACGTCATTGTTGTTGTATAGTCAGATTCCCTTTGACGTTAATTCGGGGGCTGAAACAACAAGCGCTACACAATAGATAACATGTCCTATTTTAGTTGAATGGTCTCTGTGAATTTAGATTCAATACATGTTAGTGTCATCGTCATCATCTGGACGTATGTAATTATGTTTGGGACATTCCACTGCCGGATTCATCTCGGCAGGGTTTTTCAGAACGAGTGGTAGATACTTGGACTTTCATAAGTACTTGTCTTATTACAGCCTAAATTTATTTATATTTTCGAATCACACACACCATTGAATTGAAAAGTCGTGGTTGGTAGCCTAGTGGTTTCACCTAAGCGTCTCAAGCAGGGGGTCATGCGTTCGAGCTTGGACTTGCATCTCTGAGTTTTTTGGAAGTTTTAAGTTAGGACCAGAACTGGACAAAATTAAGTGCGCTTTAAGTTTGTGTGTTTGTTTTGTGTGTGTGTGTGTGTGTGTGTGTGTGTGTGTGTGTGTTTGTTTGTTTTGGTTTGCAGTGGTTTGTGTTAGAAGTGCAGAGCAACTATTCCGGATGGCTCAAGACAGGGAGAAGTTTTCAGAGCTAACGGCCAATCTCCAGTAATGGAGTGGCACTTTCAGAAGAAGAAGAAGTTTGCAGTAGAAGGTATGATGCACAGATACACGACAGTAATCACTAAGCAATTATGCAATGGCAATTAGCACACATTTACGATTCTCGCCACAAGTGAAATGTTTCTTGGAGGAAACTGGGACATGAGATGCTTCATGTTTATCAAAGAGCCCTTATTAGAAGATTTATGTACCGGTAAATAACGAATGTCGCCATATTTTCATGCCAACACCAACTTGACCGCTTTCACGAGGCCATAATTCGCAACGAGATAAGGTATTCGTAAAACATCCGACATAAATGAGTGTGTACGATGTTTGCGAATATATTTTCCTTATTCCCCTCCTGAGTTACAACGAAACTTGAAATCCGAAGTTCGTATCATGGCGTCCCTTTCACTCTTGTGTTTAAAACTATAGCGTAAACAGAACGGTACGATACGAAGTTTAAAAATCGAGTTCCGTAATACAAGGTCTGACCCCGTGAATAGGCGACGAAGGTTTCCAATACGACATTTTCGTGGAGTTCACGAGTGTAACACACGGACGTGGATGCAAATAGACAAGGTAAAACTGTAAAAGTGTAGCTCAGAGGGAGTAGCCTGTGTCCAGTGTCGATTAATATAGAATGCTTTCTTGCAGCATATTTATTTTTTAGGGTTCCGTAGTCCTATGAGGAACATTTTTATAGTTTCGCTATGTCCATCTGTCTGCGTTTGTCTGCGGCTTAGCTTAGAGAATGTTTGTGCTAGGAACCCGTAATAATGTGGCATGAATATTTATTATATAAACTAAAAAAAAAAAATCATGGGGCACTCTTTTCTCGTCGTCGTTGTATGTTTGTATGTTTGTAACCGACTCCTTAGGGCGCGATTTTGACCCACTTCCCGGTTTCCGATTGAGCTGAAATTTTGCACATATGTGTAAATTGGATGACAATGCAATATTATTGTAACATGGAGCTGATCTGATGATGGAGCTGGATGGTGGCCATAGGAACTATGTAATAAAACAACACAATCCCGTCGAGTTTGGGCTCGTTTGATTCGTCTTGACGAGCACTTTGATCCCAGATGGTAACCAGGGTCTGATGATGGAGCTGGAAGATGGCCAAAGGCACTCCACAATAAAACTACACAACCCCGTCGAGTTTGGGCTCGTTTGATTCGTCTTGACGAGCACTTTGATCCTAGATGGTAACCAGGGTCTGATGATGGAGCTGGAAGATGGCCAAAGGCACTCCACAATAAAACGAAACAACCCCATCGAGTTTGGGCTCGTTTGATTCGTTTTGACGAGTACTTTGGTCCTAGATGGTAACAAGGGTCTGATGATGGAGCTGGAAGGGGGGTAGGTGGCGGGGTTGGGGGGAATGGGGTATGGGGTAAGGGGGTCGGGGGTTTAGAGGGTTGGGGGTTAGGGTGTGGCGGTTGGGGTTAGGAGATGGGGGGGGTTTACGGGGAATAGGGTGGGGGTGTTGGGGGGTTCGGGGGTAAGTGATTTTGGGGGGTTGTGGGAAATGGGGAGGGGGTAAGAGGCCTAGATGGTAACAAGGGTTTGATGATGGAACTGGAAGGGGGGGCGGTAGGTGGCGGGGTGGGGGGGAGGGGTTGGGGGGGCAGGTGGTGGGGTGCGGGAGGGGGGGGGGGGTTCCGGGGGTTTGGGGGGTCGGTGTTAGGGGGGTTGGGTTTAGATGGTTTGGGGGTTTGTAAAATGAGGAGGGGGGTAAGGGGGGTTTAGGGGATTGGGGGTAAGGGTGTGGGGTTTGGGGGGGGATGTTGGGGGGTTGGGTTTAGGGGTTGTAGGTGAGGGGGGTAAACTTAGAAAGAAAAAAAATGCAACTAAAAATAGAAAATAAATAATAGTTTAAAAAAACTAAAAAACACGCTTTAAAAAATAAAAAATAAATTTTAATAAATTTCAATTCACTATTCTTAAAAAAATCTTAATAAGCAATTATTATATTGTTTTATCCAGATCAAAATTTGTAAACAATTTTAAATATTGATAAAATAAATAATAATAGTTTAAAATATTTTATTGTAAAAAAAGCGTGGGGTGCTTTTTAAGATGTTATCAAAATGATAATCCTTGACAATTGACACCATGCACCCCACGCTTTTTTTACAATAAAATATTTTAAACTATTATTATTTATTTTATCAATATTTAAAATTGTTTACAAATTTTGATCTGGATATAACAATATAATAATTGCTTATTAAGATTTTTTACTGCACTATAAGAATAGTGAATTGAAATTTATTAAAATTTATTTTTTATTTTTTAAAGCGTGTTTATTAGTTTTTTTAAACTATTATTTTTTAATGAACTAAAACAATTACTTTGCTCACCCGCGACCTTACAATAGTTACGTTTATGCAAGAAATGTGCGTTCATGCAGTTCCTCCACCTCCACACTGTACGAACACACACAAATCACATAAACCCAACCATCACCACCACCAAGCTACACTGACGCGTTTCGAACTCAACCAGAGCTCATCTTCAGAGTTACCACAACCGTATGCTATGCTACCAAATGTTAAACTAAAGTAAAATAGTAATTGTTTTAGTTCATTAATATGGACCTCCGCAAAGTAACGCCTGATTCAATAAATTATTATTTTTTACTTACAATTAACTATACGTAATGGAATCTTCAAACTTTATTTTCATCTACTTTTTATTATGGTATTGACACGAAGCTCGAACATAATGCGTAGCTCTAATGACAATATAATAATATGGCACCAACAGGCTGGTCTGATGATGGAATCAGAAGCTAGGCACTGGAATTCCACGACAGAATAACGTAACTTGGCCGTGTTTGGGCTTGTAAGAATAATCTTAGGGTGAATTTTGACCAAGAATAGTGCCTTAACAGTTAGGTAGGCACTGGATATTCAAGATTGAACAACGTAACCTAGCCTTCTTTGGGTTTATTAGAATAGCTCAGGGGTTAATTTTTATTTCGGTTCACTATTTAGGCTTATTTTTAGTTTTTTTCTTTTTTGCCAAATAAAGCTATAAAAACCGAAGGTGTATGTTTTTGTGTTATCTATTTGCTTCTATGTCTGTGGTAGGAAACAGCGCTGTTCTTTGTTTTTAACCGGCGAACGGATGTAGGAATGGAAATGAAGGTTATTACGTTAGTTTGTAATAGTGTCGCAAAAAGGGAGAGGTTTGTGAGGTGCTCTCTCTTATTTATTTATACCACTTGAGAATTATTTTACGGTATCACGGTACTATGGAAATAATACGAGATAGTCAGAGACAAAGAAATTGTTGTGTTTTTCATTCTTTTAGTCCCCGAGTCAGGCATAAATTTCGTCAGTCATTTGGGTCATAGTTACCCCTTTCCCCCCTTTTAGGGGTTGAATTCTCAAAAAACCTGAAACACGTCTTTACTCATTTATTATTCGGAGTACTTCTGTGAAGTTTCGAATAAAATAGTCGAACTAATCTTGTTTCCCCATACAAACTTTGGACCCCCGTTTCACCCCCATAGGGAGTGAATTTTGAAAAATCCTTTATTAGTGCACCCCTAGACCTTATAAGGAACCTACGTGCCGAATTTGGAATCTCTAGGCCCAGTGGTTTGGGCTGTGCGTTGATATGTCAGTCAGTCAGTCAGTCAGTCAGTCAGTCAGTTTCTTCTTTTATATATTAAGATTGAATATGACTGAATTTCTTCCTTCACTGTGTTAATTTTTAAATGTTGATGGACTTCTGAGTTCTTAATGAACCAAGGTGTGTTAGCAATTTGTTTGAGAATAGAGTCTTCAGCTCTTTGTATTGATGAGAAGTGTGAATTGCATGCAGAGCCCCAAAGCTGGATGCCATATGTCCATATTGGTTTCAGGACAGTCTTGTATATGTATAAGAAGCTTATTGTCAAGAGACAGGACGCTGTTCCTTCCAAGCAGCCAGTACAGCCCACGAAATCTCAGATTGAGTTGGTCTCTTTTTGCTCGGATATGTTCCCTCCAGGTCAACCTACGATCTAAGTGCATTCCCAAGTACTTAACAGAGTCGTTATGGGGTAGCTGTTGGTCGCCAAGTTTGACAGGTGGGCAATTATCTCTTCTCAGTGTGAATGTGATGTTGACTGACTTTGCAACACTAGCCTTTATCCTCCATATTAAGCCATTCTTGGAGTTCATTCAAGCTATCTTGCAGAAATTGAGATGCTTCAACAGGGTTAGGACTAGATGCCAGTATTGCTGTGTCGTCGGCAAAAGTGGCTGCTGTAACTCTGGAGTTCTGAGGTATATCTGATGTGAATATCGAGTATAGCACTGGGCCAAGCACGGAATCCTGAGGCACTCCGGCTAGTATATCGAAACATGCTGATGTACTATATCCTTCTTTAACCTGAAACAATCTCCCTGAGAGGTATGATTCCATTACAGTGTACAAATTATGCGGGAGGTAGGTTTTTATTTTATAGAGTAGTCCCCTGTGCCACACTCTGTCAAAGGCCTGTTGAATGTCCAGAAAGGCGGCTGAACAATATTCTTTCTTTTGAAGGGTTGTTCTAGCGACTTTACATATTCTATGAATTTGTTCAACCGCAGCGTGGTCCTTCCTAAAACCAAATTGGTGATCAGGTATTACTGAACGTGATAATAGTTGTTTCATGAGTCTCTTAAGGAGAATCCTCTCAAAGATCTTCATCTTTGATATGACTGGCAACAGACTTATTGGTCTATATGAAGATACATCGTGTGCTGGTTTACCTGGTTTAACTTAGCTTAGATCTTTAAAACTGCGCAACGGATTTTGATGCGGTTTTTCAATAGATAGAGTAATTCAAGAGGAAGATTTATAGTTAACGACCGCTTTAGCCTAGTTGGTAGGTGACCCTGCCTACGAAGCACACACAAGGCCTCTTACATCTTGACAGATGATTTAAGCAGCGTCTATTTGAGAGAGGCAACGCCGTTCGTGACTGTAGAGTCCGATCCGAGAGCGGCACGTTCGCCCGCATTTTTGGCACACGAACTGAGGGCCCGGCGACAAAGCAGAAGCTGCATCGTAGCCGTGCCATCTCGCCCGTTTCTGTGCTATACTCTGAAACCAGGCGCTGTCGTGGGTTTCACAACCCTCCGCGAGAGTCTTTCTCCACTCATTGCGGTCGGAAGCAAGATCCTCCCACAGCAGGGAGTTCATCTACACACAAGAGCAGACGGGAAATTATTTAATATCGCCCTCCTAAAGTCTCGTCGTTACCGCGAGGACTTGTTTGTGGACAATCTGCTCTTTGCCGACGACGTAGCTTTTGTGGCGAAAACTTCAGATGAGCTCCAAGTATTAATGGACAAATTTGCTTACGCTTGTTCTCTGTTCTCCATGTCTATCAATGCAAAGAAGACCGTAATCCTAGCGCAGGGGTGCACCTACCAGCCGACCATCTTGCTGGAGGGTGCACCCTTGGAAGTAGTAAACAAGTTTTGCTACTTGGGCTCGACTGTGTCGAGCAATCTATCGCTTGATGGAGAGATGGACATCCGCATCGGCAAGTCTGCGACGACATTCGGTAGGCTACGCACAAGAGTATGGGCTAATAAACACCTTACCGTTAGGACCAAGATGATAGTCTACCAAACTTGCGTCCTAAGCACGCTCTTGTATGGGGCTGAGACCTGGACGTCGTATGCCAAACAGGAACGTCGGCTAAACATTTTCCACATGCGCTGTCTTCGGAGCATCCTTAACATAACTTGGAAGGACAGGGTTACAAACGGGAGAGTGCTGGAGATTGCACAGCTGCCCAGCATCACCGCCCTCCTCAAACAGAGACGACTGAGGTGGCTGGGGCATGTGCATCGCATGAGCGGCACTCGTTTGCCCAGGCAAGTTTTGTTGAGCGAAGTGGCATTTGCGAAGCGTAAGGTAGGACGGCCCAGTCTCCGCTTCAAGGATTGCGCAAAGCGCGACATGGTCGCCTTCAACATCGATCACGGCGTGTGGGAGGATCTTGCTACGAAGCAAGAGCACGAATATTTGTTCCTGAGTTATGGATGTTTTCTATGTATTTAAGTATTTATTTATCTATATATGTATGTTTATCATCGTCTAGTACCCATGGTAGTACAAGCTTTGCTTAGTTTGGGACTAGGTCGATTTGTGTAAGATTGTCCCCTAATATTTATTATTATTATTTATTATTATGTACAAAATATGCATAATATACACTGACGAGCAAAAATAAAGGGTCGGTTACAAAAATGACGATAACTACAGAACCCGCTGTGATAGATTCTTCGAGTAAAATGAGTTTAGTAAAGAGTTTTTTAGTCTTAACAAGAAAAAAAATATTTAATAATAAAACTATTTACTAAACTCATTTTAGTCGAAGAAGCTATCACATCGGGTTCTGTAGTTATCGTCATTATTCTATCCAACCCTTTATTTTTGCTCGTCGTGTAGTTGCACCCGTGCGAAGCCGGGGCGGGTCAATGTACACTATAATTTTTTTGGTTCGCGTCTTAAATTACGAACCACAAAGTGTAAACTCGTGCAACCATTTTAACCGCAGTAGCGAAGCAGTTGTTTCAAAGAACTTAGCCGAAGTTCCCGTTAAGAATGTTCGACTTGCACCGCTTTGTATTAAACTACATAAGTTGCAACTGTTAGTGCAACTGGATTTTAATTCCGATCATGGAAAGACTAAGAAGTTGTTATATACGAACGAAAGTGCACTCGTCGTAAATATCTGGGGCTAAATTCAGGAACGGCCCAGCACGGTTTGCGAGCGGTAATTCAATCATTTGGGAGAGGGAATGGGTTGAGCTTGGGATGAGCCTTATTTTTCTGTTAATTCGCTTTGTAAATAAATAAATAAATAAACAAATAAATAAAGCTGATCCCAAACTCAGCCCAAACCTCTCGCAAACCAGTGATTTTTGGCGTTCCTGAATAGCATAGCAGTTCAAACCAAACCCAACCCAAACGATTGAATTACCGCCGCTACCAAACCCGTGAAGGCCCATTCCTGAATTTAGCACCTGGTCACTTCGCTTGCTGGGCTTAGCTTTACATTGCGCTGTCACATTATAGTGTGTTCATTTAGGCAGTACTAGTAACAAGAGAAGTTCAAACTTACGTGTGATAGATAACGTAAAGTCAGGGTATAGTCGGGATATGAAAAGGTTCGTCACTTTTCGACTAGATAGATAGATAGAAATCATTTATTCAAATAAAAAAATTGGAAATAAAAAAAATTTAAATAAAAAATAAAACCTCCTTCAAAAAACCCCCAAAAAAACATAAAATAATAATTGATTGAACCGACCACAATAAGCATGAAAATATCTTTCTACTAATCTGTTTGAAGTTGGTGCCTCAGCACGAGCCAGCAGGAGTGTAGAAGCCCTATAATAGGTATGTAGGTAAGTTAGATTACTAGGTCCACTCCTGCTGGCTCGTGCTGAGGCACCAACTTCAAACAGATTAGTAGAAAGATATTTTCATGCTTATTGTGGTCGGTTCAATCAATTATTATTTTATGTTTTTTTGGGGGTTTTTTGAAGGAGGTTTTATTTTTTATTTCCAAGTTTTTTTTGGGTGTTTTTTGAAGGCGGTTTTATTTTTTATTTAAAATTTTTTATTTTTTTCTTTTTAGTTGTTGCTAATGGCCTGGACTGGCACTCTTTACTGACTGTACTTTTTGCCTCTGGTTACCAAAGTACTTATCAAGACGAATCAAACGAGACCAAACTTGATGGGGTTATGTCGTTTTACTACGGAGTTCTTATGGTCACCATCCAACTTCATTGTCAGACCCTGGTTACCATCTAGGACCAAAGTACTCGTTGAGACGAGTCAAATGAGTCCGTACTCGATGGGGTAAGTGCCGTTACTTTATGGAGTAACTTTGGCCACCTTCCAGCTCCATCATCAGACCCTGGTTACCATCTGGGATCAAAGTGCTCGTCAAGACGTTTCAAATGAACCCAAACTCGACGGGGTTGTCTTGTTTTATTACAGAGTTTCTATGGCCACCTTCCAACTCCATCATCAGATTAGCTCCATGTCACAATAATATTGCATTGTCACCTGATTTACACATGCATGTAAAATATGAAATCAATCAGAAACCGGGAAGTGAGTCAAATTCAACTTGCAAGATTTGACCCGTTGAGGAGTTCCGTTGGCCATCTGCGGTCTTCTTCATCAGATCTAGTTTACCAAATGACACTTTATGAATGCAAATGCTCGATTTGTCACTGAAAATACTAAAATCGCTTTACATTTCCCTTGAACTTTTGAAGAGTTCCTTCAATTCCTCATGGATCCCATCATCAGAACTGGATTCCGGTAACAACGGGACCAACCTTAAAGCATATGCTTTCAAACAACGAAAGAATTTTCCAAATCGGTTCATAAATGACGGAGTTCTGAGGTAACACACGTTAAAAAAAAAAAAAAAAAACATACAACCGAATTGAGAACCTCCTCCTTTTTTTGAAGTCGGTTAAAAACAAATACAATATAAATTCCAATAAATGCGCCAAACTGGAGTGACCAGTTTGTTGACTCTATGTCAACGAGTTAAGGTCGAGAAGTGACGAACTTTTTCTTACCCCAACTGTACTTTGGGACATACCTAATGAAAAACACTAAAAGTGTCTTACTTTTTTTCTTATTATTTTTTTGTCAAGATTAGGAACGTCTAAGACGTTTTAATTTTTTATGACGGCTCTATTTTCTATGACGTCAAATAGTGTATAACAGTGAAACGTTTCATTTTCGTCAAGATCACTTACTTACTTACTACACTGGCTCAGCGACCCAAAGAGGATCTTGGCCTCCGACACCAGAGAGCGCCACTCTTCCCTATTTTGCACCACCTCGCGCCAATTGGCTGCGCCGAGGGCGGTTATGTCTTTCTGCACTTCGTCCAACCAGCGGTATCTAGGGCGACCCACCGGACGTCTTCCGCTTGGTCGCCCCATATACGCACTCTTCACTGCCCGATCCTCTCCCATCCTCTCTAGGTGGCCGAGCCAACGCAGTCTCGCCGCCTTGGCATCTCCAATTACATTGGGCTCAGACACCAGGTCTTCCAGTTTTTTGTTTTGTTTGTTTTGTTTTTGTTTTGTTTGTTTTTTCGTCAAGATCACAGATGTCGCTAAATCGCGTTATATTGTAAAAGCAAGCCTAGCCAAAATAACTTAAAAAAACAGGCTTAATTTTATACACTCTACACAATTAAGTCTGTATAGTGGGGATCTTCAAAGTAGCGTAAGTACTCTTTTCTCCAAAGGGCCGGCAGCGCATCCGTAACTCAACTTGTGTTACGAGTGTCCGTTGGCGGCGGTGATTGCTTTCCATCAGGCGACTCGCCTACCCGTTGGCCGTTATATATAAAAAAAAACTCAGGGATTTTCCCCTGCATTTTAACGTTTACGTTTCTGCAAGATAGTAAACAACGAATCTATTGAAATGATTTTTTACTGCATTCCAATAACTTTAGTCATTATTCCAGTCAATTACTATTATTATCCCCAAAATATTACGGATTCTTCGACAGTAACTCTTGGTAGGTATGCGCCAATGTCCCAAAAGGGTGAAATCGTATTTTTTTGTCCGTCACTTGAGCACATAATAAGACATTTTATAGCCGAAGTAAAAACAAGTTAAATAAAAAAACAAATAAAAGTGGCCCGTGAGTCATCAACTCTTTGAGATCGCTCCATTTAAACCTCCCCGAATTATGTCCTTGTAATGAAAAAGAAGAGTGAAAACGGTCTCAGAAAATATTCGTAAGACAGAGTTTGACAATAATAATATATTTGTGCATCTAACCCCGGCGCCACACATATTACAAATGTTTCAACACATATTTGAACACATATTTGATCTATGGTTGATTGTATGGATGATCTATTGAACAAATAAGCAAATACCGGTGCTACACATGTGATCGAATAACTGTGTTCAAACATTTGTAATATGTGTGGCGCCGGGGTTACGATAATATACAGGGTAATTTTTTATTAAGTGCACAAATTTTAATATGTGATTCGGTGTCGTTAAAATAACAAACAGTATTTTTCGTTATAATATTAATCACTTATTTTTTTTGTTTTTCATAGTAACTCGACCAATTATCGGATGAATTACCATGAACAACCCAAATATCAAAATTTTAAAAAAAATCTTGTACTGAAAATCGTGATCTATCAACGATACTGAATCACGTATCACAATTTGTGCACTGATTAAAAAATTACCCTGTATACACAACAATCTCAAGGAACATTTGTAGATATAGTAGGTATAGACGGTTGAGATAATGTCCTTGAATTAAAACCAATTGCAATTAGACGACTAGATGGCCTAGTGGTTAGAGCGCGCGCAGACAGAGAGCCACAGAAATAATAATAAAGAGGATAGAAGTGCCTTAGACGCGTGACCTTGGCGCCGCGCTTGTGACTCGTAGGTCACAAGCGCGCGACTTGTGGCTCAGTGCTATTTGAAACGTGGGTATGACAACAAGTGCTTTAAAATGGTGTTTTGCAGCATTAGCAATTGCGGAAACTCGTCCACACTGTGTAATTACACTAATAAGGGGATTACATTTCATTGGTATGTATTAATTTAATGTAATAATGCGGTTTATATCAAAATACAACTTGAGAAAAGATTTCATTATGAAATATTGGTTTACACGTTATTAACACGAAACTTCATATACCATTGCTACTCATGCCCATAAAAACGCAGATCGTTTTGAATTATACGCAGCAATGTAAAGTAATTTTTGATAACCCTTCCGTCTTGCACAAAAGTTCGTGGTACGGACAAAAAAACAGGTTACGACTAGTACAGACATAATGCCGACGCGGCCAATAAATGGCGCCGTTGTGTAAATGTGGGTTTGACTTACGTTGAGTGTTATTCAACGCTATCTCTAAGGTGTAAGGTTCATAATTGTTTGTAAGCAAAAATATTAGTAATTGTGTGCGTGATTGCGTAGTACGGTTCCGGTCTTTTGCATGTGTGCATTAACACAGTAAGTAGAGGGGATGAAGCAGCGACACGAGTTCCGGAAGAAAATAGGAACTAAGGCATTTCTATCCTCTTTATTATTATTTCTGTGCAGAGAGCGGTCTGGAGTTCCGCGTTCCGCGTTCAGAGTTCTGTGTATTGACCGCTCGAGAGTTCCGACCGCCCTGCTGTGTGCGTTATCGTAAGGGACCTAGTACATACATTCGAAAGAATGCAGAACTCGGATCTCGGAACGCGGAACGCCAGACCGCTCTCTGTCTGCGCGCGCTCTTAGAGAACCTGACTACGGAGCTTGAGGTCCCGGGTTCGATTCCCGTGTCGGGGCAGATATTTGTATGAATAATATGAATGTTTGTTCTCGGGTCGGGTCGGGTATTTAAGTATGTATCTATCTATAGTATAAGTATGTTTATCCAATTTATTGAATCAGGCGTTACTTTGCGGAGGTCCATATTAATGAATATGTTTATCCGTTGCCTAGTACCCATAACACAAGCTTTGCTTAGCTTACTTTGGGACTAGGTCAATTGGTGTGAATTGTCCCGTGATATTTATTTATTTATTATTTATTATTCTAAAACACAACACAGCATGCGCGTTGGTGGTCATGGGAATTTTTAGCTGATGGCCATTTTATTATTACTCGATTTTCACACATGGGATACGGCAGTTGAAACCCTTTGATGTTTTGACAAATAAAGTGATTGATAGATCCCATCGGTAAAAGGATATGAAATTTCATTTGCATGATTTGATTTTAACAAACACAAAAAATTCAAGTTACATAAAAAGTTGTAAAAAAGGGAGCGGGGTGAGATATAAATTACATTGTCCTCTTTTCTCCGCTTCGAAGGATTTAAAAAAAAATTGATAACAAAAACAAAGTAAGTAACACCTCAAAATTATTTAATACACCCTTTCCCGCTCTGACTAAGATGTATCGAAGAACTTAACGAAAAACCACCCACTTTTATTGAATCCCAACTTTAAATCGAAAAACCAGATATAAATTTAGACGACCAAAATGGCCTAGTGGTTCGAGAACCTGACTATGAAGCTTGAGGTTCCGGGTTCGATTCCCATGTCGTGCACATATTTGTATGAAAAATACGAATGTTTGTCCTCGGGTCTTGGGTGTTTAATATGTATTTAAGTATGTATCTATCTATATAAGTATGTTTATCCGTTGCCTAGTACCCATAACACAAGCTTTGCCTAGCTTACTTTGGGACTAGGTCAATAGTTGTGATATTTATTTATTTATTTAAATCTCAGATAAACCTCTCTCTCTTGGATCTTAGTTTTCGAGATGTGAATTTCAATTCATGTTGCAATAGTTCGAATTTACACTTCTCCGCCGTTCTTTTTCGTTCATTCATCATCTCCATCAGGATTTTAAAAATGTTAAAAAAAAATGAAATGAATACAAAAAGCAAAGCAACATCACAAAATTATCCCTTTCCCGCGCTGACCAAGATGTTTGGAAGGACTTAACGAACCACCACCTGTTTCTATTGAAACCCAACTTTGTTCCCAGTTGTTCTCTAGAAAGCTCCGTGCAGGTCAAACGAAGGTGCTAAGCCTTTGAATCTACCGCGAAGCGAAGATAATGATTTCTTTCTATACGTAACTAGCTTTTGCCCGCGACTTCGTTAGCGCAGAATTCTAATTTGTGGTAAAACTTCTTTATCTCTATCATCGAATAAAAATAAGTAATTTAATATCTTATTTCTCTCTTTCTCTCTATTTTGCTATATTATTCTGTTTACGAATATTATTTGAAATTTTATTTTTTCGTTTAATATTATGACATTTTGTAATTTTTATTAATTGTAATTAATTTAATTGTAATAATTTGCACGCTTGCATGCAGGCCGAATACAATGGGCATTATTGCTTTAACATCTTATTGACTGTATCAAGCTAATAACATTTCTGATTTCTGATAAAACAAACACCCGGCAACGGAACATCCAAACGTTCATCATTATCTCTAATCTTGTCTCTAATGTCCTGTCAATCGTTCTAAGGTTAACTGGAAGAGATCCCTTTAAGGGATAAGTTCGCCTTTGTACATCTGTATCTCTTGTTAACTAGTTATTTTCATGTTTTATGTACAATAAAGAGTTTTACATACATACATACATACATACATACATTATCATCATCATCGGTATCAGTTACTGATTCCGTACCTATCCTCTTTTTTCATGTGGGCATTTCAACAAATCCGTCCTTATTCGATGGAGACCCGTTACACATACATCAAAGCGGGAGGAATAATAAGGAAATATAAATGTGTCGTGTGTATTTTTTAGCTCTGGGGTGTCATTTGAGGCTTGATTTTTCTTTTAATGCCGCTTTTACCAACTTGCCAAGGCTCGGTCAACATTCAACAGACAGACCTCGCCCGTCACTATGCCACTATTACTCACTTTACGTGATTACTAAAATCGTAAGCCAAATGATACAAAATTTGAAGTACCTAAAGTAAATTTTCACTTACCATAATGAGAACAATACATACAAAAAGAAATACCAATGACTCCACACTAGGCTAGGCCTGCATCGTGGCAGCCAAAAGACCATAATAATAATTACACATAGTGATCGGTCTGTGGTTAATTACAAAATATTGACATAAAAAAGAAGGTGGAATTCAAACATTAAACAAACTAAAAATACATTTTTTAAAGATAAACAGATAGCTACAGGTGTGAGTTTGTGCGTGTGTGTGTGTGTGTGTGTGTGGGTGTGTGTATCTGTGTTGGTGTGTGTATGTATGTATGTATATGTGCGAGTGTCAGCTCACAGCATGAACCAAGAGTATCGCAAGGTGTGGACGCTGGGTGCAGCTCGTAGGCCAAGAGGACCGACAGTGACGCCAGTCCACTACTTTATCCTATGATGCTCAGAATACTCTCGGACTCGTCGTAGTTCCAGGTTAACAAAACGCCAAGAATACGTTTCCTAGCCTCGGCCAGACGACAATGTCTAATATCACATTTTTTGACAATTTTGTAGTAGATGTGAGGGAAAATGAATAATAAATATAAGATATGTACCTACATGAAAATTCCTTAGGAGATACAAAATAAAAACATGAGGAAATACGTAAATACATAAATTACCTTGTCAATTACGTTAAAGGCAACGGAGATCGCCCTCTTAAGGTAAAATGTGGGGCGCACCTTTTGACTGCGACGATTTATAAGGAGGAAGTAAATTGCTATTTTTTTCAATGTATTCTGATATCGGAATAATAATTAAGCTTCCAATTATACCCATTGACAAATGACACGGTAAACAAATTGGTTTATGTTTACGAAGCAAAGTGGGGGTTAAAGATTGAAAGCTACTATTATCAAATAAAATATTCACGGCGATCGATGACCTTCTGTTTTCCCTTTGATTTTCATGGTTTTTTAGAACAATTTACTCGGGTTGGCTATAGGTAATTTTTAAATTAAACATAATTTTCTTCGGGATGTAAACATGGTAACTTTTAATGAGCTTCCAATATCGATTTCGACCGGTATTTTCGGCGCATCTATCAACGTAATAGTCTTGGCGGCCCGAATGACGGCTGTGCTCTTATAATAAACACATTATCTGGGATACAAAATATATACTTATTTATTTTTCAAATAATGACACAATTTATCATTTTAACCGTCACGCCGCTCCGTTACTTATTTAGGGTTAGCAGTTAAAATGACTTAATGAATAATTATTTATTACAAAATTTACAAAATAAATACATGTATCAAAAATCCCAGACGAGTATAGTTAAGTATAGTTATCTGTATCAGAGTATTTCTAACACAAAATAAATTAAATATATATATTTACGAGTAGGTCAAAGGTAAACAAGGTCACGTATCGTGGTCGTGGTCGTGTATGTATTATGTGTGTGGGTTTTTTATTTGTATGTGCAATAAAGAGTTTATATACATACATACATAAATAAATTTCGTAGTTGAAAAAGAATAATAGACAAATGAGAAAGAAAGAAAAAAAGAAGAAGAATGCAGCATAATGCAATTGCGTTAGAAATATTTTTCAGAAATAGTCAACTTAACAGGATTGCCATAAAATAAGCCGAACATAACCTAAACTAATCTGTAGATTACACAGTCAAAAAATTTCGTAGAATCAATAGTTCCACCGAAAAATAAATTGTGTCAAAATTAGATGACCATTATGTTATGTATTTTGTCCATTCTGTATGTATGTATGTAAAACTCTTTATTGTACATAAAAACATGAAAATTAACAGTTAACAAGAGAAAAAGATGTACAAATGATGTAGATGTAATTTTTAAACTTTAAACATTATTTTTTTAAGCTTTATGCATTTTGACACGTTCCTATTGAACCGAAAACCGCGTGGCAGTTTGCTTTATTTAATTTCATGTGTATCATTTCGAACATTTACCAGTACCAACCTAACGTTTTCCTCTGACTCGAACGTTATGATAAATCCGTCGCCATTTTCTTGTAAGAGTCTCCGTAACAACGGATTTCTGTGGAAATTGCTACGCATTGTATTGACAAATTGGAGCCGAGTTTTTTGCAGAAGCGTTGTCACAACGGAAAGGACGCCGTGAATGTGCGCGGCGGAATAAATGTGTGCATTTGTATTAAAAGTCAGTACCTGGTCGTCCGAGCGATGCTTCTTGCCTTTCGAGGTTTAGCCATTTGTCACAACATGGCGCCACACAATGCAACAAAAATATCTAATTGAATTTTATTTTTACAGAGTTGACAACCAGATAGATTTTTAGTTGCCGTAGTTACAGTATACGCTGACTCAGCGCCTTAAGTTTTGATCTATCTTTCTGAGTGTCTATTTTACAACTCCAAAAAAACTAATAGCCAGTAGGTACTTTTCGAGATGTCAAAACATTATTTACATAGCATTCTGATGAACATTTAGTAATACTTTGTAACTTACTGAATATAATTAATAGTGTAGGTCTTACAACTGTACCTTGAGCGAGGTTCTTTCAGATTGATACGGCCGTATTATTCGCTGGTTTTTCCGCTATGCAGCAGTGCTTCCACTTCGTGTACGGACGTAGAGTGTACGACAGTCGGGGTTACCTATAACACGCACAAAACGCATTTGATCTTTGTTCTTATTTTAGTTTGGCAACGTATACCCTGCCAGTTGCAGTGTTGCGAATGTTTATGGCTACCGGTGGTCGCTTGCCAATTGCTCGCCTGCTTTCCCTTTTTCGCCTTACTTGCCTTCGTTGATATCGATCATTATTTGACCAAAAATAACAGAAAAAATGTGTACCTAGTTTGGTTCAGTTGATGTCATTGTATACCCATACCCAACCATCGTTGCACAGGAATCTAGTTTCAGGAATTTTAGAGCCGGTTTGAATTTTTCTGCGGAAAACACAAAATTAAAATGTTTGACTGACATTTCTCGAGCAAAACTATCGGATTCATTTCAATAATCGCGGAGGCAAGCAAACGTAAAAGGTTTTCATCAATTCATTTTTTTAACATTTTCGTTAGTTAATCTTGGAGCGTGTGAGTTGAATTTAAAACTAGCGTTATGTCTCTAGTCGCAGAATCATATTGAGTATGTTTCTTATTTGTGCTTTTCGGCACTGGGTTTTTTCTTCTTAAGAGTTATTAAAGTTATTATGTTTTATTTCTTTTATTTACGCTTGACTATCAGATGGTCGAATTTTATTCAAATTAAAAATTAAAAAAATCTTTCTTCCTTCTACTTTTTAACGCCGATTCTTAAGAAAAGAAAAAGAGCTTATTTTTATAACTGTAAACGTTTTTAAATTTTATATGGCAACGTTAAAAGCGTATGCTTTAAATTCACTTAACGTAAAGTCCCCGTACTTTGACTTAATGGAGGGTAATTTTAGCCCTTATAAAAATTAAATAAAGAAGAATCTAAGAAAATAACATAAAATCGTGGGGTCGTCTAAGTCCAACCATATGGCAATGGTGTCATAATTTTAATGCAATAAACGACCGGATAGCTTCGTTGTGGTAACCTATCGATGTTTAGAAACTCTTTTACTCGAATTTCATTTATCCGAAAACGGTTCACCGACTTTTTAAAATCCATATGTTTTGTTTTTCCACAACTTCACAAAGCCACGGATTCATTTCATCACAGTTTTATTTGCCAACAAAAACAAAATCCCGAATTACATTAATCCATTTTTTTATTTGCCAACCTAATCAGTTGCCATATTTTCATAATCTAAATGTAACGAAAAGCCGAAAGTATGTTTTTATTATCTACCTAACCTAACATCAGAGTAAGACAACATTGCTTAATTTTTAGCGAGCGAGCGAAGCGAGCGAGCAAGACGGTTCGGAGCGGAAGCGACTCGGATAGGTTAGGTTCAAAGGCTAATGCGGGAGCGTAGCGGAGTGAAGCTCCCGCATTAGCCTTTGGTGTTAGTTATTTTTTTTAAAACCACCTAGAAAACCCCCTACCCACATAGCAAACTCAATAAAATATTTGGCCAACATTGAACAACAAAATTAATATTACGCTCCACGCATTTGTCCACACAATTGTATGGTCGCCTTTTGTACCCCTGACCTTTGCGGAATAATAATTATGCGGAATAAATATATATTTGGCAAATGATCCTACGGAATTTCATGCAATTGGATTTTGAATCATTTGGCAAATAAAATAATGGATTTTAAAACATTTGGCAAAAGAAAATATGGTAAATAAAATTTCGGACAAACAATAATTTGGAAAATGAAAAAAAGGAGTTTCGTTTTCGGAATTTTAATATTCGGAAATGAGCTTTTCGAGAATATGATAGGTAACCCCTAGTTGTTTAGAGAGCCTGACTATGAAGCTGAGGTCCGGGGTTCGATTCCCGGTCGGGGCAGATACTTGTGTGAAAAATACTGATGTTTATACTCGAGTTTTGGATTTTTAATGTGTATTTAAGTATGTATTTATCTATATAAGTAAGTTTATCCGTTGTCTAGTACCCATAGTGCAAGCTTTGCTTAGTTTGGGACTAGGTCAATTGGTGTGAATTGTCTCGTATTTTTTTTTTTTTATAATAAAGCCTGGGACCGTACGCTGCTTTTCTAAAATAACGCACTAATTCAAATTGATACGCTGCACGCTGTGCAATAATTTTATTATACACCTTATTTGCAATGATTAAATTATTAAGTTGCACACCGTAGTATTTTGGATTAGAGCGTTGTTTTAGAAAATATATTTTGTTTATTATTGGAGGGAGGCAAACGATCAAGCGGGTCATCTGATGGAAAATGATCACCACCGCCCATAAATATCAACAACTCAAAGAGAGTCACTAACCTGTTGCTGGCCTTTAAAGTAAATATAAACCCTTTTCTTGAACACTGCTGCCGGAAGCTGGTTCCACAGTTTCACCGTACGTGGCAGGAAGTGCTAAAGAAAACGTACAGTGGTAGACTGCCATTCATCGAGATGTTGACGAAGGAACTTGGACTTCCGGGGGGAAGTGCGATGGTGGAATTTTGCAGCAGGCAGCAAATTAAACAATTCTTCAGAGCACTCGCCGTGGTAGATCGTATAGAACACACAAAGAGAACCTACGTCCCTTCGCATGGACAAGGAATCCAAATGATCGGAAATCAATGACTGATCACTGACAAGTCGAGCAATTGGCCCGCGCGTTAGACAATGCGGCCTCTGGGCCGAGTTAATCCCATTGGCCAAAGTTACCTTTTAGGGCTTAAGTTACCTGACCTTACAGTACCTATAGATTTACTTCTTCTAGTAAAGAAGTTTCAATGTGACACCGGCTTTAACAATAATTGTTGGCGACTGGTTGGCTCAAAATCTCCTTTTTAGGGTTCCGTAGTCAACTAGGAACCCTTATAGTTTCGCCATGTCTGTCCATCTGTCTGTCTGTCCGCGGCTAAGCTCAGAGACTGCTAGTACTAGAAAACTGTAATTTGGCATGAATATGTATTTTAGTCACGCCGACAAAGTGGTTAAATAAAAAAAACTAAAAAAATTTTTTTTAGGTTACCTTCCATAGACGTAAAGTGGGGGTGATTTTTTTTTCTCGACTAACCCCATAGTGTGGGATATCGTTGGATAGGTCTTTTAAAACCATTGGGGGTTGCTTACATGATTTTTGTATTCAGTGATTTGTTTACGAAATATTCAACTTTAAAGTGAAAATTTTCATTAAAATCGACCGTCCCCCCGCCCCCCTCTAAAATCTAAACTGTTGGGTAGAAAAATTAAAAAAAATTTAAATGGTAGTAAATATATTAAATTTACAAGGAAAATTATAGCGGCTAAGATTGCTTGGGAATTATTTGTAGTTTAAGAGTAAATAGTAGCCTAAGGTATTAAACATACCGTCACTACTTTGAAAAACTCGTATCTCAAATCAGCATGTAAACAAAATTGAACCTTAATACGCGCGTAATAAAGTTCACTTTGCCAGATTAACGATTTTCAGATACGAGCTTTTTTCAAAGTATTGACGATACCTAACTTGGAAGATTCCGTATACATACGAAATCCTTAGAAAAATATTACATGATTTTTTCGTAATGGCTACGGAACCCTATCTTGGGCGTGTCCGACACGCTCTTGGCCGGTTTTTAGTATCTATGATTGTTCACCATTAAGTTTAATTTTAAAATCCACAAGGACCCGCCTGATAGAGACGGAGAAGTCAGTTGCTCTGTCATACGGGTTGTGATCACACCTAGTTTCTTTTAATTTACTCATTATTACAGTTTATAACCATTTTCACCATGCATTTTATTCCTACTAAGTAGTGTCGTCAATAATTACCTTTGTCTCTTTGTATCTTGTTTGTGACTCCAAATAGGATAACTTTACATTCGAACTTTACCATTCTTGGCAGCTGATTATTTTTGGAAGCTAACAATAATAGTAATTCATCAAATTCCCAACAATTAACTACAGCCAAACACGTTCTGTCACTTTAGTACAATTTCGTCATTAACAGTCGGGGATACCTTAACAAGCATGAATTTCCAGAAATGTTATTACCGTACTGCCTAATTAATTCTCAAAACTCAAGAAGACGGATCTCTGGAAAAGTTTAAATTAATATAATTTGCAAAAGTGAAATGCGTAGGTACGTTGGCCAACCGTTTTTTGTTAAACTGATTTCGCCTACTTCTGGAAATGTTTGTGCCCAATTTGATGTTTTTTAAAGCTTCTCGACGTTGCGTAGATACGAGTACACGTTAAAAATAAAATACAGTAACTTTTGCAACAGTAATGCAGTCTGCCTGGTGGTTCAGTAGAGTTTTGTTGATCCACCCTTTTTACGGATGTTTTTAGGTTACACTCGTGTCTTTGTCTCCATTCCAAAACTCACTATCAATCAATCATTTATTTCTTACAATATGGTACAACACAGGTTAGTAAAATTGGTTTCTTCAGCACATTATGCGGCGTAGAAATAATTCAGAGCACAATTTGCATAGACTACCTAATTATTAAACAAGTTAGCTATGAAGTATCTTTTTTTGTACTTATTTTTTCAACTTCATTTTTTTATTACTTTTACGGTCATCCCGTGAAATCATATATTTCGTACTAAATACAAACTGAAATGTAGATGCACAGAAAAAACCCCAGAAAAAAGACCAATGCTGGGAATCGAACCCAGGTCCTCAGCATTCCGTGCCGCGTGCCATACCCCTACACCACCACTGGTCTAGAGATTAGACACGAATCTTTCCTATACATCATACATTTCAATCTGCTAAATCATCACCTTATGCAGTGACAAGCGCACATCTATGTTACACCCTCATCGAGAGATTTTAACACTCCTTCGGAACTAACCGCTCACCTGGACAAGAGATGGCGCTACTGTGCAACTTTAAACAAGTTAGCTATGAAGTATCTTTTTTTGTACTTATTTTTTCAACTTCATTTTTTTATTACTTTTACGGTCATCCCGTGAAATCATATATTTCGTACTAAATACAAACTGAAATATAGATGCACAGAAAAAACCCCAGAAAAAAGACCAATGCTGGGAATCGAACCCAGGTCCTCAGCATTCCGTGCCGCGTGCCATACCCCTACACCACCACTGGTCTAGAGATTAGACACGAATCTTTCCTATACATCATACATTTCAATCTGCTAAATCATCACCTTATGCAGTGACAAGCGCACATCTATGTTACACCCTCATCGAGAGATTTTAACACTCCTTCGGAACTAACCGCTCACCTGGACAAGAGATAGCTAACTTGTTTAAAGTTGCACAGTAGCGCCATCTCTTGTCCAGGTGAGCGGTTAGTTCCGAAGGAGTGTTAAAATCTCTCGATGAGGGTGTAACATAGATGTGCGCTTGTCACTGCATAAGGTGATGATTTAGCAGATTGAAATGTATGATGTATAGGAAAGATTCGTGTCTAATCTCTAGACCAGTGGTGGTGTAGGGGTATGGCACGCGGCACGGAATGCTGAGGACCTGGGTTCGATTCCCAGCATTGGTCTTTTTTCTGGGGTTTTTTCTGTGCATCTATATTTCAGTTTGTATTTAGTACGAAATATACCTAATTATTATTTAAAAAATCGGCAACAGAATAAAAGCATTTACTAAGTAACCATTTGAACATTTTCTTTTCGAATCGATGTGTCGGTAGCCTTTTGTAATCTTCAGGTAGTCTGTTATAATAGCCATGCAATATACGTTCATGCCAAATAATTTTAGGTTTTGTGTTTGGGTAAATCTGTAGTACTTATACAAGTTGCTTTTTAGGTATTTTACAGAAAAAGCTATTAAACCGTAAAATCGAGTTAACTTGGTCTTGAAAGAGAACGTTTGCTATTGGGATTAACTCTGTTCAGATCGCAGATCAGGATTAGATCTGATCGATGTCGCAGATTTTAATAATACATTCAAATTATGGCGCATTGCCATAATGGTAGATTTTAGATGACCGCCCAAGTTTTTATGTTCTATATTAGACCCTTCAATATGTGGTTTGCATATGGGCTGAAGTTACTACCTATTGGGTTAATGAACCCCGATTTTACGACATGATTTTGTTTCTTAGTAAAATTTTCACTAAGGATCCATCAGAGAAGTGCGATAATGCGGAGTGAAAGGAAAAACCCATCAATAGGAAAGTAGTGCTGAGCGAGCCTCAGAAAATTGAGTAGTGCTATTGGTGGATTTTTTCCTCGTGCAACTTTGGTGGATAAGTAGCCTAATACTCCATATTACTGTGGATAAGTGCATAAAATATCTATGCCAATACTCATGGGAAAGTTTTCGTCACGATCCGCTGGCAAAAACGAAGTAATATTTTTTTTATGGAAATGTTGATTAATCCTTCTAAAATAATTGCTACTCCCACAAAACTAGCGCTTCAAAATCAAATTATAACAAC